>WAAD01021081.1:5445-39106 GCA_013389945.1 Fregata magnificens | reverse complement strand
TGTAGGAGATGCAAAGCACAAATGTCTGGATTTTTTTTCCTCCTGGTTTTCCCTCCAGTGTCATTAATGGTGCCACAAGTCACTACCACCTGTGAAGCGGGTGGAAGTGCAGCAGATGTGTGCCTTTTAGAATTCTATCTACACTGCTGTGAAGAAGACAAAGGAAAATAAAGCTAGTTGAAACAGTTCTTTCAGAAAATTATTTCTTTTCCTTAATACCATACTTGGATCACAAAGGAAAAGCCAGAGCATGCTTCATCCCAAATCACCCAGAAGTCAGAGGAGTAGACAGAAGACCACTTTGCAATACAGAGCTGTGCAGAGACACTGAATCATTAATATTTATATGGCAGCACTGCTCTGGCTCATTCACTAATGTGGTTATACTGTTTCCAAGCTACATGCCGCATTTCCTTGTTACTGCACAAAGTCATGATCAGGCATAACACAGAGTGACAACGCACACAGTAAGCACTCTGCAGGACTCTGAATGGGCACAGCCGTGGGTATACACACCCATAGTTACTCAGTAAATTGTTTATGAACAGACTTTGGGGTGCAGGGTATTCTGGGTTCAGTAATTCCTCATTCAGAAGCGCTGTTCACCTTAGTCTCATGTACTATTTTTGTGCAATGGGTTCTTTGTAACCGAGTCGCTTCACTTGTGAATAACAGTGCTCATTTTTTCCGCCCATCAAAGCTACTTGTTAGTACTTCTGGTTCTTCACCGGCAGATTTGTCTCAGTTAAGTTTAGCTGTCTAGAGAAAGTGTAGCAGTTTAATGGTTCACAATCAATGAAAAGAGATAGGAGCCTCTAGAGACCAATTCATGTCAGAGACGTATCTTAGGATGGACTGACTCTGCTTCCTTCTCTCCACCAATGGCACATGAAGACTGATCTGACAGTTTAGACTACACAGCTATTTGTTGGTTTAAGATAGTTCTTCTGCAGATGATCCATGCATTTAAAACAAATAGATTTTAAAAAAAAAAATCATTACTAACAGATATCAACTTCAGCATGACTGGTTGGAGCATTTAACTTCTCAAAGTGAAGATATTTTCACCAAGAAATTGGCAGTTGCCCAGATACTGTCCAATGAATAATATGACCTCACTTGATAAGAGTAAATGTGTCCCTTTCATTCACAAAAGTATTTCTGAATCATTCCACAAGTTCTATCCATCAAGAATCACCATATGGTAAAGAATTCAATAATAGCAGTCCTGAGCATAGTGCCACTTTTCAAGGCTGTAGCTCATGGACACATTACTGTAGAAATATCATACGCATATATTAAGGCAGATGTACACACATGTGTTTTTATTCCTTGTAACAAGTCCAGAATGAGTTCATAAAAAGATGGATATTGCATGCAATGTCACTATATCAAGCACAAATATCTGACGTTTTCTGTAGTTAACAAATTTTTCCAAATGTTTGCTTATTTTTAAAAGTCAGCTAGAAGAACCAAACTCATTATGTTCTTTAGTAATATCAGGTATAACAGCCCGTGGAAAACATTCAGTGGCAAAGTATGTGTGCTGAAGAACTTGGTATACCAAGATGGGGATAGTGACACGTTATATCGTTAGAGATAAATGTATGCACATGGAGCACATAGTATCATCACTTTTACACTTGTCCTGCCCTTCTTTGCTCCCACACTTCAGTGAGCTCAGCAGGAGGAAACAGGGAACTCCCAGTCCCAAGTGGGCAGTGTCACTCATCAGCACTAGAAACTGTATTGAACCTGATATTGTTAACAATTAGTCACCAATAGCTCTGCAAATGGCTGTGATTTCAGAGGAACTGCCATCTCCCACCTAAGTCTGACCCATGGTCAACATAGTCCTGTAGCTTTTCACAGTGTCCAGCACTGGAGGCTTTATAGTAAGTTGCAAGAAGCCTTTGAAAATACTGTTAAAGGATAGTGTAATGTCTCGACTCCTACCGGTAAATATCTTTCTACTCACAAAAGTATAGAAAGTCTAGAAACATATCATCCAGTATGGGGTAGTTATTATGCTATATAGATTTTTCAATCCTATTTAAAAAAAGCAGCCACCTGTTGTTTTACTTACTTGGCATTAAGTAGCGTCACTGAAGCAGTGAGTTCCACTAGCGAGCTATGCATACTGTGAGAACATATTTCTCCAAGATTTTGAACAAAAAAAAGGGTTTTTTTTAATTACAGGAGAGAGAAGCTTATGGGACAACTACATACAGCTGCACTTGTGTAGATTTTTAACATTGCAGAGGACAGATGGAAGCTGGGAGTCACGATTTGGAGTAAAAGTGCAGCTGCAAAAGCATGAGGATCCACGTTCCTGCCTCCACTGAGTTACGAAGTCAGAAGGGGCTAGGATCTTTGTCCTCCCTAAAAGCCAATGTCTGTCTTCTCCTACCAAGCTTATAACACCTCATTTGACTCTTACTTGGAAAAGAAAAAACAGTCTGAGAGATCAACATAAGAGCTTGCCCATAACTGCGTTATTCTATATCATAGTTGAGCTTGAAATTGCACTATCCTCTTTATTTATACATTATCATAGATATGCTTAGCCAAGGAAGAAATCAGGATCACAAGGGCATTTTCTTTAATCTGGTGCATTCAGTTATTATTTCATCAAACAGGATTGAATCCTAGGTGGCTTCATTATCAGGATACATGGCACTAACTTTCATTAGCATTTTAATTCTCACCCCCCTTTTGGGTTTGATTATTTATAGACAGACATAACGCAGAGCCTACGATGCTTTATGGAACAATTAATAGATAAAAGGCCAAATTCAGACCTTTCTTGCACTTCATTAGACTTCTGGGAAAAAAAATCTTAGTTCAGCGGAGAAATCCAAATTCATCCCAGTGTGTTGAGATTAGTGCCCAAACACAACCTTATGTTCTAAAAGCACATTATTGATTATCCATATCCTTGAAGAACTATTGTCACATATAAGCTTCTGTGATCCGTTTGTATACCTTTGCCAGTTTAAAAAACATGGCCTTGATCCTGTAGGTTGTTTTATGTGAGTAAACACACGTGCCAGTCACTACAATTAACTTCAGCAGAAACCTTCAGAGTTTCTCAGTTGAGTGAAATTCCACAGTGGGTCTGGCTGAAGAAACAAAAATGAGAGCCCACAAGTCTCCCTTCTTTCCACAGCCCTCCTGCTGCGTTTGAAGTTCCAAACTGAGCCATATGTTCTTTGACCAACCCTACATACAAAGCTCTCCACATCTAACAGCTTTCAGGCTTTTCTAAAAGACCCATCAGTGGACTGGCTCAAGAGTTTCCAGCTGTGATTCTAGGACCTGGTGCATGATAACAAGATGATTTTACCTTACAGCCTACAGGGACTTGATGTGTCTGTTATGTCTTCAGCTAAGTCTATCATATTGTTGAATCACAAGTAAATCCACTAGAAGAATTGCAAGGGCTCTAACAGACAGACTTGCAATACTTTTCCCAGGTGGCTTAAAACGTGACTGACCCCAATTGCTTGCCTTGTTCCTCAGAGAGGAAATATCATCTCCAGAGCAGAGTTTGCAGAGGGGACCATACACCTCTGCTTCAGCTCTTTGGGTTCACTGTCCTGTGTGTGTACCACACACAGGATTCACAGCCTGGCATGGAGCAACTCTGCCCCCTCGCTGCTTTTGCTCGGGGAAGGGCAGTCAGAGCCATGACTTGTAGGAAACACTTGAAGCCTCAAAGCCAGACAAACAAGGAGAGAAACAGAGCAGAAGGAGATGACACCAGTTTGGCATCCAGTATTATTTAACTGGGGTAAGTGTCTTCATCAATGGCTATTTGGAGGGAGAACAAAAAGGAGGCTAAACTGGCTACTGTCACCCACAGCTGCCAATCTGTGCTGAGAGAAAGAGAAATATCAACTGCACTGTTAATTTCTATGTTATGGCAATTAATCCTCTCATTTCCACAGCAGGAAGCCAAATTACACCACCACATGCACAAATAAATGTGACATTTTGAGAGTTTGACATTGCACCACTGAGAGATGCTTCCAGCAATACCTCTCACCTCACAGAGAGAGCATAAAGGTGTCTTCTCTGGACAAAGACACTGATAGAAAAGTAGCCAGATCCTCAGCTGATGAAATTTGGCAGAAGTCTCCCAGTATGAAGGGAACAGCTGCAATCTCCCTCCCAAAAATGCAGAGAATAAGGAAAGGTGCATTTGTGAGTGGAAGGAGGAAACATGTTTCTGAACTAGCCAGAGAAGTTGCCATGGGACCTACTGCACCTTCACATTCCAGCCTCCATATTCCCTGTATGTGAGTGCTGCCCATAGCTACCATAGGGAACATCTGTCCTAAAAACATAGCACCTCAACAGACAGCACAAAATGAAAATAGGGGAGGTCAAAAAAGTTTATCTGCAGTGATAAAGCACTGAGAGTTATATCCTCTGTTAAAGACACATTGTCTGTCACTTGATTTGAATGACAACTACAAAATGCCTGAGGATCACTAGGGTTTGTGAGGGAAAGTATTTCAATCATTTTAGTTAGTTTGGTTCTATTTAGTTAGATTTAATTATTATTCTGTATTTGAGAGTCAAAGACTTTCATGTACATCACAGATTCCCTGGAGGTGGGGAATAATCATCTGCCAACTGATTTTCACTCATCCATGTGTCTCTCCTTTGTTGATCCAATCCTCTCACAGTTTTTATTTCTAAATGTCAACTTTAAAGAGTTACTGAAAAAACACACACCTTCATTTATTAAAAAACAAATAACCATTAGAACAATCACACTTTTTCTTAAGTTATTGATTAGTGAGGATTGCTGAACAATTAGTATGTGTTTCAGCAGCTAGTATAGTCTAAACTGTTGCTGATAAACAGCCTGATTACAGCCATCCAACACGTGCTGCTTATATCCAAAGCACTCCTATATATTTTATCAAACTCCTGTAAACCAATTAAGATTGAACTTTCACTTAGGAAATGTAATAAAAAGAAGACAGACATCTTTCACAGCAAACAGGAACTGCACCTGCCAATTCAAGCCTAGCAAGATCTACAATCTATACTTAAAAATGAAAAAATGGATATTCTTACCTGACTCCAGGAGCTTGGGCCTTAGGAAAACATGCACATTTTCTGAAAACAGTAACAAAAAGAGTTAGCAGCATCACCTGAAATTCCATTTTTAAAGTTGCAGAATTCCTTCCCCCCTCCCCCTTTTCTTCCCCCATAGAAGCTAGTTAAGTATAACCTTGTTTGTAGTTTGTTCTTTCATACAGGAACATAATTAAGATCTGATCTGCAGCCACATGTCTTAAATAAAAGGCAGCTGCTCATATGATCTCCTCATTAAGTGCTGTATTCCAAATGCATACAAAGATGCCAAGGTAATTAACAAGGCACAAAAGCTTTGGGGAGTTAAAGATACAACAGGAGCTGGGTTGAGACTCATCTTTACATTTACAGGATAATAGCTGGAAGTCTATGAATGTAGATTTCATTTTAAAATCTCTTTGCTCTCAGGATGACATTCCAGAATTATTCTCTTTGAAAAGATAAATTTTCTACTCTTATAGTTCCTAAAAAATTATTTTTAGTGCTTCTAGGGTCTATTCCTTCTCCTTTCCCTTAAGCTTCAATACTTCTTAATAATGTTTCACAGAAGGATTTAAAGATTTTTGAAAGTATGAAGTTTTTCCATGTAACAAGTCATTTTTACATCAACTACCACCTCCAAATGTCTATTTACAACCTTCTCTCCCACTATTGAGCTTCTTTACTTTTCTATGCTATACTTCAGCCCTAACTGTTCCAAATCTCTATACTATTACCTTGTATGGAACAAAATTCCTTCCTATTGTTATTTCACTCTAATACTCTTTATTTCCATCTTGGACAGCTACACAAGCATAAAGCTAAAACAGCTAGGATAACAATCTATTTATCTTTCTCTGTAAATGGCTAAAACAGCTGGGATAACAATCTATTTGTCTTTTTCTATAAATGGCATTTAGAAGAACGAAGAAGTTGTTTTGTTTTGGTTTTTTTTTTTTTAGCTCACATGATACACTTAGTCTTCTCCAGTAATGTTACCCAGAAGCCTAGGTGAAGGGATATGAATCACAGGAGGAGAATTTAAAAGCCACACCTGCATTAAGAGGAAATAGATCTCTTGCCACAGATGCAATTGCTTCTCCTTTAAAAGGCAAGAGAACAGGATTTCTTATAGACCAGTTAATTGGGTACATTTCATAGCCTTCCCAGTATCTATTTTTCATTGTGCCTGAAGCTATATCCCTGGGGTCCTCCCATCTTCTCAGTAGCAGATTCATACTTTCCTGTTTTTTCTTCTGAAACTCTGAGTTTTCATAATACAGCTGAAGACTGAGTACCTGAACAAAAAGTGCTGGGAGAGAAACCTCACAAAGTAATCATGGTGCTGGCTGGAAAATGTCCTTTCTTTGTTTAACAATACAAAACCAGAAGTCAAATCAAAATTAAGCCAAGGTTTGGAACAAGAATTTTTGGGGGCTTTTTTGTGCTTTAAACTGGTAGAAAATTCTGGCTTTCCTCTACCTGCAAGGCTTCCAGCAGACTAACCCACCGGAGCGTTTTCAGGAATGTGGGGTACCAGGCTTGGGTATTCCCAGGGTCAGAGGAAGACCTCCAGCCATGTCTGGAGCGAGGTTCTGTTGAGTACCCAGCTAAAAATTTGGCCACTTGTTGTAAGTGGTGGCACAGGCTTGACAAGAGAGAGACTCTGTAAAATCTGTAATTAGGACTCTTGCTGGGATACAGAAAATATCTCTAGAGTCGGCTCAAAATCAAATTAAGACCATACTTAAACATGACTCCTCCACAGCATAGCAGAGCTCCTTAACTCTGCAATGTACCACAGTTTCTCTTAAAAACACCATCTCAAACTAACTGTGTGGTAGCTCCGATTTTATCAGTGTGTGGCTGGGTCTGGGGAGGGCTGCGAGCTGACAAGATGCTCAGAGCAACACCAGCCAGGATCCCCCTGGCTGACTGCTCTCCTCCTGAGGGCTCCAAAAGGAGTCCAGCTGGACTTCACCTCTGACACAGTTGTCGCAGTCAGCTTCCTAAAATTATGAAGGATAAAAGTGGGCCTTGAGCAATTATAAACAGCTCCCTTTCTCTGGAGTCAAGAAGGGAGCATCGCGTGGAGATGAAGGAATTTTATAATAGGCCTAAACTGCAGGATTTCTTCTCTTTCCTTAGGGTGCCTGGTCCTGAAGGCCCTTCAAAGACTGAAATACAGTTCACAGACGCTGACTTTGCTAAGTTTTCATCTGGGGGAAAACGGAGAGAAGAAAAACGGAATACCTAACTGTTGCATCTGCTATATAGAGAAATAATAAATACCAGATATAGATTTTTTCCTTCAAACAAAACAGAGGGGACTGAAAAAACACGAGTCTTGTTCTTATTTCTTATCAAAATTGGACAAAATTAGCTGACCCACAACAATAATAATAGCAATAATAATGATCTTGATGATGATGATGAATCAATAGGGATATGCATTATTTTAAGAAAGACCGAGAACAAAATATATACCTGAACCTGAAAATTGTGAAATATGGGGAAAAAGGAAACAAATGGGCATTTCACAAAGAACAACAAACACAGGAGGTAAGTCATCCAGGTGACCACCGAAGTAGGGAAAAACAATGAATTTAAAAACCAGATGGATTTCCAAGTCAAGGGTAGAGAGGCCTGAATGAATCAGCTGATGGAAGCAACGGCGGTGGGGAGATGACCATTAAAATCTTTAGCAGCCCTTCTGGAAATGTGAAAAGCTTAGCGACTTGTGATACTGTTTTCTCAATGCCCAGCCATTGCTTCATTCCAGTGATTCGTTCGGGCTCTCGCTGTCTCGGCTGTCTCCCGAGCCGCCCCGCAGAGCCCACGCAGCGCCTGAGGACCTGTCAGCAGCTCACAGTCGCTGGATGCAGCCGAGGGCAGAGGGCACAGGTTTGTGCTGTCAAACAGCAGGATGCAATGGGATCAGACATATCCAACACCGATCTCACAGGCTATACATATTTATGCATTAATGCATGGTGGTGGAAGTGGAGATGCAAACCTCCTGGAATGAAAACTCCTTGTCCAGACTTACTTCAGTCAAAAAGTGCTTGTCTGCTTGTCTAATGCCCTGAGATGGCTGGTAGAAGTACAACTGAAATTATCCCATTTCAGCCACACAGTGTAAGTGTTCATATTCATCACTACACAGTTTGGTCCTTCCCTCAAGGACTCACCCTCTGCATTATATACAAGGAATTTACTCTGACACAGAATCTACTCCCCTGTGTCAACCACCTTTCACCCCCAGGGGTCTCATTAAAAAAAAGAAATATTATCCTTAAGCAGGCACATTAAGAAATGGGAATGTGTGAAGAAAATACCTGAATAATTCAAACTGCTCTTTGCATCTTCATGATCACTTTAATGCATATAACCCTGATTTAGTTTACAGTGTTTTTTAAAGAAGTATTTGATTTTTTTTTTTTTACAACAGTTCTTAGATAAAGCAGAGAATTAGACAGCCCATTTTAACAGAATAGATGTCCCAAGGCTTTTTGAATGCTGCTTTCCCAGTCTCCTAAAAGTGTCATCTCCAAGACTTGGAATCCAATTCCGATGCATCAGAGTTTCTGCAGATGGTGCAAGCTGCAATGTTGGTTTTGACAAAGGGGCATCTCTTTTCTAATAGAAAGGAAATAGACCAAAAATGCTCAAGACATCTCTCCAAAGCAATGAAATGTTCAGTAACATATTTTTGTCTCTTCCAAGTTATAACAGAATCAATGATCTAGAAGGGGAAAGCTCACAAAATCATTACTATTGTTCAGCCCTCCTTCACTGCTTTATTCTCGCATCACTTTGGTCATTCACTTTCCAGCATGCTCCTGAGTCTGGTAGATATTTAAGAGCAGAGAAATCAGAAAAATTCTCATAATAAAACTGCTGATTGCTAAAGAAATATAATGTTCTGGCTGATGGGAGTCTAAGACATTTCTGTAGCACTGGGCTACCTCCTACTTTAAACTACTTTGTCTCTTGCAGCGGGTAAAATATGACTAAGCTTTCATGAGGTTACTACCTCTACAGTAACGACAGTCCTATTTCCTCTTATGGTCCCATGTCTCATCTTTACATCAGCAGAAAATCTCATTTCTCACTTCTGTATGTCATTCACTTTCGTGAACATACAGATCCCACAGTCTAAATGTGACAGATTTTTTGCCCGTTCCCTCAGAATATCCAGTGCTGGTGATTTAGTGCTTGGAAACAACTCTGGGAACCTCTCGGCAAGCCTTCTTGGTAGGCTGGAAAAATATCTGTGAGAAGAGACTTGCAAGGATAAATCAAAGTGTGAGAGACTTTACTAAACTAGAGCAGTTTTTATAGCATTTAGATGATACTGCAGCACTGTTAACCAGAGTGTAAATGATTGAACAGGTGATGAATCCCTTAGAGAAAAAAGCCATTAGGAGGTTTTAAATCCATAAAAAAACAGTATTATGTGCTATAAAGAGCAACAAGATGTCCTTTTCTTCCCTTTCTAATACAATCCTCATCAGATTACTCCTATACAGTCTTCCCAAGACATTTTATCAACACATGCCAAACAACACCTATGTTGAATTTCAATATGATTTACAGATTAGCACGTGAAGTGAAATGCTGTTGATAGGCTCCGTTTTCATCCACATGAGGATCTCATCTTAGCCTACCAAGAGGGTGCAGAATGTAGTCACTGGCAACTGCATTTGACGTATCTTTCACCAACTCTCCAAGTAGGTTTGATTTCACAAATCCAGTGAAATCCTTTTCTCACAGGTTGTGTCTCCATAAATAACAGTGGTTAGGATATTCATTTGCAAAGGACCCACTCTCTGTCCTCAGGCTGCTTAATATGGACAAGAGATTCCAAAACAAGTTTTCTGTCTCTCCAACAGAGTATCTGAGTCAACACGCTTGTTAGATCTCCTCAGCTGTGTCCTCTGAAACTGTCCAACTTTGTTTAACTAATTAAATAACCACTGGAGCAGTAACCTGGCTTTCCTCTCTCATGCTTGACTTCCCTAACCTCTTTCTTGTCCAATGAATGTTTAATTACTGAGGTAAAGTGAAACATATGTAAGAGAAGAGGTGAGGAGAGCTTGCCCATAGCATGCATGATAACCTAGTTATTCAGGCAGTCTGATGAGCAAGTGAGTAAGACAGGTTTAAGCATCTACTTCAAATCTTCTGAACTCAAACTTCACAAAAATTAGAAACCCATTCTTGAAAGTGGTCTGTGGCTACTTAAGAGGTACAGTCCAGTTAGCTTGCACTTCTGAAGCTTACTTAAGACTCTAAGCTAATAATTTTCACCTTCACCATCACCTTCCACACCTGAGATGCCTCGAGGCAGCCCTTTAGGTGGTCAGCCACTATATTTAACTCCAAGCTCTATAGAAGAACTTTTGGAGTTAGAAGACTGACTTCTTTAGGCCTCTATGAAAATTGGTAAATCTTCTGTGAGAATCTTTTTCGTAGCAGCATACATAGGTATACGGTCACTAGTGCAAAAACTTCTGTCATCTGTTCTGTCAGTAAATAAAAAAATAATATACTCAGTAGAGCAGGTACTGAATGAAAATAACATCTGTGTAAGTCTATAAGCTATTAGGAAAAGACAGTACTCTCTAGAAAGAAATACAGATTTTAGATGGAAAAATGGCCTTTGGTTTCTTCTCACTGACTCTACAGGTGTTAGGGGCTTTAGTCTTCCAATACAGGGACTCTTAGTCAGAATGAATTTGGGCCACAGATCAAAACTCCATGTAGAAGAATTAAATCAAACCTCACTCTTGGTCCTTAAAACTGAGACAGATTAAAATGTAAGGAATATTGTGAAACTCTGGGTCAATTTATCCTAGACATTTGCTGTTAGCAGATCCCTATGAGAAACAAACTCATCATAGGACTCAAAACAACAGAGGGCAGGGCCCAGCAGAGTACACATTGAAGCAAAAGGATAGCTTTAGTTACGCCTGTGATCGCTCTGCTCTAGCAAGCATTCTTCTACATTGTGGAGTCCAGGCAGTCCTTCCCAACACAGAGGAGGAATGTGCTGACCTCAACCAGCTCTAACAAAGTGTAAATTTTGACAAAGTGTAATTAGGATCCCATAAGACTGCAACATCTTCAACAACCCCTTCCAATGACATTTTCTCCCATATCCATTAAGTTTTCAGAAGCATCAGCATTGAATCGCCCTTGTCAAAAGAGAGTAAATCCACTGTGAAAGTTTTCCTGTGTCTGCTGCCCACCATGAAGTTGACTGCTGAATAAGCACGTTGCCACTTTCATGCTTCAAATTCTGCTTCTCTTCTTTCACAGCAACTGCCTCCTCTCTCTTCTCAGCAAAGTAACCAGCTGTCTGCAATTTAATTGGGACAGTGAGAACTGCTCTAAGACTTGACTACTTCAAGCAAGCAAGCAAAACCTCCCCTCTTAGTGCCCTGCTGAGGCTGCTGCTTCTTTGACTTAAGGTTTTTGTTTGTTTGTTTTCTTCTCAAACTGCTGCTTCTCAGCAGTTTCTCTCCTGTATGAATTCTGCTTGTGTGTCCTTTATAGTCTGGGAGGTGAGCTGAATTTTCGTTTTCTCCTAAGTCTCACAAGTGTTCTCTAAAATAATGGAGGTCAAGGAAATAGAAGCATGCCTATATTGTAGCTGAATTTGAGAAGCAAAGACTGCTTTAACCCAACCTGCCTGTCATGAATGGAAGTTGTCACAGATCATTCTAAAGCAAAGGAGAACTGTGTATCGGGTGGATAGTCTCCTTTTCTGTTATCTCAGTTGTCAACCAGAAGGAAAAGGACCTAGTAGAAAGGTGACAGCAAAATAATGATGTTTTTAATCGCTTCTGGATTAGGAACAATCTTTCCTATGGAAAGAGAAATCTATTGTTAATGCTAATTGTTGTAAGGTTTAGAGGCACTGTTATCTTCCCTCCAAAATATCATGAGCCACGCTTTGTTGCACGCTGTCCTTTTGGGATCCCATTCAGCAAAACAGTGAAACAGGGAGCAGGATTGACTTCACTGATGTCAACAGGACTATTCACACACTTACAGTGATGCACACGATTAAGGATTTTGCTGAAAAATGGTTAAACTACGTTTTCTTATTCTTTAATGTTGCTTATAATAATGTGTCCCACTATTTCCTGCTGTTTCTTCTCTATTTTCTGATTATAACAGTTCTTCATCTTTGAGTTGCTAGTGTGCCCGTTGTAGTGAAACAGAAATAATGAATTAATTCACTTGGACGTTCTTGGCTTTACCTGGTGAAAGAGGCAATAATCCATGCAAGTAAATCAGGCTCCCTCTCTCTGTGAAATATTCTGTTTCAGTTTAGTGTATTTTTTACACAATTTGTACATCAGCCATATCCATACCAGGCTGACAGAAGAAATCCCATCACATTGACTTCTTCTTTTGTTACTATGAGACGTCATATTCACTCAGAGAGTGAATTCACAGAGGAGACGCTGCCACCCCACAATAATAGCAAACCTACTGTAAACTTGCCATTTCCAAGAACCTGTGAGCAGTGTACTCAGACCAGACTAACAAGCAATTCCTTCAGTAGGTACCTTCTCTCAGCACTGCAAGAAAGGGAAGCTGAAACATGTTCCTGGCAAAGGCCAGGTCAGGAACTGGCTCCAAGGGTGAGCCCACATCCTGAGATACCCCCATAAGAATTTGCACCAGACAGCACGCACATACTGTAACAGCTCTGACTGAATGTCGCTGCCTGCGAAGGGAAGGCATTAATCAGAAGCAATGCCTCCAAAACATGAGGGTTCCTCCAAAGCCCTTAAAACCCATGGCATACAGCAGGCATGGCCATTGGGTAGCTACCCCCTTGCTTGTAGCTCCCATACAGTCCAAAGACAGCTCTGATGCCCAGTTTCTTCACCAGCCGTGGCTGAATAATCAAAATCCCTCTCTGCTAGATGAAGGTAGACATCAGGGACTGAGTCCAAAGGCACTGAGGGGTCCTGTGCTCCATTTCCATACCCACCCACCCCAGCGCTTCCCCCACAACAGCTGCAGGGAGCTCCCCTTGTGAACTATTACTACCCCAGTTTATTACATGTCTTGTGGCTCTCATTTTTCTGAAGATACTGTCATACAGCTTAGCGAATTGGGAACTAGGACATGTCTGATGTACACGCAAGCCTGGAACACTGGAAAGTAGATGTTTTCCTCCTGGCTCAAATATTGACCCCCTGCTCCTGGACAATGAAACTCCTCCCGTCCAGAAGGCAGATTTCTATCTGTGTTCTCACAAAGACAGGACCTTTCCCTTATGTAAGGAAACCCCTTCTTTTCTTTCACTGTGGCTCTCTCTTTTGCTTTCTTATCCTAAACAGCTTTCTTCTTGAAACCTAGAGCACAACAGGAATATTCCAAAAGGCTAAAACTGTGCATATATTGTGTTCCAGTGGGAAGCCTGTAGTAGACCATTGTATCTGCCGTTCTTCATTGTTGCTCAGCCATGTGGTAGAGCAACTGCTTGGAAGAGCGGTACAAGCCAAGTTCTAAAGAATCATTTCTGTGAGTGTGCTGAACATTTTTATCTAGGCGTTCTGTGATCCTGAAGTAACGCAATAGGGACAGGACGACGGCACTGCCATCTCCTCCAATGCCCACTCTCCAGCAAGATGTAAGAAACAGGCAATCTCTTCAGGGAGCGTGTTTAATGGGGCAATGAGCTAAGTGAATATCTGACATTCAGAAAGTTCTCATATTTTGAATGAGAAACATTTTCAATTCTCACAAGAATGACTATTGCCATCCTTTTCAGACATTTCTATATCTGTGTCTGTGTGTTACAATCTCTGTAGTGCATAGTATAGGATCATGATGGGCAAAAAGGTGGTATTATAATGAGGAAAAATAGCTGCTTCTTATTCAAAAACCTCGGTGTGAGCACACTGTCCTGTATTACATATGAGGTCAGACGAGGAGTACAGTGTACTCTGGGCTTAAAATCTTCAGAAGCATCTATCGGATGCTCATTCTTTCCATAGTTTAATTAGATGAAGTGGAGACAGATAATGGATTACATCTTATGTAGGACTGCAGAAAAAAAAGAAAAAAACAAGAAAAAAAAAAGGTTTCCCCAGTACTTCTAGTCATTAAGCTACTGTTACATGTGTCTTTAATGTGAAATTATTCTCTAATGACATAACTACTGATCACCTTTTCATATCTATCATCACAAACATGGCATTTATTTTCAGGATCAACAAATTGATTGTGAGTGATCAGGCAGGGCAGAGCGGGGCAATATATATGATCATTATGTTCTGCAAGCATCAATGCAAGAAACAGCATTTTTGCTAGAAAGGAGACATTAAATTTTCCCTCATCTTGTAAAAATTCTGAACCCCATTTCAGCTTTGCCTAGAGCTTCTGATTATAATTTTTTTATTTATTTTGATATAAGTTTCCCTGCAACTTCAAAAGTAGGCTTTTTAATTTGCTTATCTTATCATTAATTTACATGTCACTCTGGCTTATGTGTTTCTCTGTTTCCCAGTTTAAAATTTTAAGTAAAATGAATGTGTTTAATAACCTTGCTGCAATCTAATAATCAATTGGAATAAATCTTCATCAGTTTTTTTTTAAATATTTTGAAGCTCCATCAAGAAATAACACACACGCACACAAATTAAACTCAAAACAAAGGAAATAATTAGAAAATCAGGATAATTTTTCTTGCTGTTTTTTTGTCTTTTGGTTATTTGCTTTGGGATTATGTTGTTATTTTTTTTCCAGGTCTTTATCTTTGCTCTGTAGGCAAATAGCTTTATGAAAGTATTAGAAGTGGCCTTTTGACAGCTAAATGGGATAGAAGCAAAATTTCCATTTTATTCAAAACTGCCTTCACAAACCATGCAATTTTCCTTATCCAGCCAGTTTAAATTCAAGGCTTCTCTAGTGATATCACACTCAGTCAAATCCGACAGGTTATTTCTATTAAAGTTTGGGGTTGAATGGAGACTAACTAGAATGTCAATTCTATTGTTAATATTTCATTCCAGTGGCAGAATGCAGTAGCTGGGATGAATTTAAGATGATAAAATTTATAACATTTCTGGAATTGAAAAACTCTTTGTTTGTATAGTTCAATTTGTTTAAATAAATAAAATAGTATTTCTCCTGATGCCCTTAAATGATATTTTCTCTGTAATTGCCTTTAATTATTTTTGCTGGCATGGCCTTAACAATTTGGCACTGTTATCATTTGTTCTTTGAAACATTTTGTCGTATCCTTATATCCTGAGCCATATTTTAAATGATCAATGCTGTTAACTTACCATTTCCTGTTATCTTACTAAAGAAAAACACCCTTTACTGTTTAAACTCAGGGGGAAAACAACGTGTATTTAACACGTCCCTGGCAGCAGCTGCACTTTAGAACTTGTTTTGTTTAACCTAATGTAATGGAATGTCATTCACTGCTTTTCTGTTTCTTTCTCTTTAACTGATATTCTCTGGCAAGATCGGCTTATTACTAGAGGGATGAGAAAATAACAATTATTGCAGGTCCTTGATTTTGCTCTTCACCTATTAATCTGCATCTGAAGAAAGACAATAGCATAACTGACAACTGAGTGCTTGTGTGAATCAAAGGATATTTAAATGGGAAGGAATGGGCTTATCCTCTAAAAGAACGTATATTTTATGCAATGAGAGTGTAACACTAAAATGTAATAATGTAACATTATAAAAAGAGGTGGTGTAGACAGGCAATTTTTATCCAAATGCCACTTAAATTCTTAGGTATTGTTAATGTTTACCGTCCTGGTAGCTAATTTATCAAACATTATTTGAAAAATTTTGTATAATATATATAACATATTTTTGACATCTGGAGTGAAATTTACTAACATGCAGAGGACAACTTAAAACTCTCATGAGACTAATGTCACATGTGAGGCTTTTCAGAGACTGCCTTGAGAGGGCAGATCTCAGGTTTAGGATGAGATTGAACTTGAAAAGTTAAATCAGACTTCTTAACTGTTTCTGCATTGATCTCTGTCTATGGATCAATCATTTTTATCAATTTCCTGGCTATAAGATCCTTACTGAGGTACATTCATCCAATTCTGTGACGTGTTTTGTGGTCAGTGATAGAGTTACTATTTGTACTAGTCTTCTGTCTCAGGAAATCTAAAAAACACCTTTGCAAAGCAGAACACAAAAGATGTATTTGTAAAAATACAGTCATGGTGTGTACACATGAATTTGAACAGCCAAGTCGGCATGTGCAGACTCACTGCTCGGGTACGAATGTATCTGCTGAAATGGTCAGAGCCAAATGCCCTTTGGAAAGGCTGTGGAGGTTTGACACTAGTCAGGGTGGTTTTGACAAGCTAACTCTTAAAGTTCTAGTAGTAGTAACATTTAATTTTGCCCTCTTTCCAAGAAAATAATAAAATGGAAGCTAACATTTTGATCACAGCCAAATGGTCATCCAAGTAAAAATGACTTTTTTGTTTTCTCATCTATAAACTCTATTTGTAAACAAGTTTCTTGTTTTCTGTATATTTTGACTCCAGACACTATTCTTGGGTTTTGATCATTTAGTGAATGATGTGCTGCAGTGTGAATTTTGGTATAGGCCTATTTCAATTTTCTTACTGCTGACTCCTTCCCTTTTTGGCTGATTTATACAGTGTACAGCTAGAGAAGGAACTGCAAATGACAAAATGGAATAGACAACCTGCAACTTGTCTTCAGGGAATATTCAAGCATTTGAGCTTAATATTTGCTATTCATGGGTATTTTTCTCCAGCTATGCTCTGCTGCCCAAGTGTTCCCAGAAAGTAAATGGGGCACCGTTTAAACACAAACAACAGGAAAAATGACATAATCACAACTATCTCATCGGAATACCTGATCACATTCCAAATTCAAACATATATTCATGGATTTAATTTTTCTTGTTATTTACTTATTATCTTAAACAAGTTGCCAACCATAAAGTCAGGTCTATGAGCAGCTATCAAGCTTTGAATGCAATAGTTATCCTGGAAAATCTCTAAACCACTGTTCACCAGAAGATGGGGAGCAGGATAAAACACAGAGGCTACATAACCAGGGAAAGAATCATACTCCACTGCCCAGCCTGTACTAGTTTTTCCCTAAGCATCAAAAATTGACTATTTCAGGGGAATTGTATTAGGCTAGCGGTACCCTTAGTCTGAGAACAGTCATTCTTATGTTCTCATTTTCTTATAGTTATTCAAGGAATCTAAGCAATATTGCTTCTGAAATGGGACCACTGAAAAGATATCTATTTTTTAACAAAATCACCCCTATCTCTAATTTATTTGGTACAGTCCAGATTAAACTTTAGGAAAACAGAAGTCATCTTCAGAGAACAGTTTTGAACACCTGTGAAATGCACCGATGTCTTTTGGGCAAGTATGAGCATGAAGTGGATAAGTTTTATGGCTTTCTCTTTAGTATGTTTCAGCAGGGTAAACGCGTATGCTCCTTTCCAAGCTTTTTCAAGACCAAATATGTTTCTCTGTGGTGACTTGAAGTGTCATAAGCTGTTTCAAATGGGTTTCAGCTGAAACTCATGTAATCTCATAGTATGGTTTTGGATGGCTTTGGACATCATGTGTGGCATCCATCTGCAACTCCAATAGGACAGGATCTTCCTAGGTTTTTATCTGTCTATATTCTGTTTTAATGAAACTCTGAGTAGCCACAGAAAAATAAAGTCCAGGACACTCAAGGAATGATACACACCTAAGATTTTTAATAACCTTCAGCAGACAGCTATGTTCTCATCTATTCATGTTTAGGTGTGATGGATCCAGGTATCACACCAGTGAGTTCCTACAGACAAATTGCAGCAATGGCCAGTTTCAGACAGGCAATCCCATCAATTGCTCTTGTCTAGGAATTTTCTAACCTAATTTCATAGCCCTGGAAACACAGCAATCTATCTAGGTGTATTGACTGGACTGAATTTACACAGGTCATTTGAAAGATAAAGGTCACATGCATACCAGGCCTCTGGACCGCATTTATTAACAGCATCCTCCTGACTTTCAACATCATTAGTATCATCTGGACCAACGCTGGAGTAAATGAAATGTGGCAGAACAAAAGACTATTGCCAAGAGTGTAGATGTACATAAGTGATACACAAGGAGGTTCAGCCTTATTAGCCCCTGAAAAACCACAGTGTTCCACAAAGTCAGTAACCAGCATAGCCTTTGCACAGGAGATGATCCAGCCCAGTGATTTTATAGCACTTTTAATCGAAGAGAGAATAAAAAGGAAATTGCTGATCTGAGGTTTATACAGCAATATTTATATAGAAGTCACAAGTTGTTGACAGGGGCATGTTTATTGCTATTTAATATTCACATTTCAGGAGCATGCAAAACCCAAACTGACAGAGAGTCCTTGATGAGAACTATTGTACATGTGTTCATTATTGTTATTTTTGGAAATAGCTCTGGATAACTAGTGACTTTCTTACAGTTGCCTGGAATCTGCATGTCTGACTCAATTGTCAGGGACCAAGCAGCTGTCTGCAGGAAATACATGGCCAAGTGCAAATGCTTTCTGATTACAAAATTATTACACTGTCTGTGAGACCTGTATTAAATAGCTCTGAGCACAGCCAGTGCTGGCATGGTATTACAGCAATGGTTTCTTTGTAGGTCTTGTCAGGATTTGATGACAGTCAATAAGAGATTTTGGCAAAACTGTACCTGTGCTCATGAGAAAACATTTTGGGAGTCATTTTTGTCAACATTCTCTATTAAAATCTATCTATCTATATATATTCTTAACTTCCAAAATTTAATTCCCAAAATATTATTTCAGAACTTCAGGGTTTTGCCCGTTATCTGCCATGACCTTGAGGAAATATAGGCAAGGTCTACCTTGTAGGTTGGACAGTACCCCTAGGCAAACACCAACCTAATTTGCTGTTTAAACTGCACAGAAAAATTCCTTGAGAACGAGCTAACTTGGTCATCACGCACCAGGAAGATGTATTAACCAGGTCTTAATTTGTTCAGGCGGATGTTGCACTGATATACATCCAACACTTCCAGATACATAGCCCCTGTGACACCTCCTTCATCCTGTAGCATTCACGTGCAGCAATGTTTAGTTTCTTCGAACTCTCATCCTCCCAGACTTATTTGTGGGTCTATATTTCCTGTGATTCACCACCATCTTCCCTGTTGGTTGCTTACCATATGTACTATGGGAATCCTGGCATAACAAACAACACAGAAGAAATGATCCAGGTGGGAATCCCTGGCAATGATGATGAAAGGAAAATGCAGGATACTCAAATTTCCACAAAGTACTGTTGCAGTTCTTTAAGACTAAGGCTTTCAAGAAAACAGAGGCTTCCAAGGGGGGAAGAAAAAGGAAAAAAAAAAACCAAACCAACCTTTAAAGACTTTTAAAAAAAGATATTCCAGAGAAAATTTTCCAGCAAAACTTCTTTCACTTCAGAAAAGAAAATTCTTTCCACTTTTACATTCCAGGCATGGAATGCTGAAGAGAAGACCTCCCAGAGAGAATAAACATATGCCAGTGCAGAAAACTATGCCAGGAAAGATTTGATTTGTATTGAGACTTCTTCAGATCACAGGTTGCACAGTACTCATTCAGATACACCTTCTTGCTGAGAGCTTTGTTGTTTAATGCATGCTTCAAAAACGAGCTTTTACTGCACTTCTTAAAAATAAGATTTTTAGAACTTTGTAAAGCTTATCATTTGAGCAACATGTCACTGAATGGTAAGTGTGAGGTTCAGTTCTCATGGATAGCTGAGACTATACTTTGCTATAACTGCATATCACACATGGGGACTGAGGCTCACCTCAAATTCATACATGCAATGTTAGATGATTGTTGTGGTTTAACCTGGCAGGCAGCTAACACCACACAGCCGCTCACTCACCCCCCCACCCCCCAGTTTAAACCATGACAATGTTGTTATTCACCCAGAGGTGAGCTGAGAGGAGAAGACACATTCTTCTGCTTTCATTGCACATTTTCTATCATTTCAATAATATCCTGCTGGAATGAGGAGAGAGAGACTCCAGGGAAAGTATAAAACATTGCACCAGAGAAAATTTAGGGGAGAAAATTACATTGTCCTTTGGGAGTTGTCTAGTCCTTCCTCTTGTCCCATGGCAGGATGGGCTAATCTTAAACCTTTCCTGGCAAGGACTGGTTACACAGATGCAGACTCCAGAGTATCGTAGACTAAACAACTCCCATAAGTCAGTCCCCTTTCTCTTACAAAGTTGTTTCCCAGATATCTAAACCAAATCTCCCTTGCTGAAATTTAAACTCAGTATGTCTTTTTCTACAGGAGCCATAGAAAATAAATTATTCCTTCCTCTCTGGCAGCTGTTTCTTACATATTTGAAGACTTTTCTCATGTCTTCCCTCTTCTTCTCCTCTCCTAGATTAGATAACTCAGAAGCACATTTGCCCTTTCACAGTATATTATTGCATTGGCTAGTGAAATCCAGGAATCAATTACATAGATTACAAGGGACTTGAATGACAGCATAACAGGATACAATACCCAGCATTGTGTCTGAATGAACAGCATGTGAATACTTATTTAACATCAGTATTTGCCTATGGTGCATTATGGCTTTATCTAATTAATTACTTTATGAAGTGCTTGATTATGATAGCAGTGAATGTCTTTCCTGCCCACTCTTATCACTTGCTTAAAACTCTTCTGTTCAGCTGAGATATACATGCATCTGAGAGCTCATTTAGATACTAGGTACCAAACAGTGGATTCTTATTCCTGTTTTTGGGTTTTTTTTTTTTTTCAGAACCTGTTATCTGACGATCATAGCTACTAAAAAAGGCCTCTTAATACCTCCAGCAGATCAGATTATTCAGAAGTCAAATGAGAGGGGAAAAAAAGCAGCCTGAAGTATTTATTCATTTCCCCATTTTTAAGATCTTTCTCATCTCTTCTCTCTTTGTGCCAAGCCTTCAAGATGTAATTGGAAATGTTGGATACAATCCTTCAAAAATGTTCTCTGAACAAATTACCAAGTACCATTCTGTGAAATGAATGGATCACAAAAAGCAGCACTTCTTCAAAGGAAACCAGGCAAGCTGATATTCAAGTATTTGGTCTTTTATTGGTTGTCACTCGCTTCCTCAGAACATCCTTGGGAACGGAATTATTTTATTTCTTGATTGTTTCCCGAGCAAGGCTCTTTATGCAGTTCTCCTAATTTCATTGTCAATTTTAATTGAATGTTTTCATTCATTCCTGTGCAAAGTTTCATTTTAAAGATATTCACATCTGGGAGATGGCTTGGTCTTTGCCAAATATATTCTCACGTCTGCCATTTTGTGAATCATTATTACATTAGGATTTTTGTTCATTACTCATACATGTGTACCAACCTACATCTTTAAAATGTAAAGTCCAGAATTATAACAAAGAAATAAAACTTTAAAGCCCCAGCAGATCTAAAAGGCCAACAAAGAAAAAATTTGCTTGTCCAAAGTGAGGCACATCATTCACATGTTATTTCCCGGTCTCCTTAGTCATGTAGCAACAAATTGGTCATGTGTCAGCTGTGTTACAAAGTATTTATCCATAAACACAGATGATGGGTTCAACAGAGATCTCAGAAAAAAAGTTTCATCTTTACGTACTGAGCCTGCGAGCTCTGCTGTGGTGCACAGCAGTGTGATCAGAGCTGCTGGGATCAACATGGGGATAAATAAGCTTAGTGACTCAATTTGCTATTACTGTCCTGACAGAGTAGTGAAAACGGCCTTATGAAGCATCCTGGATCTTTATATCAATGATGAGCTTTATATCTATATATCTTATATATAATATCTTTATATCAATACTGAGCCAGGATCAGAGAAAGAAAGCCTTCAATCCACATGCATCTGAAATTTGGGGGTTTCATAGCAGCAGATTATGATGCATCCACTCAGACTCAGAGGTAACAACCGGGAACTCCTGAAAGAGATTTGGTTGTGGGATATGAATGATACAGAGGGACTTCAGGAGAATGACGATTGTGTGTAAAAGATCTGTTATAGGGCTGAAGTGGCAATTGGACTGTATAATGCTGTCCTGGTTTTGGCCAGGATAGAGTTAATTTTCTTCCTAGTAGCTGGTATAGTGCTGTGTTTTCGATTTAGTATGAGAATAATGTTGATAACACACTGATGTTTTAGTTGTTGCTAAGTAGTGCTCACACTAGTCAAGGACTTTTTCAGCTTCCCATGCTCTGCCAGGGGCACAAGAAGCTGGGAGGGGGCACAGCTGGGACAGCTGACCCAATTGACCAAAGGGATATTCCATACCATATTGGCATCATGCTCCAAAGCTGGGGCAAGGAGGAGGAAGCGGGGATGTTTGGAGTGATGGCGTTTGTCTTCCCAAGTAACCATTAAGCGTGATGGAGCCCTGCTTTCCTGAAGATGGCTGAACACCTGCCTGCCATTGGGAAGTAGTGAATTAATTCCTTCTTTTTCTTTGTTTGTGCACACAGCTTTTGCTTTACTTATTAAACTGTCTTTATCTCAATCCACAAGTTTTCCCATGTTTACTCTTCCGATTTTCTCCCCCATCCCAGCAGGGGGGAGCGAGCGAGCAGCTGTTTGGTGCTTAGTTGCCGGCTGGGGCTAAACCACAACAAATGCTTTCACTCCAAAACAGTTTAACATTGCTGTCATTTACCATCTTTATGGGGCACTGTGTGGACATAAGACACATCCTCTCATGCCAAAGCTCAAGGAAACAGCTACAATAGGAAGATGTTAAGAGAAGCTGCAGAGAGCTGAAGGTAGCACCTGAAGGTTCCAGCTATGAAAAGTCAGGACGGCATTATCCTTTGCAGGCTGTGAATCACTCACAGAGTCACCAGTTCATAACCCTGAGGCCACGGTGATGTTTGGTCCTGAAGACAGCACTCCCCGGATGATAAAGGAGTAGGATTGCTCCAGGTGTCTCTGTCCACCCCAAATGGCAGAATATTGACTGGCTGATTTAAGCAGAATAAACAGTAGTATATGAACCCAAAATAGTCTGTGCAAGGGTCATCCTCCTTCTACTGCTGGTAATAAAGCACAAAAATTGCAGGAGAAAGGCTCTCAGACCTCTTATATAACACAGCTACTATGATGGGATTTCTCCTTTCCTAGCAAAGGTTATCCCCAGTTAGCAGAAAAAAGGAAAAAAAAAAAAAATGGCACATATTTTGGTGTTATTTCCAGATTTAAATGAATGGTGAAGCTGAGTATGGAAGAATAGTTAAATGCTGTAGTAATTATATTGATTAATACCGGGATCATGTCTGACATTTGTAATATAAACTGAAGGACAACCCACAACATGGATATGTGTGGTTATGACATTTCTTAAAGTGCCTTCAGAGATTAAAATCACTAGATAAATGTGAGTCATTACACAGTTATCTTTGTGTTTTCCCCTTTTAAGATTCTTTTTGCAGTGACTTGAGAAATAAGGGAAAGAAATGATGTTTGGAAGCTTTTATGAAAAGTCCTTTTCTTTTCTGGCTGCTTCAACATCTAAACAAAGAGCATCTGAAGAGACAAACAATAACATTCTTGTCTTTTAAGTTCAGAGCAATGCACACAGCGGTGGAATATATTCCTCTGCTCGTGTGCAAGGTGAACACACTGTCATCTTGCAACGTTCAGCCCTGGGGATGAGCTGTCTGTAACCTAAGGCTTCGTTCGGTTCAGCACAACTGCATGACCTTGGCTAGGTTTCACTGAGAAAATTGTTGTGAAGGTGTGAGAAAATCCATGAGCTGAAGTCATGCAAGATAAGAAAAGCAAAAACATGGACAAAATTATAACAGTTGAGATGGTGATAATTAGGAGCTCAAGGACTCAAGAGGAAAAATACGGACAAGAAAAGCTGAAACTCCTAAAGGAAAAAAAAAAGGGAGAAAGGAAAGAATCAGAAGATGTTCTTTGACAAACAGCCCACTCCTAGGAGTATGGAGATCTGCCTTTCCTGACCATTCTTATGATTGCCTGGCCAGAAAAGATAGCCCAGGTGGCTCAACTGAGGTGATGAACTTGTTAATGCTTAGACACATAGCACATGAGCCTTACCCACCTCTTGTGAGCACTAGCAGAGAAACAATTATACTCTTAAACTCAGTAATATCCTGACTGCAGATACTCTTTGCTCATGGGGAAAGGCACCCATACAAAAGTGACCAAGGGAGGGATGAAAGGGAGGTTACAATCTATGACACATTTTGCAGTTCCTAGAAGCTCTGTCATGCACAGGATTGTGTTAGCTTCTGTCCAAGCACAGAACAAGCACTGAAAGACAGCTCCTTCCCAGACAGCATCCAGCCAAAATGCTCATCAAGAGAGGCTTTGACCCCATCATAGACTTCTGCGTTGTTAACAGAGGCCACAGTTATTATTTCCATTTGCTTAACACAACACTGATATGAACTTGCTCCACAGAGGAAGCAGTCTTGTTAGCAGGCTTAGGGTGAAGAGTGGGCACAGATTTCCATGGACAGGTTCCTCCCATATCTCAAAAAAGGCCACAGAAGAATACACACCCCTGAGGAGAACCACACTGGTAGGGGATGTGCCTCATACAGACACAGCACTCATCTTGACTACTGCTCCCATGGCAAATAGGATTTTGCACACTTTCCTTAGCTGATGCTCAAAGGACAGCCTGGTGAAGTGTGCCCATCAGCGATGCCTTGGGAAAGTGTCTGAAGGTGGAAGAGGTTTTGGCCATTTGGCTGTTTTCTGGCTAGAGATCAGGTATAGGAGGTTGAGTGAAACTCCCTGATTTTTAATAAGGGTCCAATTCACACGGCGTTAAAGTCAGCATGACTCTTTCCAGGAATTTCCTGATACTTCTGAAACAGAGTATCCCAAGGACTCCTGTGTTTCCAACTGAAAATATGTCTGTAGTAGCAGTCACACTGTAGTTGTGATAATCCAGGGATATAAGCAAGGGAAATTTTGAAGGAGGAGGAACATATATTACTAGCACATAATACTACTTTATTTTTATATTGACGAATTCTGTTTCAGATCTGACAAAGGGTTTATACGCTTGAAATCTTGTCTGTTTTTTTCCCAAATTACATCAACTGATCTAATAAAATATATTACATTTGCCAACAAATCTTGCTGTGATAATATAAATGTTTCCTGTCCTTTCCTATCTATTTATAGTCTATGCTCAGGATCAGGAGCGAAAGAGGAGACCACACTGATGAAGCAGCTGAAAAACTGGCAATACCAAAATCTCTTATTAATTTATATTGATTCTTCAATGTAAAAACAAAAACAGAAGAAGTTCTGAAATGTTAAAAAATTCTGGGTTTGATTATTCTAGGAATCAAACTTGGAGATTTTTCAGTGTTAGAGTGGCTTCACATGTCAAGAGACCTTTCTATTTTAGGAAACCATGTGTCTAAAAATAAAAACGTTGTTTACTATTTGGGGTTTTTTCAACTTTTCTGTTCATCCAAGATTCCCCTACACACAAAAAAATTTGATCCACCCAAATCAATTTCTAGATTTCTGCATTTATTTATCAGAACTGCAGAAGCAATAAGCGATCAATTATTCCAACAGCTCAAATTCTCCTCCATATGGGCAGGATAATATTCCTCTCTGAAACATTTCTTCTGCGTATGGGCCTGCCTCAGATGATCCCCTCCCGAGAACATATCATGAGATATGCACCATTTGCTTATGAAAGCACTTCATTGTTCTCATGCTGTCAGACAGCAGTTTTGTTACACCATAATTTTTCCCCCAGCAATTCACTTCCTTCTGGATTGATGTGCAAATTCTCTTACAGAAATGCTGGACCCTTATCAAAGTGTGAAAGATGTTAATATAATGCTTTCCAGGAGAAGGGAATAAATCCGTGCATATTTGGTCTGGTGCATATCTGTACAGGTTTGTGAAAATACTGGACAGAAGCATCTGTTAAATAACCATCTACTTCAAAAGGAATATTTTCTTATTTGCTTGGTAGGTTAAAGAGGAGAGCTAGAGCTCCTCATGATGAATACTGCACTTGGTAATTAAATTTTCATATTTACAAGGTCCACGTAGTAAAAGTTCTAAATTAAATAATATTCATTTGCATACATTTCAATCCAAAGGGCTTCATTAGAGGACAGTATCTCCAAGACAGTAATGAGCTGTTTTCATTAACCATGCCCCAATGATTGCAGCAGGCTTGTACTTCAAGAGTTGTGAGATAGTTACCCAGGCGAGACCAAAGAAATAATTGTACGTCTTTATCTATCTCCCCTTCCATGTAAGTCACTGAGTTAGAAGGCTATTTCCTGCTCCAAGGGTTGATGTACTCAGGAACCTCTTGAAAAAGATTTAATTGAACTTGGCTATGGTGTGGATAAAGGATCAGGAAATGAAGTCTGATCTCAGTTATAGCTCTGGAAATATGGAATAATGCAAATGAAGTATTGTAGGAAAGAACAGACTTTCATTTTCTGTCTCTACAATCCTGAACATAAACAGATCTTCTAATCTGCTTGATTCCTCTTACTGTTGCCAAATAAAATTATGTTTAAAATTACCAAAGGGATTGACACACTTTTTTCTAACCTTGCAATTGTCCATTCATTTTTTAAATATAATCTTCTGATGTATTTGTCATCACAGTGTAAGAACTTTTAACTTCAAATTTGGAAAATTTGTTATTCAACTGTGACTGGTCTTCCACAGTATGTGATTTATTTTCATATTTTTCTATCAAAAAATGATGTGTGATATTTTTTGCTTCTGTCAGGTCTATCTGATTTGTGTTTGACAAGTATATATTATCCTCCATACTGCTAAGCAATTATCACTGAAGAGTAGAAAACAGATATATAAAGGCCTTCAGTCAATCATATTGTTCATCTTTTGCTCTCCATAGATCAACTGGATCTTTGTTATTCCAAATAAGCGTTTGTCCAGCTTGCTCTTTAAAGGCTTTAATGATGATAGAGTTTCCGCAGCCTCCCCAAGCAATCTATTCCAGTACCTAATTACCCTTACTGTTAGAAAGTTGGGGGTTTTTTAATGTCTAAGTTAAATTTCCCTTGTCACTATTAAAAAGGCCATTACTTTTTGTACTATCCACAGTGGACATGAAGGAAAGATTATTCACTTCTTTTTTTGCAACAACTTTTTATATGTTTGAACATCACTATAATGGTCCTTATCCATCTTTTTCTTTCTTGCTTGCTTGTTTTCTTTCTTTTTTTTTTTTTTTTTTTAAAATCAAACAATCCCAATGACTTCATAGTGTATTTCTAAGCTATGTTCTCAGACCTCTCTTACAGGTCATGCTTCTACGGTCTTACATCATTCTTGTTGAACTCCGGATATTCTTCAAATGGTCCATACCTTTGCCAAAGCGCTGTGCTTAAAATTGGGCACAATGTTACAGCTGGTGTCTTAACATTCATAGTGTCACACAAATAACATTGGCAGCATGTAAGCTGTATGTAAGTAAGTATGGCAACTGTAAGAATAAATATTCTGAGTTGTATCTTTCTTTCTCCGTTTATAGTTCATCTGTCTTTATAGCAGATTCACACTGTGCCAGTGTTTGAAGCTGCAGAAAACAGGGACACTTCTCAGCCCCAGTTTATTCCAACTCAGGATCTCCTTTCCAGCCTCATTCAAACCATGCAGATGTTCACCAGACATTCATCCACTTACTGGCTCTGCTGGTTTAAGCAAGGACATTTTTGTTACAAATTGCTGGTCATGTGCCGGAGTCAGTTATTGAGGCTCCAGACATGAGAGGCAATGAAAGCCCTGCTAAAATAATTTCATTCTGTCACATAGCCATACCCTAGCATCTCCCAACATTATCCAAAATCTGGATCAATCACTAATATAGCCAGGCTAAGTTTATTTAAATAATATTCATTAACCTACTATTCATGACATCTCATCCAAGAGGGGCTATCATGTATCATGAATGATCTTGGTTTCCAGGTTCAGCTGTACGAATCATAAATTCCATCAAACCGGATATTTTCACCTACTACTTTACAGAACCATATGGTGTTGTCTGGGGATGACCTTGGGAGCACCTCTGGTCTAACCTCTGCCTTGAAGAAGAACTCTTATCAAATGGATCTGATCAGCCATGACTCCGTGTAAATACTATTTTCTTCACTAGTGATGAAGGGAGATTCCAGGTTCAATAATCTAATGAAACATATGGTTAATGCCATTCTGCAAACTTCAGTAAAGTTGCTCATGTACTTAAATTCAAACTCATGAATAAAAACCTAGAAACTGTAACCTATAAAAAGCAGAGTTTATACTGAGGTTGAGACTATACTGGGAGAATCACCTGCAGAGAAAAGAAAAAAAACAACCCACCAAATTGTTGTTTTGGGAAGACTGAAAAAATTGAAATAAGCCAGTTAACAAGTTCTGTGATGAATGGCATCATACTGTGTAAAGGAGTCTTTCTAGAGGTTTTCTGGCTCATTTAAATGCTTGCACTGAGAGAAATCCCGTCCCAAGGTTCCTGGGTGATCAGGTTACATGGAGGAAAGCTCCTGCTCCAAGCGTTAGACATCAGTTCTGCTCTGAATATCACAGTTATTAGCTGCAGAGCCCGAGTCCAATCCCCAGCCTGCCAGAACCTCAATCCTCATCAACTGCCTGTGAAGTGTGCTGTTACAGGCATTAATTGGTGGTTATAGGAAAGACTAGCTGAGGACTGGAAAAGTCACTGTCTGAGCTAGGTATGAATAATGTTCGTTCCTGGTGGAGGCTCCCATTCCAGCAGGCTGGTCCTCACTACACTCGAGGCCCCTGGGTCCCGGCAGGCCCCATACCTACTCCCTGAGGACAAAGCCCATAGTTGTGTCATTAATTCTGGCTCAAAAACCCAAACAGTGAACAACTACGTAAAAATAACAAACTGATGGCTGGTTTGAAGTGTGTATGTTCTCACTCACGATGTCCCACTCTTCCTCTCTACATAGCCCAGTTTCAGCAACCATCCAAGCAGATGCATATGGGCCCAAACACCAGCCCTTTCCACCTGTCTTACCAGGTTTTTTCCTTTTCAACCTTCTAGTGCTTGGTGTTTTTTTCTTCTAACCCTCCTGCTTGCACCAAGTCTGAGTGACTTCCCAGAAATCTGCTGCCCTCCCACGGTCACTAAAAAGGTTCACTGGGGCAGAGCAATACACTCAATGAAAGTAGGGCTTGATTTAATCAAAGCTGAGTACAGTTTTCAGATGCCAAGGAGGAATTTGGGGGTTTGTGTAGAACTGGACAATCTCAGGGCTTTTTACTAGCAAACCAGATATTAAAAAAATATCTCTGTCTGGTGCATTTCCTTCAATGAAGGAGTTTGATCCTGGTCAAAGCACAGGGAGAAAACCCAAATGAACTGAAGCAGATACCCACATATCCACAGATAGCCATAACTATAGGTGTTACCATAAGCCTAAAACAATTGGCTTCATCAATAATTGGCTTCAATGAATAATTGCTGTCAACTAGGTAACTCAGAAATTTGTATGGCCCCTCTAAAATATAGACAGCTGGAAAGTTACTCCCCAGGTTCCAGGTAAGGGAATAATTTAAGTACCTGTCTAGAACCAAATAGGTGATGGAAGGGGAAAAAAAAAAGTATATATTTTTAAAATGCAAAGTCATTTCAGAATATTGAATTTAAACATTCTACTTACAAAAATATCAGAAGGAGAATGTGAGGAACTCATTAAAATGGTTTATTTTGCATTTCTCTTTTTCCATTAATCCTCACAATTTTATATTTGTAAATACATTTGTATGGTTTCAGTTTTACTCAAAAATTGTTCTATTTCAGAAAGAGTATTTGAACCAATCAAAAATAGATATATCTGCTTTGAAAACAAAAAATAATGATTGCTGTAATTTCCATAAAAACTTCTGTTAAAATATGAAGCAAAAAAAGCCCTGCAATACAAAACAAAAAAAAAAATTCAAAATTATGTTTAAGGGCTTTTGAACCTCCTTTCATACCAGCCCTAATTATCTGCAGTTTCGGCTGAGGGCTATGAAAGTATCTGTATGCTTAAAATAAATATGCATGCATATCTAACTGATTCATATGCTCCTTCAGAACAGCTTTATTCTTTACTGTTCCCTATCTGTTTCAGGGATGAAAGGAACAAGAAGGCAGAGTCCACACAACGTCTTAAAAACCATGTTTTTTCTTTCTTTCACCTTAGTCTTGTTCTGCAATCTGATATCAATTCTTTAGTATAAAGACTCAGAAAAAAATCATAAAAACTCTGAAGTATTTTCCTTCAGTGCTTGCCATTCTTAATAGTACTACGCACTGCTGTTGAGGGTTATATATTAATAAATTACACTTTAAATTATTCAAATTGGTTTAATTTTTTTTTTCTCTGTGTGTGGTAACTATGTAAAATCAAACAAAAGAATTAGAATTGGTCAGGAACCATGATCCAAACTAACGTGAGATTTAAGATTGTCTCTTATGTAGTCAAATGAAAATCTACTTCCATCCCACTGTGACCTAATGCTGAAGAAGCATATCATTGGAATTAGAGTGAATACAAGATTCACAGAAGTATCAGTTGTGATACCTACTATATTGATCAGCAGTGGTATTTGTCTTGATGAACTGAGAAAGAATATGAACAATTCCATCAGAGGCGTTATAGAAAACATGATAGGCAGTTTCCTTTCATGACATTAATCCTACATGGCCCAGAGTCCATGACAGAATGGATTGGGCTCTCAGCTACACTCCTTGGGTGCTTTTTTTGAATTTTAGAAATGACAAAAGTAAATGAAAAACAAAGATCTTGTAGAAGGTCCGCTGTGAATATGAATCAGTAGAGCCCTGCTGAAGCAGAGTGAGTTGTTTTGATTTACAGCTGGGAGGACTGTACCAACAGATTATATGTATGGCAGAATAAGTGAAAAGAAAATCAGAGAAAAGAAGATAATTTGTTTTTAAAGACAAAAATATGTTAATTGGAAATATTTAAGTTTGTCAGTTAAAATTTACAGAAGTCCTTTTGGGAGTTGGATGGCAAGCTGTGATTCAGCAAATAGCTGTTTTCCATCACCCACTGGCTTCTTAACTGCCTAGAAGTCTGGAGTGCCAATTACTCTTATCATTACCTCATGAAGGGCCAGATAAAATGCTCCATCATTCACTGATCATGAATAGTGCATGGGCTGTAAAGCCACCACCTAGAACACACACTCAGTTATGAGGATAAACATGACGTGGCTCATAAGGCAAAAAAAATAATAAAGTAAAATATCTGCTGCATAAACCCTAAATAAACAAATGTTGTTTCACACGCTTAATCTAGTACCAAGATAATAACACTGTGGAATCAACTGGTAAACAGGTGTTTAGCCTTAATATTTACTTCAGCGGAATAAAGACAGGTCTTTTATTTACCACATTTTCACTTCTTTTCAGCAGGTTTTCCATTGAGTAATAAACCATTGACTGACTTACAGTTCAATGGCACTTTGTAAATTGGATCCAATCAAGTTTTATCTAAATGATAAAAACGGGTGTAGAAGAAGCATGAGGAGTAAAAGAGTGCAAAATCCTGGGAACAGGAGAATACATTTCATGCTACTGTTATTACTGAGTTGGGGGGGGAATTTTGGTATTTTCTTGAACTTGAAAAAGTTTTCTCTGTGTTCTCTTCTTAGTTTCTGAAGGTTGTGAATCTGACTAAAGAAATGATAAACTGAAAATCGTATTTCCAGCGTGACCTACTGTGGTAGTACCACTCTCTCTGATCATCCACTTCTAAAATAGCCAAGCAGAGTCTTCTACCATTAACCAGCTTTAATCAGTTCTTCAGTTGATCAATTTTTCCATACAATAACACTGTACTATACACAGGTGCAAGATTTTAAGAGCATTGATCTTAAAGCTGATCCCAGGAATCCCCGCGCCTCTCTGCAGTATTGACTTCTGCTGGGCCACATCCCCTGACAGCAGCTTTGCACAGGAGGGCATCATATTGTAGGTGAGCATGGTGCATACTTCAGGTGAGTGGGAGGGAGATGTAGGCTGAACCATCTATTTGATTCAGACTTGGATCTTTTGACACAATTTCATAAAACAACAAAACAAACAAACAAAGTTTATTTCTGTTCCATGGCAGAATAAGAACAAATTTGGAAGTTTGTCACAAAGTGGACCTGTCAGGCCCTTGCCAGCTCTGCTCCTCACAACCTCTGCTATATGGGAGCTAAAGTGATTCCTCAGAGATAAGGACGATGTTGCCGATTCTGTCAAAGCTAATTTAGATGATATCCACAGTATCTCAAAAGATAAGAATTAAAAAAAGAGCAACTCTCAGTTTTCTACATTTTTATTATAGCAGATAATTTCCTAATCTCTCACTGTTGCTGTAAAATAAAAATTACTTTTTAGAAAATTACTGTTCAAGCTGACTCTTGTAAAGTAGGTAGCACATATTTTAAGATATTCTTTCAGAGATTACATCTTCTGAGTGACTGTCAGAGGTCAGGAGACACATGGCTTTAGAGACTTAATCATTAAAGAATCACTTAATTATCAATTATACACAAAGACAGTTCCTAAATGATTTTTAAAACCACAAAAAATGAAAATGTTTCATAAGAATTAAAAGATGCAAACCTTCAGCACAGCTTACTGCACGGCTTAGACATATTTTACCTCTTAGTCCCACCTAAGGCCATTCTCTAAGTTTCTAACACAGACTTATAGTATGGAAGGAAAGCTCTAAAAGAGATTTCACCTTACCTCAACTGTGATTTTTTTTTAAAGTGCTGCTTTATTTGGAAAAAAAGAACCATTTTTTTGCTATATTTTAGCAATTAATGGCAACCCAAAATTTGCTGAATTCTCAACTGCCTTTTTCATGAACCAAGAACAAAGATAATTTTTACCATCATCTTATATCTCTTTGAGTTTCTTAGATTCAATCAGGTTGCAGTTGGTGGTGTAAACTGGAATTGTCTCTATCTTGCACTGAAATGGGGCTGACAGGAGCAAACAATGGAAGAAAGAGAAAGTGCAGAGGTACTCTGTTTCTAGACACTTCATTGTTCTGGGAGATAGGTTGTAAACACCGTCATCTTGCAGTTATTACATGGTAAGCAAAAGTTGGTTAGATCACGGCTACTTGAAACAGAGTCTTGGATACTGAAAAGAAATAGACAGGGAAAAGAAGAATTTTTGATATCTAACGGGTTTAGGTCAGGTTCCTTTTTTTGCCTTCCCACAGCAGATAATCTTTCTTGAGCATCTAGTGTGGGGTTGGGGCAAGCGTGAGTTTCTAGAATAGGTCTTACTAATTTATTTAAGTGGGATTGTAAAGTAAACGAAAATGTAAAGGTTGTCATAATACAAACAACATCAATAGCAAGTTCTGATAGTAGGACACCAGCTTGAGGACAATCAGTTCTTTAACAGAGCTGCAGGAAAAAATGCTGAGAAATGCAATGCACTCTGGGGCAT
>WAAD01021080.1:32783-61920 GCA_013389945.1 Fregata magnificens | reverse complement strand
TTCTTGCGCTGAGCTAGCCTTGCACTGGGCTATAGGCACCCTTTGCCTCACTGGTACCCTGATGGCTTTGAAAGGTCCCAGTGTCTTCCAGCAGAACTTCAGAATAAACAAACCTGCATGAATCTCCTTAGATCCATGCTTCAAGTTATTGAGCAAATATCAAGATACCCAAAGACAAAATCTGTTCCAGGAGCAATGTTTTTGTTGAAGGTTGAAAGAAGAAAATTATAAGCACCTCTCCCTATCCCAAGTCAGACAGGCAATGGCTATGTGGATTCCTTCTTCTCTTTTTTCCCTTTTTATATCCCTGTCTAGTTTATCTTCTGGATTTGTAAAATTATATCTAACATTAGATGGGAAAATTAGAAATCTCGTAAAGATTCACTAAAACTAGCTGTAACTTATCTTCAGTTTGTGCTTAAAGAAGGAATACAGTGACAGGCTCTGGCTGCTTTCTGATTTTTTTCTTGTTTTTCCCTCAATCTTTATTCTTATGCTTCACATGTTTCAAATGAACCCAAGTGATGTGGAACCTACACGCTATTTTCCCAAAGAACTGTAGTGTCCCTGTGGTGTTGAAAATGTTATGTGCAATGTCTGGTTATTTCCAAAGAAACTCAGGTGAACCACTTGTGATACACACTTCAGGATACTAACTTAACAATGCAGGCCTTGGAGAATCCTTTCCCACAGATAACTTTTTTTTTTCTCCCTCAGTTCCTTAATTTGGCTCGCAATACCTGGCTATAATGCTAATAAATGCCTTTCCTCAAGAGAATGAATTGTGCTGTAAAAGTTCCTTCTAAAATAGTAGGGTTTCTGCTTATAATAGCCACTATCCCATATTTTTTCCTGGATTCCTGTAATTCTGTGCTGGAAGCAGAAGCATGTCATACCTCCAAATGAAAGGGTTGTAAGACAGCTGCGTAGTTGTCTTTTACAGTAAGTTTTCTGCTTATGTCAAAACAGCCATCACCCTCTTTCCCAATGCTTCCACAAAGCAGGCAGGTCAATGGTTTGAAATTTCAGTTAAGCTGGCTCTTAGATTACTGGGTTATTGCTATAAATTTGCTCTTGTCTAATTGGAGGACACTGTAATTGCTACTTTGCACTGCAAGTAGATTTCTAGTGTCAGAATAATCAAATTAACAGGGATGACCCTTCAGCCATTCATTGATGCCTCTGTTGTGTTTTCAAAGGTCTCGTTTTATAATTTGTCTTATGTATGTCAAGTTGCTATTGTTGCTGTTTGTTATGCTAAAGCATCTATATGTATATTGAGTATGTTCTAAAAAAAACCACATCCCAAACATCTCAAAGTTTCATTTAGACTATAAGAAAAGAAAAGAAAAAAAAAAAAGAAAGAGAAGGTAGTGCTGTAGTAGAAGAGTGCAAAGTATTACATAAAGACACATATACATTGAAGGGGAACAATTTTTTAATTTGTATAAATAATTATTTTCTCATCTTAAATGATGACGTATAATTAGACACTATTTTTGCATGCAGGTAGTAGCATACAGAAGGAAATCCAGCAGGGGAGCAAGGCTTATACAATAGTCTTTGTTGTCTGAATTGGAAGCAAATGGCAGTGCTTGGAAATGCAGCAGGGGTGTACAGCACGATTTAGTGACCTGCTTGCCAAGTACATAGATACGCCTCCTCCTCCACCCTCTCCTTAAACAGCCAACAATAAAGCATGTGCTTAAATACTTTGTGAATAGGGGTCATCTGGAGCCCTGTGTTAATCTCAGCTGGTGTGACACTGCAATTCTGAGTTTTATTAGCTGATAGGTAGTGGTGGTAGTTCCTGGCAGTACGAGTGAACAGGGATGAAGTTATGGAAAAGGCTTGTGTAGGACAAAATAAATAACTTAATTTTCTTTGAAAAAATCAGTTTATGTTGAACAAGAAAGATGGAGAATGGCTGTGGTTACTGTGTTTTGCTTTCTTGACTGTTAGTGTAGCTAGGGACTTGATTCCTGTATAAATGGATCAGTGTAGCAGAGCAACGCCAAAACTACTTAATTGCAGATAATTTAAATGTTATTTAGCTGTATCTATACTTCACCATATTACTGTGCTATTTGCTCATAAAACAGTTTTCACTCTGAAACTGTTACTTTCTCTTCCCTTCCAAAAACCTCCCACCAATGTGGACTGGGTACTATGTTGTCTCAATGTTTTTCCCAGTTGGAATAGCTGCTGTAAGCAATTAGGCTGCATTTGGGCTTGGTACAACTTTTGAAAGTAATGGCATTCAATTACTGAGTTAGGATTTTGATGCACAGTCATAAAAGGCAAAATAAACAATCAGTCTTCTGCTTTGCTTTTTAAATTTGGGATGTAATCCTGTTGCCCAAGTGAAGCTGAAATGGCTGACGCACACCTTGTTCTTAACAGAATTTTCCTGAGAAAAATAAGAAAAGAATCTGAGTGCCGCTATTAAACGTCAATTTGAAATGAATTCTGAATGCTTATATTCTTTGGGGTATCCTTTTTCCATTAAATATATTAGGGAAAGTAACAATATTAGTAACAAAAATTTAGAAGTTAGCAAGAAATAGATTTTTCCCAAAAACTTGAAAAGAAACCATGTGACATGGAAATAAGTGTTAGACTATTTTAGAGAGCTTTTTGATTTTGTGGCTTGGGTTTATTTTTGATGGGTAGTATGTGTCACAGCTATATTTACTGCTTTGATATTTGATTAAAGAAAACTCATTCTGTGACAAAATAAAAGAAAAAATAAAAAAAAAGATGGTATACTTAACAGGTAGGGTTTTTTATTGAAACTTAAAGATCCTGTTCCATTTTCATCGGTGGTCTAAATTTCATATACATAGAAGTTCCTCAGATTGCTATAAGGGGAACTGATGGTCTGACAAAAAATAATTTCAAATATAATCCATAAATTGTACTGACAGATTGTCCAAATGATAAGAGTAACTAGCTTTTGTGCTTTAATGTAAATATGATCATGCTATTTCAGTCCCTATATAGATTTATGGAATGTTGCTCTGCCCATGGGAAAACAGTTTCAGTGCGCATAAGAGTTGCATATATTTTTGTGGGGGTGGGGAAAAAACTTTTCATTTCATCTTTGCCTTAGAATATACTCTGGTCCCAGAGGCTGTTCTGAAAATGGCTACATTTTTCTGACAGCTGTTCAGTCATGGTGAGGGTATGTCTTCAATATGCACTCAGTTCCAATTGGCAAGTTTCTAATATTAGGTTTTAGACTATAAAAAAACCTCACCCCCAAACCCTTTTTTACTTCACTGCTTCTTGTTGATAAAATCCAAACAGCCCAGAGGGAATTTATAATTCTAGCAATTGCACCAGATGATTACTACCTACAGGAGCAATCACTTATAGTACATCACCTGCGGACTGATGAACCATTTATTATCAAGGGTTTAATTGCTTGTAATACATCCTTGTGGCAAGATACACACACACACATACCTAATTTATACATATGTATAAATATATGCCACTTATGTTAGGGATGGAAAATGCTCAGTTCAGATCAGATTTTGCAAAATCAAAAATACCCAAATTATCTTAGAAAAACTTGACTCTAGAATACAGGTTCATGGTCTGTGTTCACCCATTTCTGGATCTAGTTTAAGACAAGAATTAAGGAAAACAGAGAAGGAAAGTGTGTGTGTGCAGGGTATTATTTATTTATTTGAATCTTGACGAGAGTTGTCACATAATAGCTGGAGTTTGAGGTGAAGATTTTTGGGTTCTTGTTCAACCTCACGTATTTACTACAATTTTTTAAAGTACTATTTAGTGTGTATGTGGTTTTAAATTATTGTTGTTGTTTGAAAGTGAGCTGGCATCACGGGTTTAAGAGGCTTATGATGGGACCACCAGCAAGAGATGCTTCCTTGCATGTCCTGCACATATGGGCAGGAAAAATCCCTGGGACACAACTTCTCCCAAGAAACTAGCGATAGGACAAGAGGNGAAAGTGAGCTGGCATCACGGGTTTAAGAGGCTTATGATGGGACCACCAGCAAGAGATGTTTGAGGTGAAGATTTTTGGGTTCTTGTTCAACCTCACGTATTTACTACAATTTTTTAAAGTACTATTTAGTGTGTATGTGGTTTTAAATTATTGTTGTTGTTTGAAAGTGAGCTGGCATCACGGGTTTAAGAGGCTTATGATGGGACCACCAGCAAGAGATGTTTGAGGTGAAGATTTTTGGGTTCTTGTTCAACCTCACGTATTTACTACAATTTTTTAAAGTACTATTTAGTGTGTATGTGGTTTTAAATTATTGTTGTTGTTTGAAAGTGAGCTGGCATCACGGGTTTAAGAGGCTTATGATGGGACCACCAGCAAGAGATGTTTGAGGTGAAGATTTTTGGGTTCTTGTTCAACCTCACGTATTTACTACAATTTTTTAAAGTACTATTTAGTGTGTATGTGGTTTTAAATTATTGTTGTTGTTTGAAAGTGAGCTGGCATCACGGGTTTAAGAGGCTTATGATGGGACCACCAGCAAGAGATGTTTGAGGTGAAGATTTTTGGGTTCTTGTTCAACCTCACGTATTTACTACAATTTTTTAAAGTACTATTTAGTGTGTATGTGGTTTTAAATTATTGTTGTTGTTTGAAAGTGAGCTGGCATCACGGGTTTAAGAGGCTTATGATGGGACCACCAGCAAGAGATGTTTGAGGTGAAGATTTTTGGGTTCTTGTTCAACCTCACGTATTTACTACAATTTTTTAAAGTACTATTTAGTGTGTATGTGGTTTTAAATTATTGTTGTTGTTTGAAAGTGAGCTGGCATCACGGGTTTAAGAGGCTTATGATGGGACCACCAGCAAGAGATGTTTGAGGTGAAGATTTTTGGGTTCTTGTTCAACCTCACGTATTTACTACAATTTTTTAAAGTACTATTTAGTGTGTATGTGGTTTTAAATTATTGTTGTTGTTTGAAAGTGAGCTGGCATCACGGGTTTAAGAGGCTTATGATGGGACCACCAGCAAGAGATGTTTGAGGTGAAGATTTTTGGGTTCTTGTTCAACCTCACGTATTTACTACAATTTTTTAAAGTACTATTTAGTGTGTATGTGGTTTTAAATTATTGTTGTTGTTTGAAAGTGAGCTGGCATCACGGGTTTAAGAGGCTTATGATGGGACCACCAGCAAGAGATGTTTGAGGTGAAGATTTTTGGGTTCTTGTTCAACCTCACGTATTTACTACAATTTTTTAAAGTACTATTTAGTGTGTATGTGGTTTTAAATTATTGTTGTTGTTTGAAAGTGAGCTGGCATCACGGGTTTAAGAGGCTTATGATGGGACCACCAGCAAGAGATGTTTGAGGTGAAGATTTTTGGGTTCTTGTTCAACCTCACGTATTTACTACAATTTTTTAAAGTACTATTTAGTGTGTATGTGGTTTTAAATTATTGTTGTTGTTTGAAAGTGAGCTGGCATCACGGGTTTAAGAGGCTTATGATGGGACCACCAGCAAGAGATGTTTGAGGTGAAGATTTTTGGGTTCTTGTTCAACCTCACGTATTTACTACAATTTTTTAAAGTACTATTTAGTGTGTATGTGGTTTTAAATTATTGTTGTTGTTTGAAAGTGAGCTGGCATCACGGGTTTAAGAGGCTTATGATGGGACCACCAGCAAGAGATGTTTGAGGTGAAGATTTTTGGGTTCTTGTTCAACCTCACGTATTTACTACAATTTTTTAAAGTACTATTTAGTGTGTATGTGGTTTTAAATTATTGTTGTTGTTTGAAAGTGAGCTGGCATCACGGGTTTAAGAGGCTTATGATGGGACCACCAGCAAGAGATGTTTGAGGTGAAGATTTTTGGGTTCTTGTTCAACCTCACGTATTTACTACAATTTTTTAAAGTACTATTTAGTGTGTATGTGGTTTTAAATTATTGTTGTTGTTTGAAAGTGAGCTGGCATCACGGGTTNTTACTGAAAGAGTGGTTAGGCATTGGAACAGGCTGCCCAGAGAGGTGGTGGAGTCGTCTACCCTGGAGGTGTTCAAAAAAGGTGTAGACGTGGCACTCCAGGGCCTAGTTTAGGAGTCATGGTGGTGTTAGTTGATGGTTGGACTTGATGATCTTAGAGGTCTTTTCCAACCTTAATGATTCTATGATTCTATGATTCTAAATGCTGATCAGCACTGGGATTTGTTTTATCTGAATAAGTTTGCCATTCTCTATATTACTGCTTCAAAACAGTGCCAGATGTATTTAGCAAAACATACTCCAGATCACAGTTGTTAATGTTAAAGCTGAGAGCCTGTTGCAAGGTATATACCAAAACAGCACTAGATACAGGACTGAGGCAAGAAAGAAAAGTAAAGTAACATGAAATACTTCTCTCCTGGTCCTGAAGCCGTGTGAAAAATGAAACAAACGCTGACGCCATGAAGAAAATCTGAAGGCTTATTGAAATTATTTTACCTGGAGCAGTCCCTACTGCATCAGCTGAAAAAAGTCAGAGTGTGTTTCCCTTCCTCTGTGTACTGCTCCACAGAACAGAAAGTACAGAGGAAAAGGAAGTTGGTTTTAAGTAGAAGTGTAAGAACAAAAAGGTTGCATGAAGCTATCATTAAGACAATCACGGTTATAGGTGTGAATGTGAACTTCACTCCCTTGTTTTGGTTAATTTAATACAATCCTGTGTGGGGAAGCACTATTAACTGCACTTTGGAGAACTTAAGCCTGGAAAGCCTGTACGACTTGCCCATGTCAGCAGCATCTAGGGAGTTGATCTGGCCAGGTGTTTGGCCAGCACCTTGATCATGGGACTGTCCTTCCTTTCTATCAGCTTCCCCCAAGGCATTGTCTCCACAGCTGGGACCACAGCATTTGGGTCTTTGCAGACTATTTGCAGTGGAGGAACTGTTATGCTTCTGGATACTTGGGAGCCTGGGTACTACTATCTTCAATTAAAATGTGAGTTCCATGGTTAAAGGGATTAATGAGGCAGCCCAAATGAGAACATTTCCAAAAAGTGATTTTTGCAACTATTCTGGATTCCATTAAAAACTTTTAACGTTTTTCCTTTGATATAGAGTTAATCTTCTCTATAATGAGAATATTGTAAAATATGCTACAGGCAGGAGTATCAAAATATTTTTGATTAGAGATAATATACGTAGGATCAAATCCTGCTTGCATCATTCATGCAGCTAGTCCCACTGAATCTAAACGGGAATGCCACAGTGAATAAAGCAAGCAGGATTGGTCCTATATGTGCTATTTCTATATTTCATTTTCCTCTTGATTTCTGTTTCATTTGTAATTAACACAGTGTACTGATTAAATCATTAACTGTATAGTTCATCTTTCATCAGCGGCTTGTAGATTGAGATCCTTAATGTACTGTAACCCATTGCTAGGATAGCTATAAAAGTTTTGATTTATGAAGGCAAATATTTTCTGTTCTGGTATCATTTGTGATCAAGAAATGATACAAACAAATTTGCCTAAGATAATCACTTCCTCATGTCTGCCAGTGCTAGAAAACTCACCATAAGGGTATCTGGGATAAAGGGGAGGATGAGTTCTTAGTTCTTTTGAAGCATATTGAACTCCCAGAGTTTCTTTGAGGTGCCAAGTGTAGAGACTGGAGATTTACTGAAATAAAATGAGAAGTGCCCTTGCTTTTACATAGCTGCTGTCAAGATCGTGGCAGTGTAGAGTCAGTCTCACTGGAAATGCCTATGTAGATTTTTTCTTGTTATTCTATCCCAGTTGCTGAAAGTCTGAAGTTTTAAATGTTTTGTCCTGTAGGTCCATCTAATCTAATAATTGTCTCAGCAACTTTGCATTGCAATATTCTAATGAAAAGCACCTAACTTGCCTTATGAAGTGTTCTAAAGCCTGTAGAAAGCAGTATTGTGTTTACAAATTTTTTCTTAGCAATATCTTATGGTAGCAGTATTTTGGGTACATTACAAAACTACTGTCATCTTCACAGGGTGGTACATAGCGGCTATTGGGATATCTCGGAAAGACATCCACTGTCTCCCTGCTAGAGGCACATGTCCCTAGAACAGATGCTACAGTACCATCTCCCAAACATTCAGCAATTTATAGGGCTCATCAGTGGTGCGGTATCAACAGTTCTTTATTTATCCAGTAGATGCCAATGTCATACATAACATACAAGCCATTAATTGCAATAACAAAGGTTTAAAATATCTCCAGCAAAACACAGAATGTTTTGAATGCTACCATAGGAGAAATAATCTCACAAAAATACCTCTGGGTATTTAAATATAGATTTCATTTACAAATATAGCTCCTGATTCTGATCCCATCTTTATGAATCAAGACTAAATGTTAAAAGAGGACGTACATTTGGCGTAAGAGGTGATTTAAAACTCCTGAGATTCCAGTTACTTCTCTGCAGCCAAGTTCTATGACAATGCTTATTGCCAATAATGTGGAATATTAGCCACAAGATGTCCTCACAAGAAAAACGTTTGTTGCCAGCTCTTCAAATATAGGTAATTGTTTCTGTCTGAACCTGTGCAAACCGAGTCGGTGCTTCCCCTTTTTAGGCATCTAGTGGTTTTGGACACCTACATGAGCTAGTAATGTGGCCTTGCGGCAAAGGCGGTGAATGGTATCCCAGGCTGCATTAGAGAAAGCATTGCCAGCAGGTGGAGGGAGGTGATCCTTCCCCTCTGCGCAGCACTGGTGAGGACACACCTGGAGCACTGTGTCCAGTTCTGGGCTCCGCAGTACAAGAGACATGGACATACTGGAGAGAGTCCATGAAGGGCCATGAAGGTGATGAAGGGACTAGAGCCTCTCTCCTGTGAGGAAAGGCTGAGAGAGCGGGGGCTGTGCAGCCTGGAGAAGAGAAGGCTCAGGGTGATCTTGTCAATGTATATAAATACTTGAAGGGAGGGTGCAAAGATGACAGAACCAGACTCTTCTCAGTGGTGCCCAGTGACAGGACCACAGACAATGGGCACAAAATGAAACACAGGATGTTCCCTCTGAACATCAGGAAACATGTTCACTGTGAAGGTGACCAAGCACTGGCAGAGGTTACCAGGGGAGTCTTCCTCCTTGGAGATATTCAAAAGCTCTCCGGACATAGTCCTGGGCAACTGGCTCTAGGTGGCCCTGCTTCAGCAGGGGGGTTGGACCAGACGACGTCCAGAGGTCCCTGCCAATGTCAACCAGTCTGTGGTTCTGTGAACTAAAATTAGTCTTGTGGCAGTGGTTCAGATTTCCTAAAATGTTTGGAAAGCCATGTGGCTGCTTTAACTGACCCGTTTAATGAGTAATACCCTGAAGATATTCTAATCTTAGAATTATTTGACCAATAAAGGTTAGCTGGCAAATAATCTGAAAACCATAAAAGAGGATAATTTTATTTTCGTTTGGAAAGTAGTTATTGAAACAAAGTGGACAATTTCCTCTTATATCGCAGAATGGGCTTGCTCAATCACAGCCAACTGTAGCTTTCCTGTTGCCCAGCAATATTAAGACAGTGTAAGAAAACTGGACATCCTTGTGGTGCCTCAGAAGCGATCTGCGTGGGAGTGCTGATGGGGAATTTCACAGAAGAGCAATCCTGGGAGCTGTCAGCAATAACCCGCACAGGGTTCAGCTCTCAAACTCAGCAAAAATCAAAAGTGATTATTTATACTAGCCTAGGGATTCTGAGAGTGCCCATCACCCTAGGGGCATGAACCTGTGATATGACCCTATTTCTGGCCAAAACCTGCAGTACGAGTAACGGACCACAAATCGTGCTTACATCTATCAGATATGGATTCATATGGATTCAAACATATGGGTTGAAAGTCCATTTTCTTCTTCTGTGTGGTTTCTGCTCACTTCTTTGGGAACAAAACTTGTATTTTGCATGTTCTGATTAATTTTTGCAAAACTGGTGTCATAGCAATTCTAAGCCTTTTCTTCCTGGGGAGCAGGTACTCACACCTCAGCCAGTCAGGGCATAAATAGCTGTCATCTGGCAGTAGCTCCACAATTAGTGATTAAGAGTTATTTGCAGCAGGAGTTCTGCAGAAATTAGACTGGTGACAGAGTTTAGCTTGTAAGAGTTAACACACATGCTTTTGTTGAGAAATTTGTGAAAAAAATATGAGAAAATCCTTTCTTAGAGCCAGCAAAGCAGGTTGAAAATCGTGTCAGGAAGATGAACGTCACAGCAAAGGGAGAGTTAATGACAAGATATCCAGGCAAAAATCTTCTATCCTTAGGGGCGGTAGCAAAATTCATCTACTACTTCTTTCTTAAACATGGCTGGATTAGAGACTGGTAGAGAATCAAAAGCACGCAGGATATCCTGAAGCAGTGAGTCTAGGATTTTCTTCTTCTCTCTCCTTTTTTCACATGTCACCATGCTCCTTTCCATCAGGTTTTGATCACAGGTTCTCGTTTGTCTGCAGTTCCTTTTCTATCTTTGATCAATGTTTGTCTTTAATCTGTCGTTTCTATTCTTTTGTCTCCAGTCCATGGCTATTATATTTCTCCTTTTTTCTCTGTGCTATTATTTGCCTTCCAGTGGGTCTTTCTTCTCATTTCATTGTACTCTATCTCCGTCCAAAATGGGGTACCGGGTGTGAACAATAAATGAATTGATTTCAAATGAGTTGACGACAGTGCTTAGCCAATCCATATCATACAAAATAGCCCACTGAGTGAGTACAATAAGTGACTCAAATCAAAATGAATTCACACGGATGCTTGGAAAATCCATATGGAAGGCTGGAGGGCCGTGGCTCAGAATGGGTTTGTGTAACCAGAGTTTTAAGAAAATCTTTTTTAAGTAGTAGAAAGAAATCCATGTCTGCCTTTTCCTTCTACTTTGTTATCTTTGGATAAAACAGATTAGCAAGTGTGTAATTGATTAGTTACTGAGTAAGAGTGGGCCCTGAAGGTTGGTTACCAAAGGCATGAGGAATGATTGGATTGTAAAAATGCAACAATAATGCAAAATTTTAAAAATGCATTCTTGCCTCCCATAGAAAATCTTAAAACCGTGAAAATGAAAAAAATCTTGCTAGCATGGGTTGCTAGACTGTTCCTCAGAGGTGATGCTAGTGTATTACTGCTGTATGACTTATATGTGTGAGTTGAAAGGAAATATAAATAAGCAGAAGTGAAGACTAATAATTGAAAAAGCTTGACAGAAACTCCTGTGTGTCACGTTCCCAATCTAGGGTTTGTCACAGGCTCATTCCTAATAATTCCAACCATCGACCTAGAAGTGTTATCCAAAGGATCATGTCTGATTTTAATTAGTTTTTCAGTTATTATTTTTGAGTGGCTCCATCAAATATATATAAAACTAGGGGAAAGGCCTTGTTGTTTTTAAACACAAGTGCTCTTTCCATAGCATGCCAGAACCTGACACTTCTTTGAAGCTTTTCTAAATTTCAAAGGAGGTAATATATTTAAACCACCAGAAAGTTTTTACGTGTCTCTTTAATTATTTTTTATGTGATACTTCTCAGGACACATTAAATGACAGCATTTTCTGCCTGATCTTAATTGAGAAGACTCTTATCTCCTTCTGTAATTACTGATGAACAAGATTTCTACATGGATTAAATTGCATATTCTCATGAACTGGAACAGGCTTATTTTCTTGTCTTTCATAATACACGTTTCTAAAGATCTGCAATGTCTCCATCCTCAAGTAAACACTTTATTTACAGCTGTCCACAGCTGTATTACACTGACTGGTATATAATTACTTTTATTTCTGCAGATTATAACTATCTTAGATATTCAGAGAGGATATATAAGCATAATTACTGCAACTGGAGAATATTACCATGGTGATTCCACCAGACTTACAGGAAAGATCCTCAGGAATGTTCCAAGTCTAGAAGTATTTACCTCAACCAAGGTAAAGCACAGTGACTCAAGCAAATCCATTTATGATCTCAGCAATGTCTTGGCAAAGATGGGCTTTATCTTACTTCACTCACATAAGGGCAAAGTACATTTGTACCGGTCAGCTAGAACCTGATGGGAACTCATCCATTGAAATCAAAGAGGGGGTTTCTAGTAAAGAGCTCTGTGACGTGAGAGGACAAAATTTTGCTCAGGTCCCTTTCCCTTGAGATGTAGCACAGTACCTTTATGAGAGTCCCACCACCCACAGGGGCAAGCTGGAGTGCTGCCCTTCCCACTGCCAGCCACACCATGTTGGGGGCCACCTCACTGCATTGCTGGGTCTCTTGTCAGACTGCTGAGGCGTTCATGGCCATTTTTGGACTGAAGCTGGATGCTGGTATTAATCAATAATATGCTTTGGCTTCCTCTATATATTACTTTGACTGGCACTCTTCCAACAAATGGAGTTCTGCATTGATTTTTGGTTTTAAACACTTCAAACAAATTGGAAATACTTTATTTATGCTAAAAATGATTTTTAATTTCTTCTGTTTTCCAGGTCTTTTTTTGCTGTTGGACATGACCTTTGGGTAAGTGATTTTCATCATGATAATTACTAAAAAGAAATTATTTTCTGCTCATGGGATTTTTTTCTTTTTAAAAAAGCAGGTCAAGTGTGGCTGCATGCAGAACGACCACACCTCCTGGCCCTTCCCAGTTGTGTTTCTGGGGTAGCACATTGGGTTTTTACTGTCCTAATCCTATGAAGTCTTGGAAGCATATCCAGTATTTTTCAAAACAATATAAAAATTGTTATCAAATAAACTAGTTTATGAATTTCTGTGTGTCATAATGCGGGCAAATATTCACATTTGCAAACTGATAATATTTTCTGCAAAAATGAAGGTAACTCACTATACATGTGATTCATTTCACTTTAGCTCTAGGCACAGACGTACAGCCTCTTTTAAAGTCAGGTGTCCTTAAGTGGGTTAATAGCAGTGCTAAGGAAAAAAAAAAATTGTACTTAAATAAAATAGGGAATTAAAATAGTGTGGAAGTTCTAGTTGAAATGTAGCAAAGATACTAGTAAATAACCCAGGTTTTCTAACAGTGCCTGGAATCTAACCAAAAAACAGTTGTATGTCATTCCGGTGCAGTATCTCTAGCATCACAGAGCCTGCAAGTATTGGGGAGATGTGGTGTTACTTATTTGGAGGGTGTTGTGCCATTGGTGACCACTGGGGATAATAAAGGGGGGGAAAGAAAAAACAACCTGGAAAACCAGTTCAGCTCACTTTATGGGTTCTTTACTGTCTTTTATAGCTCTGATCAGTAAGGTGTAACTGAGTTTGTAGTTGGAGCTTTTGTGGGTGCTGTAGAAGTTCATGAAGGATACTAAACATTCAACGCGTGTGCCTCTCACTGACTACCGGTAGATGCACATTTTTTATAGTGCTATCAAACACTTGTTCGTCATCTTGGAAAGTAAAAGTATCCATATATCACAATATCCCTCATATGGTCTTTGTTTACTGGTAGCTGGCAGGAATTCTCAGTAGATAAAATGAGAAAAGGATGAAGCAACACATTATTCATTTTTGGTATGAAAAGAAAGCCATGAATTCTGAGAATCCTGAAACCAGTCAAGCAGACTAAAGGTCTCTTAAAGTTTAGCATGGCGTTCAGTCTAAATAGCAAAGCATCATGGTGTAACTTAAGTCACAGTTCCAACTTACTGCAACTATATATATTTTTATTCTAATTAGCAAGCAAGTTATAGTTTCAATCTAAATTATAGCATCAGCAAATCCCTTCACCATTTTGTACAGTCCAGATTTTTTTTTTTTTTTGCTGCATGTGCTGTTCAAGGATTGACTTGGATAGACTTAAGGAAGCTGATCAATGCAAAGACATGTCAGCTGCAGATGAACAAATTACAGGGTCTTCTCCAGCCGAACTTGTAGTAAGGGTTGCAAGCTTATGTGGATGGGGTTCACTGAGTTTTGCCACCGAGACTGTCAGATTTGTTAATACTAAACAATGTTGTATATGCCGTAGGCATAAAAAACTGCAGGGTTGTGTTTAGAATAATACTGTATTCACAAATAGTACTCAAATTGCTCTGAGATATCACATTTAGCTGCATCTTCATTCTATTATCTCACTGCTTTCTGGTTGAGACCTTTTCCTAGCAGACTATAAAATCATTCCAAATGTAAGATGATAAATTAATACAACAAAACAAATTGGAGTCAGTAGGAGTGCATTTAGCACTAACAAGACCCATCTGAGTTTCACATTTTCTCTTGCAATTATAAAAAATAAGGCTAGTGTCAGAACTCATCTTTTCTTTAATCGCTGTTGCACAAAGCTCTGGATATTATTTTAAGGACTGATAGAAAGGAGCAGTCTCTCCAATTCTTGACAAATATCATTTCTTCTAAACTACAAGGGGGAAATGTGAGATATAAGCAGATATAAATTTCAAATCACCTATGGCAGAAGGAATGAATATTTGGTTATTTACACTGCATCACAATGTTCAGGGGTGGCTTTAGGGTAAATAATGTTAAATATTTGCAGTAAGTGAAAACTCAAACAAGACACATTAAGAGGTGGAGAGTCTGATGTAATATTTGAGGAGGCAAAGTCTCCTATGTTCTCCCTGAAAATATTGACGGGTTTTGGTTTTTTTTTTCCTTGGTGTGGAAGGAAAACTGTTGAAACATCCATATTTTGCTAAACATATTTCTTGTCTTCCAGTGAACCCTAGCAACTTGGAAATGAAGGAACAGAGATTCTATTCTTTTAGAGAATAAAAGACCATTAAACTCTGCCTCTTTCACCTGATGCTTATAATGAAACTTTCAGCTAGCAAGCACCAAAGATGCTTAATTTGCTGATTTGTTCTTTGATTTGATTTCTTATGATTAAGCAGTTTTTACAAAGCTGTTTTATTTAAATAGCGCTTTTGCTGTCCTTTTTGTCATACTTCTTCATAGTTCCTTTGCTTTAGTTGACTCTAATAGCATCCCATCTAATAGTGAAAAAACATTTAAGTCAACTTGATAGGAAGGTAAGTGACTTGATTAAGAATGGAAGAACATCTAGCATTCAGAACAAGAGGCTCTCATGTACTTATTTGGTGTTACAATGTTGTCTTCCTCACATCCAAAGATGCTTGCCTGTGGTTGAAGGCCATAGTAACATACTGGAGAATTTCAGATTCACTACTCTGTCTGTCATGACAACCTCTCCATACACGGCTGGATTTATGTGCCTTTTCAGGCAGCATCGGTAGAGTTTTGAAAGACCTGTAAGCTTTAAAAAGCTCAGATAAGAGCCTTGGGGTTTGAAAACTGTGTTTATATTTGTTACAAACCTTTCAAAATCATTTGCTTCATGTACTTTAGAACCATTGAGTTGCTTGGAAAGGGATTTTATCAAGTCAAAGAAAAAAACCGCAAAGGAGCGGGAACTGAAGCAAGTCAGCAAGGGGATAAGCTTGTCAGTGATACACTTTCTTTCCCTTAAATAGTTAGCCTTTGTTGCAACGCATTCAGCATTGAAATGTTATGCAGGGAGGAGGCCAGCCACAGTGTAGTGGAATTAATAAAGCTGATCAGCTCTGCACTGACATGTTAAAGTGGTGCCTTTTATTAGAATATGTTTTCAGTAACTCTTTTCTGTTTCCTCTTGAAAGAGGAAGGTGATGAAGGAGCCAACTTCTGTCCAAAGGACACTTTACACTTAGTAATTTGGCCAGATTATAAGAAATTTTCTGCTGAATGGAGGATTTCTACCATTTGGCAGGACTAGAAAAGATAAATGATTACAGGACTCGTTATCTTTAAGAATAAGAATAAATTACTTTGTCCTAAATACATAGTTATAGATATTAATGGTACTTGAGATTTAGTTTTGTGCCACTATATTTGTAAAATTTTTTATTAATGGCATTCTCTTTCTCTACTAGTGACCACTGAAATCAAAGTACAGCTTGCTATTCATGTTCCTTTGCCATTGCCTGTGCCTTTTACATGTATCATAACATAAGAAGCACAGCTAAACTAGCAAGCTATCTAGCTTAAACTAATTCAGACATACCAACAGCATCTTATGGACAGACATACTTTTAATGAACAGAAAAGAATGAGACAATGGCTAGAATCAAATGAATGTCTACCGTGGCAATCTTTTGTCAAAGATGAAGAGACAGCTGCTGGCCAAATTGTCAGATGGCCTTTGCACATGCGAACATGTGGAGTGCATGGGAGGTTGTGACTGGCGCTCTGCTCCTGTACAATCTTGCAGAACAGGCACGTGGGTCTTTCTTGATTGACCACGTAATACAAAGTGTTATAAACTATATGAGGAGAACAAAAAGATGTCTACATTTGCTAAATGACTACATTTTGTTTGTCTTGAATTATTTTGAAGTAATTATGAGTGCCTGTTCGTTCCTTGAGAACTTGATGATCAGGGAAGTAATAATGTAGGGGTTTCTTTCACTTCACAAAGTAAACGGAATGAAAATAGACCTTCACAGTAGCTAAGCATAATCAGAAAATTAAGCAAAACAATAGAGTACACGTGCTGCTTATGTTTAGTTTCTTTCCCTGGATGTGAGGATATTTAAAACTACAGTTATCTTGACTGAAATGTCCCCCCAAAAGATTGTGGAGAGGAGGAAAATATAATATACCAGCAGGAGTATATTGATATCTTCAAAATATGAGCAGTTCTTCTTTATTATTAGACTGAAAGTGTGAAAATTTCAGAAGTCAAAAGCTCTTTTTTCCCCACAATTCAGAACACAAGTATGAACAACTGATTTTGATCTTGTAATCCCTTGTAAATATTGAAGTTTATATCCAGTGGGTGCACTGAGCTTAGTTTCAGAGGGAACTGATAAGAGGTTTATATTCTATGAGTGAATGCTTGTTAGTTACAGCTTCTATTTGAAAACCAGAAAAGAATACATTCAAGATACTAACCTTTCACTGTATGTGACTCTTCTGACTTTAAAAAGTGTTATATATGTGTTATATAAGTTAGTTTCTGAAGTATCTGAGAAACACTGATTTCCTCAAAAAGTCCTCAAAAGCTGGGTTCTTGGTTGCTGCATTATCTTTAAACCATTCCTTGATCTCCGTTGGCTATGAGGGTATTTTTCCAGTGTTCAGATTTGTTTTGAGCTTAACTTAAATGCTGAACTACCAAGCTCCAAACTGAGCTTTCCTCCTGCTTCACATTACGCATTGTCCAACAAACCGATTTGCTTAATGATCTTACAGCTAAGCGTTCCTGAGTTTTGAGTCTGACAATCATTTGCTGTCATTGATCAGGTCAGCTTTTTCATGGACCCCTTTCCTGTTGGATAATGAGGTAGACAATATTTCCCTACCCCCAAGATTTATGAGAATTATTAGTTAGTTCTTATGCAGGAGTTTAAAACGGGACGGGGGGGAGGGGGGAGAAATAAGAACAAAGTGTCAGGTAGAAGATCTGTGTTTGAATTGCTAAATTACTGTATAAAAGCCATCACCATCAGGGGTACTTTGTGCTGGATTTTATGCATTCATTGAACATGTCTTAGGCTCAGAGGACTTGGGTACTATTTTCGTATTTTAAGTTACATTGCTATGGCCTGCAGATCTTAGGGGTTTTTTTTAAAGTCAGGAGGCAGATAAACCTAATTAGAAAGGAAGACTTAATCTTGGGCTGGAGAGTGATCCCATTATGGTAAATGCTTGATCACATCTTCAGATAGAAGTAAATATTCAAATCATTATAATTAAGTGAGGGGTCAAATACTGTGGCTGCAGTTGTCGTTCTCTGTACAAGAGAATGGCAGTTTTGGCTCCTAGCATGTCCTCCAACTAACATGTATTGGTCCTACTGGAAAAGGTGAAGAAAATCCTATTGACTTCAGATCTGATTAGGGATGGCCCTATTCAAGAAGGTATTTAAGCACTTTTAACGTGTTTTTCTTCATAGCATGCTTGATTTTATGTACATGTGATAGGTAAATGGTATATTTGGTTTGTGTGTTCACAGCTGTTGTGTATAGTAGAGTGTCTGGAGGGGCCAGAGGAAGACTGCCTCATCCTGCCCAGCTCCAGGGGAACTGGCCAGCAAAGCAGGAAGGTGGACCCTCCTGCAGGGTGGCTGTGCGTTCTCAGGTCAGAGAGCTTTCTGCAGTGCCCTGGAGCAGAAAGCACGGGAGACAGCTAGAAGGAGGTGAGTAGTGTAGAAGATGATTAGGAGCACCTCTTAGAAAAGCTGAGTGCAGGTTACAGGCAAATCTTAGAAGTGATGGCAGATAGCACTTTCCGTGTATAGTAATCAAGAAGGAGCTGATAGAGCCTACTGGACATCAAGAAGCCATGGAAATGTGTTGGACTAGAAAGGATGATTGAAGAAAAGGTTTCAGCCAGTGAGGATGTCACTGGAGGGGAGTAGATCTGTTAACAAATCCTTTTATTTTAATCTGTTTTGCCTACTAACTGAAAGTTTCTCTACTCAGTAATTTTAGCCTATTCTAGCCCACTTTCAAATAAAATTCAGTTCTATATTTTACAATGTAGCGTGTTTGCATTAAAAGAAGGCGGATTCATCTGATAGCCTTGGTTAACTTGGGATCCAATGAAAAGTGTCTTCTGAACTGGGGCCTGTTAGTGAAAGGATTTGAGTAACGGTTTTCCATTATCTGAATCAAAGTAACTCTAAAGACTGGACAGCCCAAACAGATACCAAAAACCCTAGGGTGATGACTGAATCAACTTTGTGATTTTGTTAATTTCTGTGCCAATAAATCAAAAACTGAAAACAGATGTGCCAAAGCAAGAGTGGAGACTTTTCTTTTCAAAGGCAGCTTTAAAAAGTTGATGATTAAAAACTAACTTCCAGGCTCTTGTCACTAGTTCCAAAATTAAGTTTGTCATAACACTTTATATAATGCTAATGATAAGCTATTTATTGTGTGGAAAATGTCAGTTTATTTCTTACTCTCTTCCTTTGATCTAATATTTCCTGACGTGCTGAAGTCTTAGTATTTAGGTCTGTGCAGTGACTACCCATGGGAAACCTCTGTAACTGTGTGGTGAGGGGACATGTGCAAAGATGGGGTAAGGTGCAGCACCTGCATAACTGGTTGAGGGGTACAGCAGGCCCTGAAATTAAGCAGGTCTTTCTGACTTTGATCTGGTATCACAGTGGAATGTTTATTGCTAATTTATGCATTAGTTATGTTGGACAGTTCTAGCTTGATATGAGGCCAAGAGCAGATAAGATTAAATGAGGGAGTGGGGAGAGAGAAGAGGCTTGGAACAAAGGAATGGCTTCAGCACAGTTGGAGGCTTTCCCTTGGACAGGCTGTGGTTGGTTGTGCCATTTTGTTCAAGTGAAACCAGCATCTGCACAAATAGGGTAGGACTGAATAAACATAGTGAGAGGAGCTGCCATTGGAAAAGCTGTGTTCTGCCCTGGCTTACTGGGTGTTTAGAAAGGAAGAAGAAAATGCAACCTGGACACGTGGGGACGTGGCGTCTGAGTTCCGTTTTTGGTTTCAGTGAACATTTCACCATTAATTGAAAGGGCAGCAATGTTGATGAGAAGGACTGAGAATTCCTTCTTGTGCTCCAGCATAACTGGTGTGTTCATGATCAGAGGAACCCCCTGTACAAAAGTAGGTTAAGGGCCCACAGGCAGTAGAAAAAGATCTGAGCTCACCTGCAGAGCTGCTGGGTAGAAGACCTCTCACAAGTTTGAATCTCTGTCTCCAACATACTTTTCAAGCTAAACCTCTGCAGCTTATTATTGATTCAAAAATCATTTGAGGACAAATACATTTTTTCAGCTAACTTACTGTTAACCATTCAGCTCTGCACAGGATTTTGTCTATTGTGAGAAAACACAGGTAGGTAAGATGGTAATATTCACAGTCTGTTAAGAACTCCACTAAGATCCATTTTAAACTTCTCAAATAACATATCAGTTCCAGGAGGTAACGTATCTTGCTGTAAAAAATTCAGTGTTAGAAGTAGTCCCATGTTGGGCAAAACTTTTTTTTTTTTTAAATTTCATTAAGACATTTCTAAAAGCCCAAGTCATAAAATCATCATCATACTTGAAACACACAAAAGTTGCCTTCAGGCATAAACCATATTTTAGCAGATCTTTATGAATACTTATCTTAATAATACTCTCTAATTTACTGACAGAAAAACAACGCATCATCATCTTGTTTATTTTCCAGTTGTCAGAGTATGGATAGTGGTAAAATATTTAAATAAATTCTGAAACAAATCATTGTAGATATAACAGTCTCTCACTGCATTCATGACAGATGCACATATACCCCTGTTGCATTTCTACAAATACCATTTGGTATCAGAAACAAACTTAAATCCCACTTTTGACTTACAATTAAATTATTATTCTGTAAGGAATTTTAAGCAATGAATGAATTTTTTTTTTTCTGTTTAAAGAGTATGCATAGGTTAGAACTGAAGTGGCATGTATCTCTCACACAAACCTGGATTTAATTTAATAATATTATTTCTTAAGGCTCAACAACTGCCCCCAAACCACAGGTTATCGATTGATCGGAAAGAGTAACCCAATCATTAACCCTGGTCTGCTGTGATCTCCAGCACAGGCCTGACTCACCCTCTGCTGTAATTCCTTGTTAAAAAGAGATGAAAAGAAGTCATAGAAGGACGATAACCTCATAAATATTTTACTTCCCAAACTTCTCTGTATTTCTCCAGCTACTGCCCTGATGAATGGAGAGCTGGAGCCTTCTGCTGGCAACTGCCTGTGGGGAGGAGCAGTGTGGGCCAAGTGCCGGATCCTCAGCCAAAGGCAGCTCCCCAACACAGGGGTCGCCCTGGCTGGCCACCCCCCCCGCGCCGCCTGGACACACTCCCTGCATGAAGGGGGCACCCATAGCTGCGCTGTCTCTGCAGCAGCCCTGGGCATCAGCAGCCAAGCCCTAGGCAGGGGGACACACTCGGGGCCCTGGCACAACCAGCCAGAGTCCCAAATGTTGCTGTAGGGGCTTTGCTTTCATAAAGACTTGCTCAAAATCTGATGAAGGCAGTGGATGTCTTTCTGTTGATCTGAATGAGAATTGGTTTAGGCTAACAAGGTAACCTGATACTTAGATTTGGTAATACAAGTGGTAGGAAGGAAACAATATTAAAAATAATGTCAATCTCTGGACTATTTTAGCTATGGAACATATAGATCTGATTAGTATTTTGCTGTTCCCTGCAAAGTAGCTCAAAAGCTGAGTCTTGTTGGAATGTGTCTGCCTACTTCTGACTTGTATACAGTATTTATGAAGCCGCCTATGTGATTTTATTTTAAATTATTTTATTAATGAATAAGCAAACAACTCCTCTCAGAAAAAAATATTTTGGGTTCTGTTAGAAGCATTCTTGATGTCTAAAAATCCATGGTTCAGACAAACTGTGTTATATTTTCAAAGCATGCTCAAGTTATGCATAATATTCTCCCTGTTGACTCCTAGGTAGTCACACAAGGTCATACAGATCAGGACTGCTCAGTTCAAATAGACTTCCAGACATTCAGAAGGACTTAGTCTGCGCTGCTTTGCTTAGCAAAGAATGTGCTTACACATCAACCTCTTACTCCTTTCCTTGCTCAATTATTTCATGTGCTTATTTGCTTTCTTAGAGTGAGTAGTGATATTCACACAAGTAGTTGTTCCTGTCCCAAGGATGTGATGGCACACTGGGTGATACTGCTTTCTGAGCAGGATTTTCACTACAAGAACACATGAAGATTTTGTGCTCACACATTCAGTTAAACTGGCACACCTCTGCCTTTCCAAGCTGTGAGTATATTGTAAGAGTTAAACTGCATTCCGTATATTTTCTCCAAGAAAAGTAACTCTATCCATTGTAATGACTCAGACTGAAGGTTGCTGATGTGTTGAATCCTGTTCTCCACAGTGTGTAGCACGACAGCAGAACAGATACAAAGTAAAAACATACCTAGTGCAATGGAGCTTTGGAACCCCCCATCCAGTTTGCATTGATTTCTTGGGGAGCTGGATTATTCACAGCTGTCTGTTCACAGGCTCCACGGAGCTCCTCGCCTCCCTCTGTATTGGAAGAGGGCTCTCAAAGTAGCTGCACTACAGAAAGGATGTCAAGGAGCAGTCAGGTTGAGTAAGCCACAGCTTGGTTGTTGTCCTGCGGCTTGGTTGAAATTTTTATTTGCATATTTATTAAACCCTTAGGTAACTCTTTTAAACAGTTCTTTTGGGATCACTGCAAAATGGTGATTTTAGAATGTAGCTTTTTGTACCTTCATTGTATCTAGTATGAAGGAACTGTTATAGAAATACTACCACATGGTACAGTGGAGATATATTTTATCATTGTACAGGAAAGTCACAAATGAAAATTGGACAATGATGAGAGTACATTCTTGCTACTATGTTCCTTTTACTTTATAAGTAGTTGAGGGAATATACTCCGATATATGGTGTGTTGTTGAAACACCATGTTTATATCCAAACTGAAAATATAGAATAATTTAAATTGACAGGGACCTCTGAAGGTTATCTGCTTAAAGCAGGGCTAACTTTGAAGCTTGATCAGGTTGCTTTGGGTCTAGTTCTGACAAGTTTTAAATACCTCCAAGGTCCATGCCAGTGTTTGACTGCCCTTACTATGAAAATTTTTTTTTGGTGTATCTGGTTGTACTTGTCTTTGCTATGCCTTGTCACTATTGACCTTTTTCTAGTCTCTGAGAAGACCCTGGCTTTAACTTCACCACCTCCAGGTATGTTATGTGCTCCAGCCTCCTAACTAACTGGCTCCAGTACGTCAATGTCTTTTTTGTACTGAGGGACACAAAACTGGAGGCAGTACTCCAGCTGAGCTCTCACAAGTGCTACATAAAAGGGAATACTCAGTTCCCTTGACCTGCTGCCTATGCTCCTGCTGTGTAGTTAGCATCCATTGCCCCAAGGGTGCACTGCTGATTCATGTTCATCTTTTACTCACTCCCTCCTCCCCCATCAGCAGCTTCTCTCCCTTCTTTGTAAGGAACAATAACCTAGGAGTGACCAGACTTATTACACCTCTTATAATGGACCTGTCCATTGTCAGGATGGCAAAACTCATTTCCAGAGTGAGAAACCTGAGTATGCTATTGGACTTGTTCAGATTATGTGCATAGCAGAAGAAAGAGGTAGAAATAAAACAGTACCTTTCATCCAATATACACAATGCTGTTTGAACACTCAAACAGTGTTTGAACAACAGAAGTGGCCACTTTCGCAGTTAGGGAAGTATTTAAAAGACTGAATGCTGCTTGTGTGAGCTATCCATGACTCTTATTTTCACTCACTTTAAAAAAAGAGAATGCTGTAAACCTACCTTATGACCTCTGGTAATTTTTTAAAAAGCTTTACACTTTTCCCATGATACAGGTAGTTTTACAACAGGTCATTAACAGCTAACTAGGGTACTGATAAGCTGGCTAAAGCTGATTTTCTTCTCTAGAGATTTTCATCAAATTAAGATGGTTAGACTACCAGGAAGGTGTTTGTTTTCAGTGCCCCACTGCTTTTTTTCCTACTCTCTGGGTGACTGGAATAGAAAGCTATCTTACCAGATGCGATATTTTAAGATAGGGGAACATTTAACTAGCAATACTTCTGTAGTTAAACAAAAGTGAAGTTATAGCCAAGCATATTCTTTACTCCCACAGATTCTATATTTTTCATTAAGTTTATTCATAATTTTACTGTTGACAGAGAAATAACTTTAAACATTCCTCCTTATAGGAACCAAACAGTCTAATTCTGGCTTCCTGAGCAGACCAGCTTTGTTTATTGAGTTTTAAGCATGTTATATAACTCTTATCACACATTTAGGAATTCAGAGGCAGGTTTCTAGCCTGAAGGTTTCTGATAACATCCTATTTCCTCTTATGTTTTTCCTACCTACAGTTTTCAACTTTGTGGCACTATTAATTCTCTGCCAATAATTTTAGCCAGTCTCCTCAGATAACAACAAAACCTAACTTTTGTGATAGATGATAGGTTCAGTATATAAAACCTCTGTATTGTATAACCAATTTATTATTAAAATCTTATTTTCCTAGGACTGGTATGCTAAAACCTTATTCGGTGACAGCATAGAGCAATTAATATTTAGGGTTTTCCTTGCAAAATTTTAAGTAAGTATATCAAAACCCAGTATCATAGGGTTTGTATCCTTTCAGAGGAGGATACTTCCCTATCAAGCTTTGTATCCTTTCAGAGAAGATTTGAAAGTTTATACAAACTGTTACAGCAAAGTGCCCTTTCATGATTTGCAATCAGCCGTATTTTGAATTTGAGAAGAGTTGTGAATCCTTTGTACTTTGATCAAATCAGTGGTACACATCTTTGCTGAGAAAGTCTTGTAGTTTCATTTTCTAAGTCTACCTAACACTAATGCCTTTTTGTTTGGTTGCAACAGCCCATTTCTACAGGGGCAACTTCTGCTATAGCCCCTAGGTGGATGACCTGTCCCTTAAGCTTCCACATCTTCCCATTGCCTTGAAGCGGACACTTTTGCTGTGCCATCTGCAGGCTCAGGCTTCTTCTTAGAGTCCTGTAATGCCTGCTAAATATCCTTATGCAGCTAAAATCAGGTTTGTAACTTTAAGTCAATCAAATCTGTTAAAAGAAAAAGCAAGAGTGATGCTTTTCCACTTTATCACTGAGGTAGTATAAAGAAAGACTAAAGCGGGGTTGCCAAAGATACAAGCTGCTTTGTTCTTTGTGCAGATTGCAAGAGACTTGTCAAAGAGCTTTTGACTAACGGAGAATGCAGCCCTTGCCCTCCGGCTGAAATACCGAAGCCCAGCTCTGCCAGTCCTGTTCTGGAGCTCCTGGAGTACAAGGACTTATGAAAAAGGCTGAATTGTCTCTTGATTCAGTGAAGTCTTGGGAGGGGAAAAGCATGTAGTTTGCTACATAAATTGTAGGGTTTGGTGGGGAGCTTTGACAGCAAAGCTTTTTGTGTATCCCTGATCACCACTGTGTTTCCAGGAGGATGTGAAAGTTTACAGGAAGCATCAGGAAGGGATGTTTACTGTCACACTTGATAAAGCTACATGTTCATAGAAAAAACATGCAGTTACAGGCATTACTAGTTGTGGCAATTACTAATGGGAAATGTGCCCCTTTTATGCTTTTATCCTGGGTTTTGTGCTATTTCTGTCATGTGTAAGTTTTTTGTCATGTAATTTGGACTCATGAATTTCAGCATATGGGCTTTCTGATTTATTTATGTTGTTGATGGTGTGTGATTGCTTAACTTCTTTATCTTACCTTTTTATTCTTTCACTTCATGCCTGGAATTATGACAAAATTTTAAACAGTGAATAATGAATTAAACAAGATGTTTGGCTGTACCAAATGTTGCAGTATCTTTTGGGACTAAGAATATCGCACATACACTGAACTCAGGCTTTGGTTAGAAACTTGTGTGGGTGGCAGAACATACCTACCTGAAGTGCAAAGGCTGAGGACTTAAGTAGTGGTGAAACTCATGCTTTCCAGAACTAGAGTGAGCTGTAGCTATCCATACCACTACCTGTCTTCTGCAAGAGATAATAAACTTCTTGGGCTTATTTCATGTCTTATAATTCACAGGGTTTTGTCCCATAAAAGCTAATGGAACCTCTTGACCCAATACTAATATAACCTTCATAATATATGCGTTAAAACAGGCCAGGTTGCCTCTTGCAAACATCACAAATGTACCCAGTACCTTCAGCCTAACAAAGGGAGTTAAAATAATTTAGAACATATGTAATAGATATGAAAACTAGGAAAACACATGATAAAACCACAAACTAAGAATCAGTTTTGCTGAAGTCCACTTAAACTGGCAGGAGTTTTTCAATTAACCTCACTGGGAAGAGGTTTGGATCCTGGATAAACTGCTCTGTGTTCTCATTCTAGCACCACATCTGCATCCCTTCCAGCTTTGGAAATGCAAGGCCTCTAACTCAGGAATTCAGCAGCAGCCACTGTATTTTTCCTCTAAACTCCATCAAATATGCCGTCAATTCATTTCCAGGTAGATTGTGTATTACATGCTGATTTTAAAGTGCACCCCTGATTTCAGTGCAACATATCTGTAGCAAAGTGTAGGGGTGTTATACTATGCTCCACCTCTGTCAAGGACTTATCTGGGGTATAGTTATATGTTTTCATTTGTCTCCTTTCCTCCTGATTATGTATGTGTGGTTGTGGGTGCATGTGATGGACTTCAGCTATGTGGTTTCCACTTATGATTAATTGCTGCTTTGATTTGTGGTATTTAGTTGTGGGATTAAGACATTACCACTATTCCTAACAGATAAAATAAATTTTATCTCTGAGTTCATGTACTGCAGGTGATTGCAAATTCTTCCAGGTACAGACGGTCCACAAAATGTTCTGTACAATGACATGATTTAGGAGGTGGCAAAACTGTGGAAAAACCTTACTGCAGGATGTTTTGAGAGCAGCCCTCTCCTGTTCATCTCAGCAACGGAGTACTCCCTACATGCTGTCCTGTCCCTACAGCAGAAGAGGAAACCAGGTGGGAATGGACCAGGGACCAGCACTGTGGACTGAGCCTGGGAGGCAGGAGCTGAATCTCCAATTTAATCACAGAATTTTTGTCACTACAATTCTCCAACTGGAAATAATAGTGTTTTGCTAAATGGGGTGTAAGTTAGGAGAAAGAAATCCATGAATGACTGTGAAGCAGCCTGATGCTGTGGCAACGATGGCCAGGTGCTTAGTGACATAGGGTGCTGACATACCTAACTGAACAGACAGTAGGAGAGGTGATCTAGCAGTAGGTAATTTATTTATTAAAACAGGAGAACTTGTAGACTGTGATATTATTTCTGCAGTTTATCCAGAGCTGCCTGCATTGCTAGGTTAAATAGTCTGTGTGTGCAGAAGGGAACACCCCTGAGGAAGATCTGTAGCTTCCTTTACGTTCTGTCTAGTACTGAGCACACTCTGGCACATCATCAATGGCCTTCCTTCACTACAGGATCCTAGTGATTAAAACCTCTTTAATTACACAAGGCCTCTTGAGAAATATTGTCTAAAAAATTTAGCAATGAGCATCAGAAAATGTTTTACCTAGGCAGCTGAAAGATTTTTGGGGATTGTTTTTAATCAATCTAAGTAAGCAGTTAGAGACCAGTCACAAAGTGGAAATAATCTTTTGTCATATGTGATACTTTTAAGATTTCAGATTACTGACTAATTATCACTAACTAAGATGTGAACAGAGCATCTGGTTCCTTGTTTCTGTGCCTGGACGCTTCAAAAGGTGCAGCTGATATGTATTTTTTCTGCATTATTTTTCATTTCTATTTTATTTCTGTAAACTGACAATCAACAAATCTAAAAAATACTGGTCCTAGGAGTGGGGGAAACCCCAGAATCACACTTTTTGCTGTTTGTTAGTGAATATGAAAATTCTTGCAGTGTTGTGTTTCATTTTTCATCTTTTATTGGAGTTTCGTTTTTCAGACCAACGTCTAACTAATTTCAGGTGTGGGTAAAACATTGTCGAGTGTATGTTTTTTGTTTTGTTTTGTTTTGTTTTGTTTTTTAACTGCAAACATTATCTTCTTACTAGTAGGCCTTCATGGTAACCCAAATGACATTTAGAAATGCTACTTATACTCATGTATGATGAAGATGGCATGTGGAGGAGTAGAGGGGATGACCTGAATGATTTGATGGGGCTAGTATGTAGCTACATCAAGATTTATAATCGTATCTAACAGAGTTTGCTAGGAGTGTGTTGTAGAGAAGCAAATGTTATAAAAACTACTGCTAAACAGCCAGGCCAGGAGGCTTATAAGCCACTTTAGTTCTTCCACATGACAATGAATGAAAAACACTTACATCACCTCTAAGGTAAACGCTATCATTCAGTGTCCTTAACTCTAGTAAGAACATAATAAAAACTCCTCTTTGTTATAACTTCATTGCATTTTATTACAAGACACACCTTGAGACAGATTTGTGGTATGCTCCTACTAGTACCCGGGATTACTCAGCAGCAAACCTTCTATCTGATTCATTGGTTAGACTGGTAGACCTGAAAGAAGTTTTAGCCATAAACATGATGGGGCTGAAGAGTTTTGAATGTTAGAATATGAAATTCCTTGCTCATACTTTCATACTTGCAGTACATCTTTTCAACATTCATACTTCATGCTCTGCAACTGACGCAGCAGGCTCTTTTGTGCAATATTCAAGGCCAGCAGTTTAACACACATAGTCCCCCAGCACCCAGTCCCTTATATGTGTAATTTGGGAGACTATAGGAAAGTGAATTACCAGCTATAGCAGGTGAGATTGATCAGCGTGCAGGCTGGCAAACACGGAATACCTAAAAAGCATAAAGAACACTTAAAAAGGTACTGCCAAAGTGACACTGCATTGGCAGCATTATCACACAACCTAACAGCTTGCTTTCATCGTGGGAGGTTTTTATGGTGTCTTTCTGGCCTTCTGATAAACTTAGAGCATCCTAAGGAACAAAACCATTATGGAGCTACAAAAGCATCTGTATCCTGTCTGATGTAAGAGTCCACCAGCTTTCTGGAGACGTTGATACAGATGTGGTGACCAAATCACTTGACAGGTTTATGAAATAAGTCAACCACAGTAAGACATTTCCTCAGTACCATCCTTAGACATGTTTTGAAATTTCCTTATTAATATTGCGGGTACAAAAAAATCGCTTATGTTCCTGTACTTGATCAGCTGTCCAGGAAGGAAAAAAAGATGCAACAGGCCAGTGGTTTGAAGGTGCTCAAAGGTAGTTGTTAGAGCGGGTTGTTGTTTGTGTGATGTGAATGTATACATAGGAAAAAAATGTGGACGAACAGCATACTACTTGTAGCTTGAGATGAAGATGTTAAAAATAAAGTGGCAATTTGAAAGGGCATGTCTGCTTGCTGCTGAAGCTACAACCAAAGGTTTGTCAGAAAGCCGTTAAGGACTGAGTCTTAAACCAGCACAGTGATTCTGCACTATAGAATGTAGCCGTCTAACAGCGTATTTGTCTGGGAGCCTATGTATATACTTGTCACTGACTGAGACAATATTACCAAGAGAGTATCTTTCTTGTTCTCCTGTAGATATTTGTTGTTAATATCTTCTGACATGTTTACTAGATAT
>WAAD01021080.1:18540-32776 GCA_013389945.1 Fregata magnificens | reverse complement strand
TCTTCTGACATGTTTACTAGATATTCTCTTGTAATGGTCCCCTTCCCTATGAGGACCAGAGCCTGCTGAAGATCAGAGCAGATCCCTATAAGTGGGATACTCCAGCAAAGGATCTGGCTCCTGGCTCTCATGCAGTGCCAGTGTTACCCAGAGGAGTGGGACTGATGCTGTGCAGTTCTCCACAGCAAGCTTCTGTCACTTGGGCCAACTTGTTTACTGGTAACGACCACATCGGGGAACATAAAAAAGCTTTCCTAACACTAATATGGAGGGAACTGGTTGGAGAGCACAAACACTTGCAACCTCTTATATTTTATTTCTAGAATTTGCTGTTCTTCCTGCTTTGTATTTTATTTGCACCTGAGAAGTATAACGTACCGTGCAAAATGCTTACTACTCTCTTTTATGATTCATCTCTTCAGCTATTTTTTTCCTTGCAGATTTTAAATTAAGAGAGGCCCCAATTAAAACTATGGGGTTTGAGTGAGTTTGTTTTTTCTTCACTGCTTTTTTTAGTGGCCTACTCCACTCCTACATGTGCAGTAAAACTTTATCTCTTTCCAAGGAGCAGGTCACCATATTAAAAATAGTAATAGTTTGCACTTGTTTAGCTGCTTTAATATTAACTTTGCGGTACTTTACAGGTACCAGTTAATTAAGTTCTGTAGAACTGCTGTTACAGCATAGGCAGGGATGGGTAAATTGATAAACAGAGTGGAAGCATGATTTCCCTAAATTCATAACAGGATGAAGTCAGCTCTGTGATGTTTTGTTTAGCCCCTTTATAGAGGTTTATGCCGTGTAAAATTCTCCTGTTCGGTGCCGTATTTTTCTAGCACATATAAGAGAGCATTGCTATGCACATTATAAAAGTGATCATTGCCTTTGTGAGAGACTCAGATATAGCCACAATATTTCCCTTACCTCTTCTTAATTGGTCCCTTTGACTTTCTAAGTTTAGCTTCATGTTTCTTCTATGCTTCCACTACTATAAATGTCCTTATTGCCAAACTGCTCTTTTTTCTAACATCACATCTAGATCTTTTTTCTTGGCATTATCAATGTTATCAATATCTGGTATCCTCCTTGCCAAATTTCTATGCTACATTTGCTTACAAGGAATTATTAAAGATACAGCTTATCATGACTTGTCTGTTTATGGTGCAAGAAAGTCACACGTAAAAAAATGTGGAGTGTGTTGTGTGCATATATACAGACACATGCATACATTTACACATATTAAGAGTCCGTAGAATAATTCATAATTTCTCTACATTTCTCAGTATCATTAATTTAGCTGAAGGAAGATATGATGAAGGTAAGGGTAGACTTTCTTCCTCAGAATTCTTCTTTAACATACTATTTTTAAATGAGATCTCAGCAAAGTGAAAAGCAAAACACTTGTACCAATCAGAAAAGTGCCAAAAAACCCAAGTTCACTTCTAGTTTATGAAATGTACTTCAACAGACCAATAGTTTTAGGACTAATGCCTGTGATCTTGATCTATTCTTGACCTATTAATGAAATGTAAAAACACCACAATGCTGTTTGGGGGTGTGTTTAAGATGCTGTGTCATTTTCACTGAAAATTAAAAGCAACAAAAGCATATAAATGTTTTAGGTCAGTGAATTAAGGTCAATTTGTGCTTTGCATTGGGTGTATATCTATATTTTCGAAGGTGTCAAAAGAGAAAGGGTCATGTTCACTGCGTGATCAAAATGAAGCACAATTACTATCTCCACTCTCATTGCAAGGTTTATAATTCATGCTTGATTTAAGTTACTGTTTGCTTAAAAACAAAATAAAAAATATTCTAAGTTGTCACTTAGAAAAACTGCCTTCCTAATGTTCTTTGTTAGACATCATGTGCATAATTTTAATCTCCAAATTGGGAATAGATTTGAAGATAAATTTTGCCAGCTGTCAGCAGCTATAGATTTGCATTAGGACAAGAACATACACTTGAATTTCCGAAATAATTCAATTTTGGATTCAATTTCTGTTTCAGAAATCATTATATAATAATTCATTAATCAATTCTACCATATTAAAAATCAGGTCTAAAAAAAAAAAGCCAGAAAACAAAAATGGTGATTTGTACCAATTCCTGAAACAAGCTTACCTACCAAGTTCACCCTGAACTTTGAGATTTATTTATTCCAAATATGTCTTTAATACTTTAAAACTTTAAAATGTGGAGGTAGTTTCAAAGTTAGCTCTCTGAGAGGCCTCAGCACATATAAGTTGTTTCATTCCAGTACTCATTTCTACTCCATAACAAGCAGGACTAGCACTGCACATACTTAGGTGATCTTGTTGATTCTAGTAAAACCAAATAGGATGAGCAGAGTTTGGCTGAAAGTGTTACACGTTTTACTTTTATTTTCAAATGACAGGCAGGCTTTCTGAAGCCAAATCCTGCTGAAAGAAATAATATTACTGAAGCTCATGAATGAAGAGAATAAGTGAACTGTGCAGGCGGCAGATTTAACTGCTGCTGAAAGGCTTGGCAAATACACAATAGAAGTTTGTTTATATGGTAAGTAAAACATCAATATAATACGATCTTAAACAACAATGAAATAATTGACCTATTGTTAAAAATTTGTATCAGGTCTGTTCAGATCCGTAAATAAAGCTTACATCCAGTGGAACTGGATATGCAATTGCTAAAGGTTATCTTTGAATAAATATCCCTATGTTTAAATGTCTCCAATTTGATTAATCTAACCACGTCTGTCATAAATATGAGCTGTAAGTTCCAGTCTACTGGTTGTCAAATATCTGGTAATTCCAGGCCAGCCTCAGATATAAACCTGAATGGAAAAGGAATCTTGGAATATTTCAGGTTGCAGTCTTTGATTCATATTGGATCTAAAACTGGATGGATTTATGGTTTTTAATTAAATGAAAAGAATTTCAGTCCTTCATTATGGCTGAACTTTAAGCTCCTTTTGGGAGAGAACAATCTTCCTTTCTGTCTTCATGACAGTGTTTACTTCAAAGGAACTCTGCTTCAACCTAAAAGGCATAGTCGTGATACAAATTTCTGTGGTCTTTTTGGTGGATTATTCATAATGCATGTGTTCCAGAACTGCTAAGTGTTTAAATAACTTAAATAAATTAATAACAACACTCTTTTACCCCCCACAGGACATACCAAAAAATCGCAAGTACTATTTTGCATGAATCTTTCCTGATTAAACAGGGGCAAATAGTCCTGTGATTAATTCATGTTGAAAAAACCAGCTGACTGAATATTTAAAAGCAGAGATATACAAATGCGGCTACTTTCTAAATACAGCTTCCTTGTACTTGCTAAACTACATTTTTTTTTTTTTTTTTTTTTTCCTTTTTTTTTTTTTTTCTTTTTGTTTTTTTTTCTAACTTTTAGGAGCACTCTAGCCACATCAGTGACAAAAAAGACATCAGGCAGCTAGCAGCTATCCATTAGAGTCACATCTGGTAGGTTTGACTGACAGTCAGTAGAACTGATTAACCACAGAATAACATGCCAGAAATGTAACAGGAGAAGTCACTTCTGCTTGATAACAATCAATCATTCACTCTCTGCAAGTACAAATGCACATTCACAGTGGAATGAGTTTGACCCACACTCTTGCCAGAATAATAGTGAGACACTATTGCCAGACTTTTAGATGGGAAAAATAAAGTACAAGCCAAATGCCAGAAAGCAAATTCACAGATGGGAATACATGTTGTTAAATGGCACCATGGCATATGACCACAAGAATCAGACAGTTCTCCATATTGTAGAAGATGAGTTCAATATGATGATTGCCAGTACTTGAAATACAGAGCTGAAATATGTAAAATAATATAGCAAAATCCTGACGCAGTATTTTGACAGCTCAGTGCTGTAAAGACCACTTTTTCCATCAATGCAAGAGATAAAATAATCTACTGCTTAGAGCAAAAAGCAAAGGTCTTAGAAAGTGAGACCTGCTTTTTGGCCTAGATTAAGTAAGGCAGTTAAGCATGTCCTAGAGTCTTCTACTGATGTTTTTGTTGGCTCAGAATATATTTAAGTTCCATTATGTGGAACATGCTTATGTGCTCTGAATCAGTGTCTTTAGCCTTGTGATTTCAGTATTTCAGCTCTCAAACTATCTGAATATAATGCAGGTCAGATTCTACCTTGCTAGCCAGGCATACTCAAGGGACAAGAAAAATAACTTTCCTACTCCTGCAACTTGAGGCATCTATGAATTTGGTTGCAGTTTCTTTGCATTGTGTATTGATGGGTCCTAGACACCATGGTGTGATTTGGGATAATCTGAGTATGTCATATGGGGTTGCGAGTACAAAGGCAATTTTGCAAATCTCTTACAAGATGCAACAGTAAATATAAAATCATCCTCTGTCTCCAGTTCATGTAGTCTCTTCCATACCCCCTCCAGTGCAGGCCCTGGCAGGACAGAGTCCCACATCTAACAAACAATTGAACAGCATTTGTGAGAGAGAACGTACAAAGAAAATCATTCCCTTGACCACCTTCTGGATTCCACAAAATTGACCTTTATACTTAAATCCTTTGAATATCTACTGCCCATGACTGTAATTTTTTTAGATTTTTTGGTACCAGAAAGGAAGATTTTCTAGCTTGTAGTTTTCGAGACAGCCATATACCCCAGCTATATTTTAACGGATACATTGTACAGTTACTCTTACAAACTTTTCTATTACAGCCTGTTAAAGCTATTGCAGCAAATAAATGCTATGCTGCAGCCACTAGATCTGCCTCTATATTTGCTAGACTGGTGTAAATCAGGACCAGCTCAAAGCAGGGATGGTTTGAATGGGAATAACAACTGAGAACAGAGCAGGCTTTTACATTGGAAAGAATCAGTCTATCTACAAAAGAAAATACCCATTACATATAATTATTTCCTGAAACAAAAAATTGATTTGGTATCTAAGTGTAGAGCTTGCATAGTACTTTGCAAGAAATGACTGTGCAATAATCTTTTTTAAAGAAGATAGCTTTCTGAAAGCAAGCCATATGCATAATGCCTTCTAATAAGAGATGAATCTGATTGAAAATAACTGTGCAGATAATCTCATTCCATTTTTAAAAGCACTAAGCGCTGTGTGATTGGCACAATTGCATTAATAATTTATAGCCATTGGGAATTGTTGGTTTCTGCCTTTTTTGGGAGTGTGAATCACGAATGATTGCTCATTTTAACAATATTGAAAAGGATTGGAGAAGTAAAGCTGAAGGGAGGAAATGGGCTGACAGAATGTGCAATAATTGTGTTGGCCAGCCTGGCTGCTGGAGCTGGCTATCAAGTATGTTTTTTCTACTCAACTAGCGAGAATCCTTATACGAGGAAAACATCATCTCTGGAAACAGTCCCCAGTGGCTGCTTTGTTTGAGAATGTCGAAAACTCCCTATTTGTTTATATTTTAGATGTGGTATAAAATAAATTCCAAAATGTGCAACTAGGCTTTGTTTGGTTTGTTGCAATGTCAAAAAGCTTTAACGCTTAAGCTGTCGCTGCTGTTCCTGACAGTGCAAAGTAGGACAATCAAAAATGATACATGAAAGGAGCTCTCTGTGCTTGACTTCACTGTTTTTAGCATGCAATGGTATATACTTCTTTATTGAACTTGTTTCTCTGGGGATCAAATGCAGCATGTTTCGCAGAAGGATCAGACATTTAATATAAGATCAATTACTTTTCTTACTATTTGAGACATATGCTCAATGCACTTCCTCAAATTTGAAAGTGTATGTATTTCCTGTACTGTATTATATACCATTTAGCTGTGTTCTTTAATGCTAAAATGCAAATCATGTATTGGAAAATTCATCTTTCAATCCATACAGACACAGAACAAAGATACTTTGAGAGGAACAGTTGATGGCTTCTGAGCTATAAAAACAAATTCCATCAATGTTCATAAACTTTTATAAACACATAGCATTGTCAGGAAAAGAATCAATTTGAATTAGTCAGAGGTTTCACATATGTCCATTTGTTTAACAAAACTACATTAGTAGCATTTACTGTGCCTCTTCCAAACTACAGTTTTGACAGCCTGACTCTGTGTCCATTCACTAATGAAGATATTGTGTCTAAGCAAGAAGTTCTGTTTAATATATTTGGTTTAAATTTCTAAGGAAAAAACCATAATATTTGCTTCTGAATTCTGGCACAGTAGGAATGCTCTTAGCAAATAACTACAATCAGCTTATCACTAGGAATAAGACTTAGACAGAAGAGTCCCTCACAAACCATGGTTTATGATTTTCATTTTGCTTGTTTTCCCTCGCAGCTGTCTGGGCTGCCTTCTTCATTTCTGATTCCCATCTTTCAATGGATGTGAACCAACTGATCCTTGGGACAGTTTTTCCCCAGCAGTACAAAACAACTGTGAAAGTCCCAACCTCAGCTCTATTTTCTGTTAACACAACATTAACATTGAAAGGTACAGATTAAGGCTGTCTTATCTCCAGCTTCCTCAGCCATGTTGCACTTCCTCCCAGCCCTGTCAGCTTTCAGCAGCTGCCACTCACACAGTTCCCAGAGGCTCTGAGTGCCCTTCCCGGCAGGGATGCCCAGGCTGGGATGGGTTGAGAGGCAAGTCTGCCCTTGGTGGTATCTGGCTTCAGGTCACAGAAGTACATGGTTAAGCCTCATAATGAATCTTCTCAGCTCCGCAGAAGCCAGCACACAACCCTGTTCGATTTTCATCATTTCTTTGTTTCCCTGCATAGGGACTCCCAGCAGAGGAGACCAACAAAGCAGTCCCCTGCTCCTCAGTCCTGCCTTGGCTCTTCCGCTCAAGGACGGCCGATTCCCATGCATCTCGCAGATAACCTGCCTCCCCTGGGGAATCTTGCTCTCATATTTCCCTGCTCTTTCTTAAGCTCAGAATGTGCTTTCCTCACACCTAGCCTTTTAGGGCATGCTGGGCGTGATTTTTACAACAGAAATGTTACCTATGTTACTTAAAAGCTCCAGCAAATCAAGAAGATGGTACAATTTACATGACTTCAGGGTTGCAAAATCCTGATGTGATCCTTTCAGCCAGCCTCTCTCCAGCTGGCTCTAAGCACTTCTGAAGATAAACACTACAATTTTCAAAGGACCTTAAGGAAGTAGGTGCCTGATCTCCTTGGATTCCTTAGAAAATCCCATTTTTTAAGCTTTCGTAGCATTAAAATATAATGCGATCTTCCTTTCTTTTTTTTCAGAAAAAGGGAAGACTTTGTTTACTGAAAATAAACTTCAAAAACACATCATATTTTAAGGGTTTTTTCTTGTTCTTAATAGCTACGCTTTTTACAGTTCTTTATTAAGCATAACTACTGATTTGAAGAAGCATGCGTGGAGGAGCTCAGTAAATAGATTGAACAGATAATCCTGTTACATTCAATCTGATTGCAGGAGCTACTGTAATTTTATTTTTTGGGAAGGTGTAAGGCTTTTATATGTGTGCGTGTATATCTGAGTGTAAAGCAACATACAGTAATTAGATAAAGTCAGGAATAATAAGAAACTGGAGCTTCCTATTAACCATTTTCTGAGGTATTTTTGGTGTGATTATTTGTGAGGAAATTAGGAAGATCTGAACCATTAAAGCTTAGCAAAATACAGACCTATGCCCTATAAAAAATAAATAACAAAACAAAAGATAAAGACAAAATATATACTTCTAAGCAAATTACTATGCAGAACTGTCATTCTTGCCACAGGGTAACTGATGATGACGTGATAAAGCTTAATTCCCACTGGATCTTTTAGACTTACTCTATAGTCCCAGGGGTCAGGGAATTCTTCCTAGCAGCAATGGCTATTTCTGGCCTTTACCTATTTTTCCAAGAATGTCTCATCTATGATTTGCTGTCTGGACTCACTTCACTGTTGTATGTTTATTAGTACATTTTACTAGTCATTTTTAAAACGAAAGCCAAAAATCACTGCAACAAACCCCAGAAGTATCTGCAGAAAACAAGTGAGCAGGCTTATAATTACTGATGTTGAATGCTACCTCATTTTCAGATTAGTTCTGTTGAATAAATCTCAGCGCGAAGGGATAAGATACTGCTTAGTGTTCTGAAGTCAGTCTGATCTGTAATGATGTATTATAGACTATTAACCATTTGTAGAATTTTTTTTTCCCCTGAGTAGCATGTCAGGAAAAAACCCAACAGTGTAAAAAGTAAGAAGTACCATATACTTCTGAAAATTCTGCCACAATTTTAGAATTCTTCAGCTATTCTCCTTTTTTTCCTCCCAGTATCCAGTGGTATAATTCAGATCCAGAAAAGCACAATGGTTTTTGCTACCTCATTGGATGCAATGTAAATTATTTAAAGACAAATGTCAAATTTTCCTGTAGAGCAAGATATTAAACAGCCTAGGTAAATGAGAAGAATTTGTCCACAATGTAAACTGAATACAACATTTATAAACTGTAGTATATTTTGTATTGTATTTTAATTTGTTTCAGTGTAATTTTCATTTCTTTGCCCAGGGTACGTATTTCAGAAATCACCAAATTACTTAGCGTAGTTAGTGATGTGCATTTTATTATCCAGAAGTGAAAACCTGAAAGACAAGAACAATCAAAGAACAGCAAAACATATTTGTTTTAAGTGATAGACAAGGAGAACGATGATTCATAATAGGAACTGTAAGTGTTGATTTTCCAAATAAGATGGGAACAATTGGTTATGCTACTGTGCTTTTGAAACAAAAAGATGTGACGAGCGTAAGCAAGTGTCTAATTCTTCTTGATGCTGGCTCAGAATAATTTCTCTGCTTTAAACTGAAAAAGGGATCGTATATCGCACACTGAGTTAACAAGCCTTTACTGTAGGTGTTTTCATTATTACTATTACATTATAGGCAGGCAATTATATTGAGTATAAAACCTTTTTTACACTTCACTGATTACATTTTTAGTAACAGGTCATGAACAAATTAATCACCTCTTCGGAGAGTGTTCATTAAAAATTGTCTTTTTTAGTCTTTCTCTAAGGCTTTCCAAGTTTGTGTAAACACTGATTACAGCTCACAACCTGATACTCTGCTCACATTGAGTTACACCTTCCCACAGTAATGCAGTGGGATTGTTTATGCTGTACAGTGGGAGTTAGCATATACACTATGGGCCCTATACCAGCCTGAACTGCTTCAACGGTGTGAAAAATCAGTAGAAAGTATTTAGGGCCTTTAAAGCAATTATTCCATCAACCCATCCTCTTCCTTTCAAAAAATGAGAGCTGTAGATCACTCTTGACTGTAAAGTTGTATCCAGACCATGTTAAAGGTCTGCTAGCTGTATTTCCTGTGCTTAACTTTTTTGCTCATCTTTTTTGAACCTACTTATTCCTTTGCTTCCACAATTTTCTGCAGTCATGAGATCCACAATTTAGTCATGTGTTGTTTGAAGAATGAACTCATTTTTTTGTTGAATATTCTGCTTCGTAATTTCAATGGATGTATCCTGGTTCTCACAGTGCATGAAATGGAGAATTCTTGCTTTTCACAATGTTAAAGGAGACATTAGATCTGACATTTGAGGAGCTGCTTCAAAGGCTGTAATCTCTTTTCTATGCAAACAGGCTTCGTGGGTTCAAGGAAAACCCCAGTGTCTGGAGCTCCAAGCATCTGCAGTGGCCTACCACATCTTTGCAAGGTATTAGCTGAAGCTCATCAAAACTTTTTTTTTTTTTAAAAAGTGTATTACAAAATGGTATCCAGATGAGATTATTTAGCATTACAAATCCTTATGCAGCTTTTAGGAGAATCACTTACTTGCGAAATAGAGTGCAACAGCTCCTTGGGAGCCATTCCAGTCTATCAGGTAAATCTGTAATTAGTATCCAGTTGATCTGAAGCATGGTGCTGTCATTATTTTGATATAGACATACACATTAGAAAACATTACTGCCTGGGCACAGCAGGCAATTCACAGACTCTAATAGCTCAGCCATTTTATTTTTTTAAAGCCTAGTAATTTTTGTTTCAGAGTTAAAATATAAAATCATAATTGCAACAACATTTTTAATTTTCAGTTAAGCATAAAACAGATGAGACATCTGTAATTTTTTCTGTGATTTCTATGTTTTGAAAATAGTGTTAGATTTTTTTAAAAGAACTGAGAGGCTTTGTGTTTGTTCTTTGTTTTTTAAGCACACAGGTTGTGTAGTGACATTAAACTTAGCAACAGAAAAAAAAGATGAAAGATTGTCAGTTGTTTTTGTGAAAATAAATTAAAAAGAAAAAAAAAGAAGTTTGGATTTAGTACAGCCGAGTGGAATCCCACTTAATTTTGTTTGAATTTCAAAATTTAGTTCTCAAAATGACAGAGGTTCATGCCCTTTTGCAGTAAATGGAGGTCTCATATTTTGGCATAAGGGTTTCAAATAACTAAAATAGAAGGAGATAAAATGATGTGTCAACTTGTATCTACTATACTCCCATCATATTCAATAAAATTTAGAGTAATTACACTGAGGTGGATTTGGCAGTATAAATGAAATTCAGGCATAAGAATGCTGCAAAGTTTCTATGGACAGGAGCAGATGCACAAACCAGTCACTTTGGATAACCTCCCCACCAATTATATTGCATTTGGAAGTCATTCAATCTTCTTTTGAATAGTCGCTTAAGCCTTCATTATTAACTAAGCATTACTTTTTCTTTTTCATACATTGACTAGAGGTTTGGGATATGAAAAGCAAAGCTCAGAGGTCTGACGGTGTGTTGTCTGAGGCTTAGAAAATGGATACTGTCTGCAGACTCAAATACAAGAAAATGGGTCTCTCTTGTCATTTTTTCCACTGCCTCAATATACTACAGCCAGTGTAAGCATAAAACAGATTTCTTAATGGGCCAACATCAATAATAAACTATTCTTATTCGCATGACATGTTTGAAAGGAACAATGTGAACAAAGAGTGGATACTACATGGAGTTTTTCAGTCTGATACATTTTCAAACAGAACTACAAAAGCTGTGAACCGTTATATACATACAAGATTGATTGATTTTGCTTCAAAATCACATTTAATGGGAAAATTTGTCTTAAAAATAAGCCAAATCAGGCATACTAGTATACCTGGCATAAGTAAAATCAGAAGTGTGAGTGCTTACTGAACAAGACATCAAGACCAGTCTTGTGACTAATGCAATAGACTAGAGTTGAGGAAAACCTGATACATAATTATTTTGCAGTTTATTTGTAGGGTGGAGAATAATAGGGGCAAGACAATAACGTTTAATTCCAATTATGAAATATTTTGAAACAAATGGAAACAAGTTTGGGTCAGCCAAGCACTGGCTGACCTTCACTTGGTCTTTTCAGTAAAAAAGTAAAATACAAACTGAAGTGTTCACCCAGCTCTGAAATGGAGGGCATCTTCTACATTCAGTCTCTAGCTTTTTCACCAGTCCCTTATATGGTTGTGGGAAACATGCGTAACCTTCTCTTGTCCTTGTCCCACATCTGTAATAGAGATTTTGGGGGAAAAAAGGAAAAAAAGCCTTGTATAAGAGGGCAGAGGCTCTTCTTTACGCAGTATATTTACATCAACCAGCACAGGTGGGCTTTGCCCTTTTTGGGACTATGGGCTCTACCTTTGTAAAACTGCAATGTGATTGGGGTTCTTTTTAAGCTATTGGTCTCGGCACTGAATGGGATCAGTGAAGATAAAAACATTGAGAAACAGAATTCTCATTCCAACATCATGAAATGCCTTACTAGCAAATCCTTTGGAATAATTCATCACCCACAATCTTTCCAGGTGGATGTTTATATAAAAACTTTAATTTTCATCATAGATTTAACTTTGTCCTGAAGGAAACTCTGATAGAAATAAACTCTGTTAAACTGTACGTAGCACAAATACAGAGTGTAATTACAGTGAGCAAATAGTGGAAGAAACCAAAAACTGGAGATCAGAATATTCACAACATTCACAGAGAATAAAAATTACATTTGATTTTGTAAGCATGTTGCCTGGTAACACTGGGATTAAGACCTCATCCAGTGGTTCAGGAGCATGTTTAAGATGGGAACTTCACATTATTTGAATCTCCCAGCTTCTATTGACAGACTGTCTGTGGGACATCTCCTGTTTTCATTTTAGAATACTGCAAAAGATAAAAACAATCTTCCAAATCCAGTAAGGACTTAAAAGTTATATCCGTGTTATTAACAATTTAGTAAGCAATCTTGGGCTGCAGTACAGTCCTTTAACAACCACAGTCAGACTGATGGTCTAATTCACAAAGCTGTTTTATCACTATAAAACATAAAGTATGACAATCAAAAAGTACAGTAAAAGGCGAAAAGAGTTAGTTTAGTGAGAGGCTGATCTGTAATTACTGCTCCAACTCCACCGAGATTTCCAAACATTCTGTTGTTCCTATTAACCTCTCTCCTTCTGCCTGCCTCCAAATCACGCCCCTCAGCCACTTACACCAGAAGGCAAACTGGAGATGAATTTGCATGTTCATGTGATGACATTTTATCAGAAATATAAGGTAATTTTATTGATATAATAATACTATATTTTCTGGGTACTGAAGTTTTGTGACAACTTCTAATAAATGTCCAAGATTTTTTTCACAGGCACAATAGCAGAAGCAAATATCATCATATTATTAAACTGTCACATGCAACAGTATATTTTGTAGCCTACCTCAGGCCATCTAGGTTTCCAGCAAAGTAAGGGCCAAGAAAGCAGAAAAGCTACAGAACACCCAGGGAGATTAAATATCACAGTGCCGACTGAAGGAAGTTGAATCTTGCCTCAAGAAAGCTCCAGCTGTCAGAAAAACTTTTAAGTATCACTCTTCATATATATTTTCTTTTCTCAAAGATCTCTCTAATGTTCTGGTCTGAAAATCTTGGGCATTTGCCATCACTCTTTTGCACATGACTTTATTGTTCACTGTGTGAAAAATAAGTTTTGTACTTTTATTTCTTCCCATGANCCTAGCTATTGGGAATTTCAGGGGGGTTGGTCAATTTTCTGTTGAAGGAGAAACAAATGACATGAAGTCAGTGCATTTTCTTAGTTTAAGCTCTTTCAGTTTTAGTGTGCACAAGCAGAAGTACTTATAAATAACCTGCAGTCAATCTTGTTTTTAAATATACCAGCCTAGACATCAGCGGTACTTTTCTAGAAGGCACTGCGCCGTAAGAGCTTGCTATAGTTACACAGAGAGTCATACTTGCCTATTGCAAGGACGTCACAAAATTACCAATACATCTTTCTTCAAAGTTAAGCTACGGCATTATCAGGTGATCATTAATACCTTTTCTCAGTGCTACAGATTCACCTGGATCAAGACTGATGGTCCAGATCAGGTGTACAAATCAGCCAGAATATGTAGTATGAACTTTACACTTGCTTTATTTCAACCCTTAGGACAGATGATGCTCTCCTGCTGGTGTTCCACAAGATAACACATTATTTGGGTTGAAGAGTTGTTTTGATTATATAAATGGTTGATGCTGTGATTGCACCTATGAAAGCCCCAGTAATTGGGTAAAATATGCCCTGGAGTAAGTGGGTGACCTTGTCCTTATACCTGTGTCTTGTGGAACAGGATACATACATTCCGTCAAGAGGAATTTGGCAGCCTACAGTTCTGTCGCAAGGAACTGCTTTTTTTTCCTCTATCAGACTTATTATTTTCTGGAATGAAGATTATGGTGATTGGACTCAGTCTCTTGGGGAAGGAGAGAGGAGGGGCTGGATTAAATCAAGAGGATGGCAGTCTTCAAAAACTGGCCGTGTAGGAGTAATAGAGGTGAATCACAGAACTAGATGATAGGAGAGCAGGAATGGATATCATTGGGGTAATTAGCAAGGGCTTTCGGGCTCATGGGAATTGTTTGTGAATATATTCTGGAGAACAGAACATTGAACAAGTAGTGCTGGAAGCTGAAGGCATTACAAACCACCAGATTAACTGATCAGGGCTATGCTCATGTAATTGTTTTGCACGTTAGCTTCTAAAGCTACAGATGATTCCATGTTACAAAGGCTCCTGAGAATTTGCAAGTGTGAAAAGCTACTTAGTAGGCTAATGAGAGAGGTTAGATTTTCATTTCCCGAAGCTAGATATGGGAATATACTTCCGAACAGGGACTTAACTTAGTTTTATTTATTTCAGAGAAGACCCTGTGGGGCAGTTGGAACCTTGTTGTTATCACTTGCACTTGATGTTTATTGAATATT
>WAAD01021080.1:783-17891 GCA_013389945.1 Fregata magnificens | reverse complement strand
TTCACTTTTTCCACTTGCATATTTATGAGGACCAGGCAAGAGATCCAGGTGTAGTACAAGGAATCTGTTAATCAGAAAGCAAATTTGCTCATCTTAAAATCTCTCCAAGACAGAAAGCAATTTTGAAGAAATGTGATTTTCTTTTAGCTAAATTTTCACTTCACTGTTTTTGCTTTTCTTTTCCCTCTGCCTAGCNAGCCTAGACATCAGCGGTACTTTTCTAGAAGGCACTGCGCCGTAAGAGCTTGCTATAGTTACACAGAGAGTCATACTTGCCTATTGCAAGGACGTCACAAAATTACCAATACATCTTTCTTCAAAGTTAAGCTACGGCATTATCAGGTGATCATTAATACCTTTTCTCAGTGCTACAGATTCACCTGGATCAAGACTGATGGTCCAGATCAGGTGTACAAATCAGCCAGAATATGTAGTATGAACTTTACACTTGCTTTATTTCAACCCTTAGGACAGATGATGCTCTCCTGCTGGTGTTCCACAAGATAACACATTATTTGGGTTGAAGAGTTGTTTTGATTATATAAATGGTTGATGCTGTGATTGCACCTATGAAAGCCCCAGTAATTGGGTAAAATATGCCCTGGAGTAAGTGGGTGACCTTGTCCTTATACCTGTGTCTTGTGGAACAGGATACATACATTCCGTCAAGAGGAATTTGGCAGCCTACAGTTCTGTCGCAAGGAACTGCTTTTTTTTCCTCTATCAGACTTATTATTTTCTGGAATGAAGATTATGGTGATTGGACTCAGTCTCTTGGGGAAGGAGAGAGGAGGGGCTGGATTAAATCAAGAGGATGGCAGTCTTCAAAAACTGGCCGTGTAGGAGTAATAGAGGTGAATCACAGAACTAGATGATAGGAGAGCAGGAATGGATATCATTGGGGTAATTAGCAAGGGCTTTCGGGCTCATGGGAATTGTTTGTGAATATATTCTGGAGAACAGAACATTGAACAAGTAGTGCTGGAAGCTGAAGGCATTACAAACCACCAGATTAACTGATCAGGGCTATGCTCATGTAATTGTTTTGCACGTTAGCTTCTAAAGCTACAGATGATTCCATGTTACAAAGGCTCCTGAGAATTTGCAAGTGTGAAAAGCTACTTAGTAGGCTAATGAGAGAGGTTAGATTTTCATTTCCCGAAGCTAGATATGGGAATATACTTCCGAACAGGGACTTAACTTAGTTTTATTTATTTCAGAGAAGACCCTGTGGGGCAGTTGGAACCTTGTTGTTATCACTTGCACTTGATGTTTATTGAATATTTATTCTTTCATAAAATATTCTACTGAATTATTACTGAAATATCTGTTCTAGTTTGTATTCTGTGGATCTAATTCAAGATTATAGGTTCCAGTAGAATTAGAACAGGGACTTATTTGTGCCCCTGTGACCAACATTTCTGTCTCTGTTTCTAGTTCTTATGCTTTTCTGTATAGGAACCCTGAATCTACAATTAAATGTTATTTATTAGGCCCTTTCCTTTGACAGCTGTTTCGGAGGACAAATATGTGAACAGACTGGTAAAGAAATTTTCAACCTTTATTTTCGATTGATCAGACTTGAAGTCATTACTACTTTTCATTTGGTCTTTTTCTCATTTCTTTAAAATCAATCTGTACTCAAAGAACAGTTTACAAACCGAATACAAACTAGGGATGTCCTCTCAGCTCTGAACCAGAGTTGTATTTGGTGAGCCTCACAAGCACCTTCATATGTGTAACACAGAAGTTTTATAGAATGCCTGCTGTGGACATAGATTAGCTACCTTGCTGATAGGCCCCTTTAACGTATGGTAGAAACAGAGACAAAGGGAGAGGATAGATTGCTAACATACCCCACCTTTAGACAGAGAGTTATTTTCCTTCATTAACTTACTATGTTTTTCTTAAACATTATATACTGCTTTAAATATATTACTTTTTTTTAGATTTGGACTAGGATTATTTTTACATGCATCCCAGGATGCACGGGACATGTATGCATTCCAAAGGGGAAAAGATGATTATTTGATTTTTGAGATGGTTGTGGAAAACTACTGCTACTGTTACTCTGAACACATATGAAACTCATCTTGTTTGAGGCCTTTCCCTAAAATACTATCTAGCTGCAGAACCGGCAAGAATTCCTTGTGGCTTGCAGATACTGAGAGAAAATTGGAAGTTAAATACCTGGCTTACTCTAAATATAGCTGAATAATAAGAAACTGAGGCAAACACATCTGGAGTACTGTGTCCTTTTTGACCCCCAGTACAAGAAAGACATTGACATACTGGAGCCAGTCTGGTTGAGAACCATGAAGAGGATTAGGGAGCTGGAGGACAATGTACCGGGAGACTGAGACCTACGTGTGCTTAGTCTTAGAAAGAGAAGGCCAAGGCAGGGGGATCTAATTGTTGACTTCAATTACTTAATGGGAGGTTATAGAGAAGGCAGAGCCAGAGTCTTCTAGAGGTGCACAGCAAAAGGACTAAGGCTAACAGACACGAGATGCAGCAAGGACAATTCCAACTAGATATAAGGAAAAAGATTTTTCATGGTGAGGGCAGTCCAACACTGGCACAGGTTGCCCACAGATATTGTGGAATCTCCATCCGGGGAGATAACCAAACAAGGCCCTGAACAACTTGATCTAACTTTGAAGTTGACTTTGCTGTGAGTGGGGTTGGATAGGATAACTTCCAGAGATCCCTTCCAGTCTGAATTATCTTATTGATTTCAACTGCGGGTTTCTTAGTAGGTACATAAGGGATGTAAAGTCAGAGCTTTGGAGGCTACCCAAGTGAGAAAGACAAAGTATACTGAGAGAAAAAAGAATGACAAAACAAAGAAATCTGTTTACCCTTTGGAAAAAAATCACACATAGTAATTCTCTCTTGAGTTGTCAAATATTGTTTGCAGGTAATAAAGGTACTTTAAAAGCTTCATACAAAGCAAGACAGCTGAAAGTATATTATTTTTCCCTTGATTTGAGACACCAACTGTTATAAAAGTTTTAATGTCCTTTAAATATTGTAGCATGCGGGGAAAAAAATCAGAACATGCTAACTAAAAAAAATTAAAACTGTGTTCCTCAAAACAAATAAACATTTTCAAATGCCTTAGCTTAGTGTTTCCCATAGAGGCATGGATGATCACAAGATGTTGGCCCTAATTTTGTCTCTAGCTGTTTCTGTGACTGCCTAAGCTGTTCAGTGACGAGATCCTGAAGATCTGTAAAAATATTTAGAAACAAGGAGGGTATTATACAGCTACACATGCTGCTAGGGCTATGTCTGAGGAGGAAGAAAGAGCTCCCCACAGAGACAGGAGATCTAAGGCACCTCGAGGAGAGGGGAGTGCAGAAGATAAGCACCAGGTATCAGAGAATGGCACATAGGCTGGAAGTACTTCTAGACATTGGAGTTTTTATGAAGTTGGGTCCTGGTTTCCTCACACACCAGTGTATAGGTACAAGAACACTGAAATAATGTAGTTACAGTGTTTTTTATGTTACTATTTTTGAGTTAGCTATTTGCAAACAGCCATAGAAATTTAAAGACTTATAACCATCTGTCACGTAGCTGGATGTAATGAACTAACCCATGATGTTCAATCTTCTTTGCTCACCTTACTCCTGCTCTCTCAGGTTCTATATCTGGAAGTTAATAAGTGACGCAAATAACAAAAGATCGATCACTTACTATGTCCCAACTTCTTTAAGACAGTCTGTACTATTAACACACTAAGTGCATAACCTGGACAGTAATGTTTTAGCAATCCTGCCAGTGAAATATTTGCTGGTTTTTTTAGCTCATTCCATGGCAGAGATTCTATTGCAGGGTGCTGGATATTGCAGTAGAAGGCTTTAAAAATTTTCCAGCAAAAAAGGTATTTTCATCTGCCATTTATTCACCTGCTGGAGGCTTATGTAAATACCGGGAAGGAAGTTACAGATATGCATTTGGGAGGGTTTTTGTCAGAATCTTTACTGAAGTTCTGTAACATATGAAACTGTAAGGTTACACAGCTTCATATGATAAGTACCATTTAAATACAATGAGGAAAATGTTACGTTGCTTATGTTTTTTCATATCTGGTGAATATATATTCTAAAAATAGATTTGGAAAGGAGGGCTTCCAACTAGACTTGTATTAAAGGTAATAAATAAAAACCCTAGCCAGGCCAATGGAATGATTCAGTAATTTTAAGAGAGTTGGAAAATAAAATAGTACGTAGTAATGTCTTCTGTTGGAAATTGGGATGAAATATTGAAATGTACTTTTTTTATACTGAGTAGTAAAAACAAAGATATAATAGGTGACCTCCCAAATTTGCTGGTTTTGTTCCTCAGTGCACAGATGGAAGGTGAAATGTTTTTTTCTTATAGTGCAAATGCACCATAAGAGGAAAACAAAAAAAATCAGATTAAAAAAATATAAAATTTTCCTCTCTAGGGTAAAACTCTTTGAAGTGTCCTTCAAATACTTGTCCAATTTCATTGCTCCCCTGGTTGCTGCCTATGGCTCTTTCAATATATTCATACTTATATGCAGGTCGTGTTTCACTCTTAATCTATGAGAGCTGGGGAACAGAGGTGATAGGAATAATGTTGTAAGTTGCACATCACATACTGTAGCTCTTTCATGTTGCATCTTCTTTCATCTTTCCTCAGTTTCAAGCCTCTTGTCACATAGGTTACATCATCCTGCACTAATAGTCTACACTTACCCAAGCTATAGAAATGTGTAAATTATGTTAACTTATACCTACCTGTCAAACTACTTTCCTAGGTGAAGGTTCCTTAAAAAAAGAATGTACTGTGCCCCTCCTTCTCTCCATCTGCTAGAAAAGGTCAGTTCTTATATCCTGTGAGAAAAGGCTACTAACAGAATGTACAGAGCAATCCTACTACCTGCTTCTTGGTTCCCTGATCATTTTCTGGGGTGTCGAGATTTTTTTGTACGTTATTTAGGTCTGAGGAGTTTATCTACTTTCGAACTCAAACCCACTTTTTTAAGCCACACATATGTACTGTCTCAGGGTCTGTCTCCCATTTGCTGTGCTTCTGATCTTGGTCTGTTGTGTAACAACTTAGTAGCAAGAGATAGAAAAAAGTTTAAACTACAACTTTCTTGAATGACTTCATGCCTTGACGTGTACGTTTATCTTTGTTTTGTCCTGAGCCTGTAGGGACTAGAAGACATTTTTGGGCATTTTTTCTGTTCTCTCTGTTATGTTCTCCAGATCATGGAAACAGAAGAAATTACAACGTCACACACTTAAATACGTGTGAGTAATGGCACAAGCACTTGTTAAATCAGATGTTTCTTTGAAACATCAAAATTATTAAATTTTCATGGGAGGCTTGAGACACTGCGTGTTACAGCACAGTCACTGTGCTTCACATTTTTAATAGCAGCCCTTGACTTCCCTTTCTGAGACCATCATGGCGACATCACATACCGATGAAGAATAATGCTTTGTTAAAATGACCATACAAAAATGGAATTGTGGTTTAACCCACTGGTATTAAACATTGCATGGGTGTCAAAACAGTGGATAATTTCATACGGACTGTTCTACAAGGCATAACTATTTGAATGGCAGCCTTAACTTTTCACTACCCTTGATGAAACTAAGGGTTTGAAAGTGTATTTTGAATAAATGGTCAAAACAGCATGCCTTCTGAACTATGGCTTTGGCTCCAGTAATCTGCAAAACCATGCTGAACTTTCTCTGAGCTTCTCGTAGAAATCCACGCTTGGGCTATATTCATAAACAAAGGGGCAAGGCCAGCAGCTCTCAGTGGTATGATCTATACACATCAGTGACATGAGCGCCAGGTCAGACATCACTTTTTTTTCTAGGTCAGACTGCGTTACTGTGTCGTAAAATCTTGTAGCATAATAGTGCCAACTCAGGCTAAAACTTGTTCCACAGTCTGAAGCTGCTGCTGCTGCACAAGATTATGCATTATGGTAACTTTCTATTACAGGAGCACACATCAGTTCCAAGAATTAGCCAGAAAACAGCAGCAATCAAATGTTCTAATATTCCTAGAATTAAATGTGTAGCACCTCGTAGCATTATGTTCAAAGTGTATATGCTGGGCAGTATAGCAAATCAAACAGTAGAATTTGTTTTGATTACCTTGGCTATACTTCATACCACTGTAGTTAGATTTTTGTATGCATTTCAAAAATACAGTTTTGAAAGTCTTAATTATTTAAATTTAAAATATTATTAAATAGCTAAGTATCATTATTTCTAAAGATTTCATAATATTGCTTTTCTGATGCAGTTGCATTTCCATTTATGTAAAGTAGTAGAAATGACAGGAAACAACAACAAAGAAAACTGCAGGGGTCAAATTCTGGCACCCCTGGGGCCAATATTTCTTAGTTCCCTGGTACAATATTAAGCAGCACAAGTAAGTTTTCAAAATCTGTCCTATTGTAATGCCATTGTTAGTGTGGTCTCCTGCTACGAGTAACATATACAGTGTCATGAGGTTCAGGTGAGAACAAAGATCATAAATGAATACACATTATACTCCCAAGAATTTTTTTCATTGGTACAAGAGCAGGAGGGGGTTCTGATCTCATGACTAAGCCTTGGCATTACCTTACTCTAGAAGTTGTCCTTCCGTTGAATGGACAGTGTGCAGACTGTTTCACTGGAATGTGGTCACCAGAGAAGTTGCCATACACAGCCATGGCTTGAAGCTAGAAACTGTTGTTAATTGTCATAATAATACATTTGCACACACACACACACAAAAATACACAATTAAAGCTCTCATAGTTCTTAAAAGCTTAATCAATACTTACTGAGACTAGTATTTATAATTTTTTTAGAAGCTGAGCTGAATACTGATTTGAACTATAAAATTCTAGGTTACTGTGTAGGAGAAATAGGTTCCCTCTGTGAAATTTCCTCCTCTCCTCTAGGTATCCTAGGGAAGATCAAGACGTATTCCACTGAGAAGAGAGGGAGCCCACCTGCAGCAGTAGCTTCTCTGATTTCAGTGCAGGTTCTTGTACTCTGGATAATAAACACAAGACAAGTTGGCTCCCTGAACACCTGTGTGAGATTGTAGCAAAGGCATCATTCATCTGTAAGAGATTAATGAGAGGCTTTCATTTGCCAGCCCTCCTACAAGCACCTTATGCTTACTGACATCTGATATTTCCCATGGTGGCTGGAGTTAACACATTTCCAAGATAGTGCCACATTGGAACCTTTATCACCTCAGCAGCAGCTCCGTTTGTGTTGGCTCTACACAAGGGGCAGGTCTTAGGCCACCCCTTCTTGATCAGTGCCAGCCCAGTCCCCACAGAGTGCAAACGAGGCTGCTGAGCTGCCAGCTTGCCCTGATTTTTTATTTTCTTTGCTGTGCAAACGATCAGAATGCCTGAAGGTAATTCCTGTTGTTCAGCCAGTCTGTTAGACAGGTGCATTATTTTCAATTTTGTGACTTTACAGGTCTGCAAAGCACATTGGACATATATGATGTCACATAAGAATTCTTTTACCTAGTATAAACATAAAACTTGCAAATATTGCCTAGGGAAGAAGTGTCCTACTAAGGAAAAAAGAAAACCTTTCATCTTGTAAAACTCATCAAAATCTTATTTATAGCGAGCAGAAAAACAAATACTTCTTCCATGCAGGCAAGGGTCTTCCCTTTTCTTTATATTATTTAATACTGAAGTTAAAAAAAAAAGTCATCAGAATAACCTATTAGCAAAATCATTGTTGTAATACAGGTTAGAGGTGGTGCTTAGTACAGATGATATATGGCACAATGCATGGCGTAAGCAATTAGTTCCTTTTAAGATATCCACAGTAGATTTGAGTGGTAGGTTGAATGTAGAGCACCCTTACCAATTAAAGCTTTTTTGGAAAGAAAATCTATTTGTTGTTCAAGTTACATATTCTAACTACTTTGATATTTGTTAGTCTGCGTTAAGGCAAAGAAACATGCCATGAATTCACAAGTGGCTTTATTAAAGTCTTTTCAGATAAAGTATATTGATTTTCATCTGGGCTGATATTCTAACATTCTGTTCAGGATTTGACGATTTCAGTTTGTAGTTGCTTGTAAACATTTTTTGCCTTAGATGTAGATATGTGTAATAGCATTAACTCTGTAGTATCATAACATGCGGAATAGGGTATATGTCGGTTAATTGCTTTAATTTGGGTCAGTACATCAGAATGCATGATTTGTCTGTGATTAAAATTTTGTACACTTGTAACATACACAAACACCCCCCACCATGCACGCCATGCATTTGTTCTGAAGTACCTTTTTGCTAAACCATCTTGATGGATGGACAGATCATTACCTTACAGCCTGTTCTCCTAAATATATCTGCATATATTTAGAAAGTTAGCATTGTATCAAAAGGACCTAAATTCACATTACTTGTTCCCTACATAGGGAAGATTTACATTTAAAACACCAAACTTTCTAGTTAGTGTATTTAAGTGGCTGCATTACTAGTAGTTCTGGTAGAACAGACCCTCGGATGTGTTTTTGCCCGAGCAGTGCCCATTGCATACCTGTGTACTTTTGGACTCACTCCTAAAGGAAATTTACAATATAGAAACTTTCTTCTTTTGTTTCATGCTTGGTATTATCATGGGATACAAACAAGCAGCCTGAAGTTAATTTTAAGGAAGCATAAGCATATGCTGTTGTTCATTTTCATACATATCTTCCTTTCTTTGGAATTGTAATGATTCACATTGTGCTTCATATTTTCAGCAGATAAACAACTTGATTGTGCCAATTCCTTAACTCCATCAATACAAATGCTTTTAGCAGCAAACAGGCTAAATTCTCTTTTTGTTCATTCTCCTAATGCATTTCCCCCTTTTTCCCCTGAGTTTCATGTTAAGACAGAGGACAGCATCAGGGAGTTAGGAGAGGTATTCTCTTTAGTAGAAACTCCACAAGGAATCTCTTCCTTAGCCCTATTTGTCCTCCAGCTGAATGCAAAAGAAGCCTCCTAAGCAAACCAAGCCTGGTGAAAACAGCAAAGAACTAACCTGTTTTCTGTTGTAACACATTGACATCTCTGGGAAATATATAAATGGGATGTTAGCATCCCACAAGTTAGTTTGCAATACATATCAGTTGGCAAAACATATTAGATATTTCACTAAAATGCTTGTACATTTTGGAGGTAGTTGCTTTAAAGCATGATCCACTGTACAGTAATCTGGTTTAAAAATCCAGCCTCGCAGAGCAAAAAAACAGAATGGGGGATACAGAATTTTATGCTATGTTTGAAGCAGTTTCTGCCTAGCCATCCCCTCACCACAGAGCACCCTCTGCATCATCAGCAGCAGTTCTGCTCCCTTTCTGCAGCCCCATAAATCTGCTGCTACTTTCTGTAAAGCAGTATGGCTTTGGTGGAAGGGGTAAAGAAAGGCCTAGATGAGTTGTGAAAATAGTTTGCTCTCCAGAAAGGTGAGAAAAGTGAGTTTTTACTCTTACTTCTTCAGATAGGCAAGAGACTTGACTTTGACTCCCTTATTCCACATTAGTGCTCTCCTGAACACAACAGGGCAGAGACGGCAACCACAAATCTTTTAAAGCAAAACCAAACCTTTACATTCTTTCAAGTTCAGCCTTGCAAACTTCAAGCAGCAGCAGATACTGCCGTTCAGTAGCATGTAAACTATTGACTCTCATGAAAGGTAAGTTTTTCTGGAGCTTATTCTGAATGTTTCTGTTGATGCTGCCTTTAGGCAGCTCTTTGATCCTCATACCAATAGTTAAGGATCTCGTTGTGAGGCCTGTGACTCCCTGTGCCTTTCTGTGCCTCTCACTGCTGTTTCCAGGCCCAATTCAGAGCTAAGTATTTAAAAGCTCAGAAAGCTCAGTGCTACAATTCCTAAACTCACCCCTCCTTTTTTTTTTTTTTAAAGTTGAGCTTTTTGTATGAGTAAGGAGGCCTCAATTTAATTTGAGTCTTCAAATGAAAATTCTAGAAGCCCCAGCTGGGGCAGATGATGAGCAGATGCTGCAGGTGGGGAAGGGGGGAGCCGGCTCCTGGGAGGGGGCTCTGGGATGGCAGTGGCACCTGTGGGCAGTTGAGGTGAAGTGGCTGGGCAGGAGGCTGTGTCCAAAGGCATGGAAATGGTCAGCCCAGAGAAGTAGATGCCTGTCTCAGGAGGCATGGAAAAGTTTTAAAGGAAGGTGTCTGTAGCCTGCTGCCTAACTTACTGTGGACTTTGGAGGGGTTCATCTGCTGCTGGGCTGCAGTGGCTGTACTGTGTGCAGCGCTGAGGGGGAGGGCAACTGCTTTACCTGTGAGTGATTTTTGAAGCACGTAAAAGGGCTGGGGTGTTACTAGAGAGCCACAGCTGAGACTAGGATAAATAGAGAGCTATAATGGAAGGTCTGCTTGATATTTTTTTAGGGCATGAGGGGAGGGAAAAGCCCTTCCTTGGGATGTCAGCTGGAGTGCGATTACGGTAGGGGCTTGAGAACTAAGATGGCTGCCAAGGAGAGTGACAAGGGCAGATGCAAGTTAGTTTTGTGTTTAAAAGCAGATAGCTCAGAATGTAGGCCTGGAATTTTTGTGCTTTGTCTTACCTTTGTTTTGCTGAGGAGAGCTACTGCTCTTGTCTGTGGGATGGATGTTAGATTGAGTTTAAAGCTGAATTTTAGGCAATCCTTTGGAAGGCTGACTAACTTCCTGCATTTTCTCTAGGAAAGTATAGGCTCTTTGGTTTAGCTGAAGGACTAAATAATTTCTGTGCTGTAATTTTACTTCCTGAAAGCAAGGGTGGAAAACTCCACAGTAAGATGAGGAAAACTTGAAGCTAATAGGGACTGAAGTGGCATAAGATGGTTTTGCGGGTTGTGGTCTGTACTTGTTTGGGAGTGTGACTGCGACAGTCAAAAGGCTTTTATGTACGGTTAAACTTCCAGATTTCATCGCATGGATAAAGTATAAGCTACTAAGTTGTTCATAACAACATTATTGGAAATAAGGCTCCAGTGATGAGGACAGAGCTAACTCTTGTAGCTAAATGGTGTAGCGATATAGTTGGAGGAAAAACTGCTATGTTAAGCTAGCTCCTTCATGGGATAAGGATCATATCCAGGATAAAAGATTACTTAACTAATGCTCAAATTGAGAATTATGTTACTCAATAGGCAGTCATTGTGTTAGATCATTGCCACCTGTATTAAAAGTCATGTAATTAAAGGAATTGATTTCTTGCGGTTATCTCTTTACACTTTTTTTTCCACTTGTGCTGTGGGGGAAGTTAATGGGAGAAGCTGGAATATGGGCCCTTACTCACCAGGTGCTGAAAGCACCTTCCCTGATACTGCAGGCAGCCTGCTTCCCTGGAAGCACTAGCTCCAACTGGGGGCTCTGCAAGGTGAAATTGTTGTCTTTTAAGTGGTAAACTAAATGGATTGGGTGCAATTATCATTTCCATCTGCCTTTTCATCCTCAGTCTCACTGATGTATAGATGTCAAAGATGACTGTTGGTGATCTTCAGGAAGTAGATATTCAGGTGTGTCTAGGGCAGGTTCAGGGACTAATTCTGTGCATAGCAGTGATAGATGCTTGGTTTAATGATGGGCAGAATGTGAGATTCTACCAGGACAGGAGAAGAAAAGCATGAAAAATGTCCCTGGTATGTTGACTTGTATGTTAACCAGAACTCATACTGGGTTCATATGGGTAAAGTACAGCTGAAGATGCTATGATGTGTCTGAACTCCTCTGGAGAGGACTGAAGAGTACAGCTGTTGGTCAGAACTCAATTGTATCTTTTTTTAACTCTTCCCAACACCCCTCCCCACGCCTGGCACATTTGGGAGAGAGGGGTGACATTCAATGTACTTGCCCTGCCTAACCTTTAGCGTACTCAACAGGGGAGAGGAAAAAGAGGCTTTATCAGAGGTCATGAGCAGAGTATGAGTGCTCTCAATGGTCTTCTGGAAAAGCCTGTTTCTCCACATTGATTAGGGATGCAGTTTTCTTCACATCAGCTACCTTTATGTGCTGAAGTTAATTTCTACTGTGGTGCCAAAAAGGCTAATGCAATCCATGTATAAATGCTAAGCAGGCATGAAAAGACTGCGCAGCCTCTGCATTTGGCACTGGTATAATTGCTGTTGGAGTATCATCTAGTGTTTGCAGGCCAAAAGCTGCAGCGTTTAGAGGAGCTCTTTTTTCTGACTTAAAATATAGAAGACATGCCCCAAGGTCAAGAAGCCCGCTCTATTAGTGTATCAAAGCAAAGGCTGAAGAACAATGTGGTTGGTCTATAAATACATGCAACCAATTCAGTAATTTAATCGAGAATTAATCAGTCAATTCAGCAGACAAAATACAACAAAAAAATTAATCTTACAGTGGAGGATGAACCAACTTGCACAACGTTAGGAATATGTACTTAATCATTTATGTAAATTAATTGTTCTTGGAAGAAGTTACCTTGGGTGATAATTACATTATTGAAACATCTTTTAATCCACTTGGGATGCTTTTCAGGAGCATATGCTGTAGTTCAATAGAGATATTGTATGTGAAGCAGTAGTAAAAGGCAGTCTCATGGCCTCTGATATGTGGGCCATTGGGCTAAAAGATTACAGAAGTTCCTCTGATCTGAAAAAAAAGAAGGAATCATTGTAACAAATTTTCTTTAACTGAGCTACAAATGTGACTGCATATTGCATGAAGTAGGAGAAGACTACCGCCTTAAAGGTGAAGCAAATCTATGTGATCCAGTGCTCTGCTTAATTGATTAGCCAGCACCAAAGCACTGCCTGAATGAGGGAGGAGAGGAAGTATATTTTTGAACTGACAGATCCCTACTTTTAAATCCCTTAGTTCAAAAATTTATCTATAATTAGCAAAAAGACATCCATATGGTGACTTTTCTAGTCCCAGATGGGTAGCTGTCATTTTGCACATGATCTTTGCTTCTCTTTTGAAGTAGAAATGAGTAATCTTGGAAATATTAATCTGACTTCAACTATATTTATCCTTCTATCAACAGTGATGACACACTTTGATTTCTTTCTTGGCGTACACAGTATGTGCTGCGGTGCAGAGGATTCCAGTTGCCATAATTTTCAGTGGAAAGAATAATTATCACAGGGAACTGTAAGTAAGTTATTATGGAATATTTGTATATTTAATTAGTAAAGCCAAAATTTTCAAGAGTAGTGATGCAAAGATATGCCAAACTTGAAACTCTCCTAAGGGGGTGATAGAAGGTGTTCTGCAAGTGCTTAAAATTGGCTCCCCTTTTCAGCGATGTGTTACCTGGCACAGTAGCAGCTGTACACCTGCTCCTGCCTAGCAGGCTACTGCTGGGAATAGTTATGTCAGAGCAAACAAAAAAGTAAAAATAATTTACCATGCCAGAAAAGATGTTTAGGTATCTGACTTATTTTTTTCTCTTAACTACTGGAGTACTAATCCTTAGCACAGATCTTTCTGCTCTTGTCAATATAGTTTATGCAGTGACATAACTATAGGTATCTTGTGTGTTTAGACCTCCATTTTCTTTTTTGGATGGCGGGGAGGGGAAAGTGATTGTGTGTGTAAGAGGAAGGTATTTCGTAGCAAGTGTTATGTCTGTGTATGACTTTCCCCCTCTCATTTTACAAAAAGTAATTTTGGTTACTTGTGCTTAAATATCCATATGGAGAGGCTAGCAATCTGTGTAAGTGGTGCAAAAACTTGATGTTCCTCTTAGTAAGCATTCCCTGTAAAACGCAATCTTATTTTGGAGGGGAAAAAAATGTTACAGTACAGTGTTTTTTGTTTGTTGGGTTTTTTTTACCACAGGCAGTGTCAGAGGCAAGAGGCCAGATCCAATCGAATGCAGTAAATGGAATTACCCTGAATTTACTCCTGTATAAGTGAGAGCTTGTTTCAAGCCCCAAGCTACGTGAAAATGATTGCTGTTCTCTTTGCTAGCGTTGCCCATATGAAAGCTGACATAAATACAATCTAGAGTGAACTTATTTAGCAAGTGATAGGGTACATTTTTTCACCATGATTGAAAGGCCTTAAGAATGCAAGTTTCAGATGCGTGAAGGAATAGAGGTGCTTGTGTTCCATTAAGATCAGTAGGTATTAAATGCTTAAGTGAATCAGGCCTATGCCTCTGAAAACATTCAAGCATTTTTTAGCAACTCAGCGATCATAGTTCCTTCTCTTCAGCACTATCCTTATGATAAAATTTGATTTTTTTTTCAACAAACACCTGTGAAGCACAGGTGATGAGAATGAATGTCAGAAGTTTATTTTTTAGGTTAAAGTTTTTTTATAAGCAATTAACATTTTAGTGTTGCTGGCCTAATACTAGGGGAAACTTTAGTATAGTTGTAAACTTTGCAAGTAACTGAAGGGGTAAAATATCTGTCATTATAAGTGTGGGGGAGACCGTGAGGAGAAACCCCACACAGACACTCACGTGAAATCAGAAAAGAATATAGTCTCGTACGCCGCTGTGTTATGGCTTCAAAAGGACTGTAATACTTCATACCTTGTTTTTGGATTTTTCCCCCAGCTACAGCAGATGGCAGAAGGAAAAGAGACTCTGTCCCTCTATCAACCTTATTTTTAAAACTTTCTCTGGGATTTCAACCCACTACTTCAAGTCCCTTTACTGTTTTGCTTTAGATACTCTCTTAACATTGCTGTACAAAAAGATGTGAACTCACTTAAGAGACTGTCTTTAGAAATAAACCCACGTGGATTAGATCAGGAAGAAACCATTAGGAAAACAATATTGCTATGGTCTACCTGCACGTTCTAAAACAGGATGAAAAAAGTATGCATCCAATGATGAAGTAGCTTGTTAATCAAACAAGTGATATGTGGCTTATTTTGCTCCATGTCTCTTTAAAGCTGTGAAGATTAGATATCAAAAAGAAACTGCATGTTTTACAGATGGGAGATTAAATAATCATCTAGCACTTAATATTTGGTAATTTTAAACTTGAGTTATGCCTCTAAATGCTTGACTAAGTACATAAATTTAATAAAACTTGTATATATGCTTGAAATATCTGTCAAAGATTTAAATATTGTGGCAGAACCCAGCTCCAATGGGTATAGGAATATTTGTTGTGCACCTCTCATCCTAATAAATCTTTCACAAATAAAGCAAGCCATAACTAAACTGTATCTAAGGCCAACTGATTTGTGGCAACAGCAATATTCAAATCTTCAGTTCTCAAGAGCCTGTGGAAAATGTAAACTCAACTGAACTAGTAAATTGTGGTTAATTAGAGGGAGGGAAAATTTTTTATTCAGATTGAATGGTGGGTACCCAATGAAAATATTTGAATTGGACAGTTTCTAAAAAGATGTGCAAGTGGGGCAGGTTTGTGCCCCTGCACAGGCTAGCGCTTGTACCTTAAAACGTGCAGAATGATGCTCAGCAGGTTAAGACTTGGTACCTGCCAGATTTTCAGTTTTGGCTTTGGAATTTGAGAGTTGTGGGTTCTCTCAACTGACTTTTCTTCAGTCAGAGTCTAACGAGTACCAGTCGGGAAAAGCTTCCTATGTTACAGCTCTTTTCCCATTTGCAGTTTCTGCAGGAGACTTGCTACCATGCTAAATTGGTAGGAATCTTGCAGAAAAATACACAAGGTAACAAACAACACTTAACACACAACACACTATGAAACAATATTTTCTTCCTTGTAGAACACCGGTAGACGCCATGTCCAGATCTTTCTATCAGTCAAAATGATTCAAGTTGAGGAAATTCTGCTGCTGTGTTGCAGGACTTCTAGTAAGTCATTGATGCTTAATAAGGCTTAAAATTTGCATACACTCCCCTATGGGTTTTTGGGTTTTTTCCCCAGTTTCACCTGGTACAGTCAAGAACCAAAATTCACATAGAATGACAGGTTAATGAGTCCCTAAAATTTACTTAGTGTCACGTAATTGTGTTCTGCTTGAAATCGCTTAGAATTAATTACAGCTATGGAAGCAAAAGGCTGAATTCATAAGGGTGGGAATGATTTCCCATAAGGGTGGGAAAGAGTTCTGGNGCAGTATAATCACCAAAGTAAAGGGAACAGTCCTATCAACGTGTGTGCAGATATGGCACCCTCCAGAGAGGTTTAGAAATCTGATTTCTGTTCTGTTCTTGGTCTGATATTGTTTGTTTAATTGCCTGCTGTTTGTCAGGATCTGGGACAATTTTAGAGCTGAATGCTCTGAGAGGAGACTCGTATTTTTTGTTATTGTTAATGGGAGTATGCAGGGATATTTTTATGTATAGCAAAAACTAGAATGCTTTCTCAAAGCTATGAATTCTGATTATTTCCTGATGTTAGCTTTAATCTGTTGTATATGATATGTAGATTATAAAAGCCTTTACCAAGTGTAAAGGCTCCACTTCTAATACAGATGTATAGAAAAGAGGGATGACTCTGTGCAAAGAGGAGTCATTTAGAATGTCACAGCAGGGAGCTATGGGAAGCATCGCCCTGTGTTATTGCACATGCTGCTTCCTCTCAAGCCTTTAGGCAAATTAGAAACTATGTGATTGAGAATAGCTTCACAGAAATCCAAGAGGAAAGGTACAATTAATGTCAGTTAGTAGCAAATTAANCCAAAGAGGTCAGTGGAAACAGTTAGAAATCTCTTTTATGAAGGGAAAGTTTGTGTATAAAGAACTTGTAGGCTCTCAGTGGGGGAAGCTCTATTCAGGTATGTTTTTTATTAGTGTCTAATTTGTTTCCAACACATTTATGTCATCCATCTGCATTCTGAGGTTCCATTGTTGAATTTATTATTGGCCCAAGGTCCATCCACATATTTCTCCATACTTTGGTATCACTTAAACACAATGAAGACATATGCTTAGAGACAATTTTTAATAGTATTGAAGTGACATTTCATTCTGGTCTTTGGCCATACTCTTATCAGTTAGATCTATGTGCCCTGTAGGTGGCTTCTGAAGGGCTTATTTGACAAAATGTGTGGATGGGAGCCTGGTTATATGTAAAACGTGCCTGCTTTTTAGGGAGGAAGCAAGTTAAGATGCTCAAATACCTTCTGGCAATCCTCTGACAAAGTTTATGTGCACTCA
>WAAD01021078.1:65041-115866 GCA_013389945.1 Fregata magnificens | reverse complement strand
CCCAATGATTCTATGATTCTATGATTCTATGACTGTATATGTCATTAATAAGGAGCAGTACACATCCCAATACTGACCCCTGAGGAACACAATATAATCAATTATTTCTGTCAAACAAGAAACTGGCACTCCATGGAATCATTACATGGGAAGATGGTAACCAGTAAATGGTAAATGAACAAATAAAATAATTTTCCTTTTTCTTCTACTTCCAGGTTATTTCCAGAAAGAATTATCTGATTCAGTTTACTTTAAAGTCAATGGCAAGATTCTGCCTAAGTAAATATGGGAACATGCTGTTAGATCACATGCACCTGTGAAAGCAACTACGTCTGTATTTCCTTTGGTTTTTAAGTGTCTCTGTGTGCTTTAAATTAAAACATTGTATAGATTCCCAGGTCTAGAGAAAATGCAACTACATAAGGATTCTAATGGCAGTCAAAGAGCTCTGTTTTTACAAACTAAATGTTTCAATCTGCGATACCCATTAAGCGTCCTTTGTTCTTCGGTTTCCTGCTGCAGGTCCCAGCCAAGCTCTAACTGTGTGTGAGCTAAGGTGTTTGTGGAATGTATAAAAGCTGTCTTCAACTTCAGTAGGTGCTGCCAGTCTTAGAGAACAAATGACAAACCATCCTTTCCGTCTATTGAACTTTTCCAATAGCTGTTGTATTTCTGTTATCTATTACCCCAGGCAAATGATGTCTCTTGTCCCCAGGCTTGGGGAGCTTTCATCAGGATTTAATACTAGCTAACACAATGGACACAGCCATTCTTCAAGCAGAACAAAAATGTGTTTAATTCCATGGATGCCAGTACATCAAGACATCAGCAGAAGGCTCAGAGTGCAGCTCCTAGTTTTCCTGTAAAATTGTTCAGCTATTTTACCTACCTTTGGATCACACATAACAATAATTTCACATTTTAAGAGAATCTTCTGAGTAAAGTTAGTGATAGAATTTGAATTTAAGGTCCAATTTCTCCTTCACCTTGAGATATATTCATGTTCTGCGTTTTGGTAGAGAATACATGAATATTTCACAAATTTTCTTCTCTTCATTTAGATCACTGGAAACAAAGAATCGTATTGAACAGTGGACCACAATGAGTGGTAGATTCAACACATAAATCACACAGGACCTAAGTGTTCTTTCATTGCAGTCAGAACTACCACAGCCTTCAGCAGAAGTGGAAAAGACTCAGTATCCACTCCTGTAATGATATTAAGCAAAATGTTGAAACACTTGCTGGAAAGTCGAGGGAAATAACTTTAGAAAGAAAGATTACTAACCCATGTCTACTTTTACAGAAATCACTAGTCATAAGGAGGCTACATTCCCCTGTGGGTAAATAACATCAGTGAGGAACACTAGGACAAAGTAAAAGGAGGAAAGAAGCACTATAGAATGTTGTCCTGTTACTTTTAATGGGGCAGATTGTGTTGCCACTTTTATTTAAGAGGAAACACTGTTGAAAGTGAGCTGTTTTTCTGGGTGGGTACAAGAGTACTGAGGTTTTCCCTCCTTTTTTTCTTTTCCAGTAGTAAACAGAAAAAAGGCAAGATTCTTTTTTCTTGGGTAGTGTTGATTTTCACCAACGCATCACCACCATCTGATGGACCGATCAGCTGCCAATGAAGTTATCATTTGCCAGATAGATGTCATAATTTAATTTGTGAGATCTGTAATTAAAAATCACTAATGTTAAATCTACATTACCAAATACATTTTTACAGATAGAAATGGACCAATGTAAGAAATAGCCTTATAACATTGCAGGAATAATTTGGGGATATTACCACATGAAGAATTATCTTAAGCAGAAAGTACTTCCTGGGGGAACTCAAAAGAGACAAGCAGCACATTGCTTCAATTTATTTGTAAGTACAATAAAGATGCTGAGAAAATAATAAAAAATGTGCCATTTTTAATATGAGTTATAGGAAGGAACAGCTGATACTGTGGGAAATAACAGCCGCCTCCCTTGACAGCAGAATTTTCCATCAGAACACATCAGGTGTATTTATTTTCTTTTGAGAAGTCTGTATGTATGGCATGGAGAAGCATTCCCTACAGAAAAAAAAGGTTTTATTTGACATAAAGTGTATGAAAAGAATATATTCCAATGAAGACAGTGCACGTTTAAAAATGTAAGAAAACAGCTCCTGCCTGCTCCATAGGCAGGATAATTCCATAAACTATCTTAAGTTAAATGAGAGAATGACACAAGTGCTAGGAAATGACAGGAGGATCATACCAGGTAATGCAAACAAGAAGAATTAACAAGTTCTCATGAGATCTTATTAGTCTGGTAACTGAAACACCTTTTATTCAGGCAAAAAGGGATTCTGGGATATTCCTGGAATAAGAGCTGAGTATAGCTATTAATGGTGGAGATATCCTTGAACCTAACAGAAGACTGGAAGGGGAAGGCACAGTGTATCCTAGCACTGCAGTGATAGTGCCAGGGGAAGAAACTGATCACACAGAACACTTGATATATAAATTAAAGTTGACAATATGCAGTCCTTAGTGACCAAGAAATGAGATGACATGCACTTTTCTTTTGAAGGAACTCAAGCCTCCTATGAAAAGAAATTATATTATATGTTAATGACATATTTGGGATGCACAGTTGTAAGTGTCACAAAGCTAGAAAATATGAGTCTGAAAGTTTCAGTAGCTATCATAAATCCACCACATGCACAGTTGCTGTTTTACAACATATTTATCTGTAAAGATTTATCTAGTTTCTAGTATCCAGTCCTGTATATTAAGCTGCTTTATTAAATGAGGTTAATCTTGTAAAATGAGGTTAATCTTGTAGTAGGCATGAGTAGCATGGTGGCTTTGAGATACTGTGAGTGAGAATTCTTATAAAAGATATAAAAGTTTTATTTTTTGGTAATCCAAAAGAAGTTACATAAGTGGGTGGCTAGTACTATCGCTAGTACAGTGTTTGACGCAAAGGATTTGAGTTCAGGGATTTCAGACTGCTTTCAAATTTGATGTCTTGGTAGTCTCCCACACTTTTGTGAAGTCTGAACAGGGGAGCATAGGCTTTTTCCACTTGTGAGCTGACCTGGAACCATGACAGTAGAATTATGTTCATGTTTTGTAAGTGTTATGTGGTTTTCAAAAAAGCCAACATTTCTTAACCTAAAACTAGCCTTTGGCAATCTCATACTGTGACATAAGCAACAGCAAATTTAACTTAACAAACCTGAGTTTCAAATGACTTTTGATAAAGACTAGTGAATTGGCAATGAGGAATCCTGTCACTTTTTAAATGACTTGCTTACATACTAAACTGCCTCTCTACATAGAGAATAAGTGATAAAAAAGCAAACATTTTGATGGTAACTTGTCTGTTTCAGAGTCACAACTTTAGGGAAGGAAAAGAAGTGATTAAAAAAAACCCCAGCCTCTGTTAAGATATAGAATCCTATTCTGCATATTCTCCAATTATATATGCTGATAGCATAATTCAGGCCAACAAGGTGGTAAAAAAAGCATTAGAAGCCCTTCCTCCTTCCCCAAACAGATGCTATCAATTAGTATATCATTTTTTTTTAATGCATACAAATGCATACACATACACATCACTTCAAATAATCAACAAAAATAATTCATTCAGGAATCCAGATATTTATGTACTCATCATCTTAAATCAAAGCAGAAATGACAGGGAAAATGAAATGTTACAATTCAAATTCCAATTCTGAAGTATGTAAATGTACCTTTGAAAATTAAATCAACCTGTTACAGTCAACTATGATTCAGCTTGAGACCTTTTTCTGTAAGTACTCAAAGCAGCCTCATCACAAACTGATCTTCAAGTATTCTGTGTATTTCAACAAGAAAGCTCAAAACACCTGGTATACAAGGCCTTTTAAAGCAAAAGGGAAGAAAATAAATAATGTCCCTTTTTAAAGGAACAGATGACTGATATTTTCACTCATTTCTCCCTCAGACTGAGTTACAATACTACCATCTTAGATGTGGGCCTTCTTACACATAGATGAGCCACACAAGCAGAAGGGATAACAGTTTGGATTACTTTGATTCCTTTTCCCCCAAAAAAACCTAANTTACTTTGATTCCTTTTCCCCCAAAAAAACCTAAGACCAAAGCATACAGAGCTGTTATGGATTTTTAAAAAAAATTTAATAGAAATAGCTGCATTATATAGAATTAGGTATTATAAGAACTCATATAAGATAACTTTAAGAGACAAGATAATAAAATGAATAGCAATCCAACAAATACTGTCATTGCCAAGAATGTACATTCGATTTAGCTTTAATCATATAGATCGACATAGTTATGCTAACAGAAAATAACTGGAAAACATTGGGAGATGATTCAGAAAGTGGTAGTCAGAGAGTCAGTTTAGTTATAAAACAATTAATATATTTTGTACATATCATGGTATTGGCAGTAGATAAATTTATTCAATGTATATAGATCAAGAATATTTATGCTATTCATAATGCCTGGTTATTTTATATTTTTCCTGGTAGTAACAATAAAGCAAGGTCTTTGTGTTCCTGTGACATTCAAACTTCCCTTATTTTTTAGTCTCTCAAAGCCTTCTTATTCTCTATATTTATTTTAATTTGTCGAGGTTTTCCTCATGAAAAGCTTTGTCACTCGTTGGTATTCTTTGAATTACACCTTTCTTTTTAAATCTAAATATCTACTCTTCTTTTTCTTCTGTCAACACCTGTGATTTAAAGTTTGGGAGCCTGATGTCAGCCATTCAGGAGGCCTCACAATGCTTCCCCAGATACAACAGAAGAGAAATTCTGTGGGTAAGCTTAGCTTTTCTGTTGCTTTGCTCTCTGCCCAGTAGGTTTTCTAAAGAAGGAAATTGTATAAGTTCAAGTAATATAAATAAGGCAAACACAAGAATCTCAGAGAACCCTGGCCTACAAGATGGCAGAATAATTTCTTTGCTAGGAGAATACTTGACCCACCCACATACATACAACAGCTAATGATGTTCTGCCCTATCTATTGAATCAATGTCCAATCTGCTACCGCAGTCTTGTCTCCCCCCTGCTTCATATACCTGTTCTGCTTTGTATTGAAACATCAACTCCTGTCACCAGCCATTATATTCTCCATGGGAAGCAATTGCTGTCACAATGATAAGTGATAATTCTTGGAAATTCTTGGAAATTCCTGGAAATTCTTGAAAAATCCAATGCATGGGTGCTCTATTTTGAAATGTGGCTAAACTAAGGCAGGGTGTTAGGGTCAGGTAAGAGAGAAATATGTCTCTAAACGGAAGGTATTACATTGCTTTTCCCATTGGCTGTGTTTCACAGGGCATGTTTATCAATGCTAGGTATGTGTTAAGTATATTAACTATGTATTGTGAATCTGAAGATTTGCAAGTTATATTTGGGTACATAATTACAATTTATTTGTGTAGAGCTACAAGCTATAGAAACTTTCATTAAACTAAACCAGGGTTTTCAAAGGGGTTTCTGTTTTTTTTCTAATCCCACTGAAAGGCAATGAGAGACTTGCAGTCTGTTGTAAACTCCAAGTTTGTTTTCAGCTCCAGCAATGGACAGCAGTACTTGCTAGCTATAGTGAATATTATATGGCAGAAAGATCTTGCTCTCTTCTTTGTGTCACAGTAGGCCATCTTCCAGATTGTGCTGCAGACCAGCTACCTACTTATTTTTAAATGCTTTCTGCAAAGACACAAGGAAACAGAGGAGATTCACACTTGGTGTAGTATCTAGTTTTTTCCCTTCTCTTGCTTTTGTTCTGTTCCTATTTTCAAGCAGCACTTCCATCTAAGCAGAATTTCAGGGAACATTTTTGTGTCCCATGTTTACAAATCTTCTCTAAAGATTCTTACTTATATACTATAAGATAATCAGAATTTTTGCAAGCAGGCTGATTTTGTGCTACATTATTAGAATAAACAAGATCAAATATTCTTCCCCCACCCCTCTACCTTCTTTTCACATATTGTTGTAGTTTTATTCACTTTGCAAAGGAAACACCTAAAGCTTTAGGAGAATCTACATATGTTCTACACATAGGCAAGGGATTGAATGTATTTCCACATTGTCCACAGAAATACAAATCTGGATAGAACGTCCTGGTTTAGTTAAAACAGTTTGTTATTGTTTTCTTAGCATATTTGAAATGCAAGAAAAGATTTTTCCTTGTTACTTGCATTTTTTTCTTTGAGTAGGTTCATCATGTCATAAATATTTCACAAAGGAATTGCAGTGAAAATACTACTCTGCTTTCTTTGCTCCTTCATACTGTTTAAAGTGGGTTTTATGCCTTACTGCTTTTATTGGCACTGAGCGTCATTATGCTATACTTCATCTTTGTCTAAGTATTTTGACCTTGGAGACAAAGTTATACTCTCAATTAGATTTTTCTGGCTTTCAGTCCTACAGAGATGATCAAAACTGTGTATGTTTGTCTCTGCCTTCTTAACAGCCCATGAAATCTGGTTGCATTAAAGCTCTGGCTACTTGGTGAATTTTGGTAGTTTAGCAGTTTACCATATGGCAAGTGACTGCAGTGATTGCCCATGTGTACTTGCTGAGTTTGGGCAAATGTGAAAGCAACAACACTTCTGCTAACTTTCCCAGTTGCCAGAAGTCTGGACATAACAGTATACACAACGGCAGTTATCACAGCTGAATTAAAGTCCAGCAACTTCTTAAACTGCCGTAATTTAATCATAAATTTGAGCTGTTGTTCTAAGTCCAGGAGAGTCTTAGTGTCTGCTCTTTGAGTCTGATTCTTGAGGAGAACAACCAAAACAAAATACATAACTCCAAGGATGCATAACATGACAGGCTTTCTTTTTCTTTCTCTTTAGTTTGTAAATCAGAATAATTTAGATGCTTCTACCTACAAATAAGCAAATCTAATGGAGTGAATAATTTACTTTGGATTATTTTATTAAAAATACCATCTTGGTCTGGTAAAAATACCATCTTTTGGGCTAACTCAGCCTTATTCGTTTGAGTTAAATAAAGCAGAATAGCTTTCTAGGTTGTTTTTGGTTTTTTTTTTTGCAAAAAATATTCAGTAGCTAATAAAATTTTATAAGAAAAATCAGTATTCATTATTGAAAGTAGATTAAGAGTTTCTGCACTTATGTACATTTATTTCTGTAGAGAAGAGCAACAAAGAACAAAAAAGAATAAGAAATCAAAGCTACATGTATATATGGAAAAAAAAGAGGCAATAATTTATGGAAAAACCCTAAACTTGATCTCAGAGACAGACAACCTCCCATAAATTTACTTACTAGGCCTAAAGTTGACCAAATATTTATCTGTCTTCCTAACTGGTAAATTGGTGTTACCTAAATGACTGCTGTCAGTTATTTTGATTGTCCAGCAAAGTTTAAAAAGTGTAGTAAAAACTATAAACACTTTACAGTGACGTGTGTTTTCTATAGCTTCTGCTTTTATCAGCAGACATTTTCACGCCTTTGGGTATTTCTATTCAATAATGGCTGTAGATGCATATTCATGTTGACTTTCTTTCATGGCAAAATGAATTCAGGAGAGGAATGGTCTGAAAATGAGAGTGAGAGTCATCTTAATACTTAAACATATGACTCAAATAAACTTGTTTTGTATTTTTCTGACACAAAAGTAATTCCTCCAAAGTAACACATATTTACATTTCCAGAATATTTAGTGTTGCTGGTGTAGTTTTATTCAGTATATTTAGATCTTATAGAAGAAGAATGATGTAGCTTCTGAACTTCATTATAAAAGGAATCAATGCTGTAAGAGCATGAAAACAACATTGAATTCACATGATACCCTAACACCAGAATTTTCATAAAACAAAACCCAGTTACTTATTAAAGTTAGAATTAATAAGTTATAGCTGGGATGTGATGTTTGTATAGGGATATAAAAAGAATAAAATTAACAGAATTACTTAGAACAAAAAACGTGGTGTACTGTACCTTCTTATAATTGCAGCTTTCAAGTTTCCATGGTAGGTCTTGGTTTCAGAAGCTTACTCTGTGCAGGGATGGAAGGGCAGCGTGAGGACTCAATTAATTTGCCTAAATAAAGGCATCTAATGGTATTTGTTACTTCCTAGAGCATCCAACTGCTATACTGTTCTAAGTAGGCAAATGTCTTTTGTAGGTTCTAGTTTATATTTGCTGGCCCTGCACAGTCTCAGGTACCACACAGTGTCTCAAGTAGCACTAGGTGCCTATGCTTAGGCAACTAAAGTAAACCTGTATTATAGAAATCACACAGCTAGTGTGCAAAGTTGTTAATTCTTGCATAAAGTTATGTAATCGAGTAGATATATTTTCTTGATTTACATGAATTTGATTTAAACTACTTTTCATTTGTGACCATGTAGATAGACGGGGACATGATAAAAGTAGTTAGCAAAACAGCTCAGTTAAATCCAATTTGCAGATATATCTGTTGAAAAAAAAAGTGATTTGTAACAGAGACTGATGCAAGGAGTCCTTTAGCAGAAATTGCATGATTTAAATGATGCTTTGTATCTTGGAAAGTTATGCTTTAGAACTTTCATGATCTTGTACAATGGAACCTGTTGCTACTGCAATGATCCTAATTTATACAAGGTTTTCTTTATGTGCCTATGAAGAAAGTACAGCATTGTAGAAGCTCAATTAGCAAGACAACTCCTAAGAAAAACTGTCAAAGAAATATGCTTATATTTTCAACTGCTTACTTCAGAAAGATATTGGTAATAAGAAAAACTGATGTAGATAGGATCCCTTTTTTGTCATTAAGGAAAGGGGTGCATAAGAGGATTTGATGTTTGAAAGGAATAAGAATTAGGGTATGTGCCAGCTTCTGGGCTTTGGCAAGGGGATTTACACCCTTTCACGTGCAAATCAACACTTCACATTCAATCAATGGGTGAAAGTGTGCCCTTTATTAAATATAGAAGACGTTATTAATTATTAATTATATAATTCTGATGATATTATAATACACTTATAATAATAATGCATAATTTATCATATATGTTATAGAATTATGACATGGATGTATGCTAAGAATGAGTTTGACTGTCTTTCTGACACTAGACATTCCATTAATGTAGGACAACTAAGGTCAGCATGAGGTTTAAAAGAGAGTGCAGAGTAGGAAACTGGTCTCTGGATAATCAAGTAATGCTAAGTAAAATGTATATACTAACCAAATAACAAATTTGTGATGACTCCTCTCCCAACTTGTCCAGCTACACTACCTGGAGCATTGCCTTATATTTCCACGGTGGTGATCACATCTCATCTTCAATGTGCTACATCTGCAACAAATGACACTTGCTAACAGAGTGGTGTGAACTGGAGGGGGGCCTTCACATGATTTCTAACTGTCTTCTCATTGACTTTCAGTAGTTGGTTGTTTTCCTTTTGCTTTGTCTCCATCCTTTAAACTCTGTGACCACTAAAACATTCAGAAAGAATAGCTGTGAAAAATTGGTAGCTTTTTTTGCAGCTTTTCACTTCAAAATACATTATTGACCAGTGTGTTCATAATGAGATTATAATATGGGAAAAACACCCTAATAAAATCTGGATTCCTTTATTTATACATAACCTGATTTCAATAGTGGGTAAGGATTAGCTGTGAAATAATGTGGGTGCCTGGTAGCAGCTTTTGTTATTATTTTGGGACTTGTGAGGTCATCTGACCTCTGTTGTGTCCTAGACAGAGAAAATAACCTTATCTTGAACCACAAAGAGAAGAATTTTCTATCCTCAGTAGGAAGATTAGATGGGGAGAAAAAAATCAAATTTTGCTTAAGGCCAACCTTTTTTAAAAAAAGTTAGTATCAAGGAAGCATTTTATAACAGATTGACTTTGATCTTTGCTTGTTTGTTTCCATCTCCTTTCCCATTTACAATGACAGACTAAACTCACAGCAGTGTGAGCTAACCTGCTCACTGTGACACCGTAATCAATTAATCCCCTTAGCCTTCCTGCCCACCTTCCTGTTGGTTAATTTGTAAGCATGCTGTAGGTCAAAAAGTACTGACCGCAAGCTTGTTCAGTAGTCCATTCACTATTTTAGAGCATTTGTAAAAAACAAGCCCCCTGTAAAATGTCAAAGACTCCATACATAATACCTTTATTAAGAGCAAATATTTGACTATGTAGATGTGCTTGATTACAGCCAGCAGAAGCCTTACAGAGTATTAAGGTATAGGCACACAAACAGTGTGCTGGACAATAAATAGTTACATAATATCCCTTTCATAAATATTTGATCAGAGAAGTGGGACCAAAATTTTTCACAATTCTATATTGTTTTCACTCTTTTGTGTATGCATATGTATACACACACACACACACAGGGCCATATTTAAAAGGTAATGGGTTTGTAGACCCTCCACAAACTCTAAAGGTTTGACTTGAAGCTGCATTGACAAGAAATGGAAACTGATTCCTAACATAATCTGGCTCAGGGTGATCCAAGTATTCCTGTATGCATGGCAGGGGTTTATATAATGCCATTTGCTGTTTCAGACCTGCTCTGCAGCTCTGCAAAATGGTTTGAAATGCATTCTTCCATAAAATTAGAGGAGAATCTAAAAATGTTTTTTGTACTGAAGTAGAGAAAATACATTGCTTTTGGCTATGCTTGTAGTGAAACTTAAAAGTTTGGGGTTTTTTTTCCTTTTTTTTTTCCCCCAAAGAAAGAATTTCTTTGTGGTCAAGGTGAAGTTAGCATATCCTATCACATGCTTATATTCAGAAATGTAAAGGTCAGAGGGAGAATTATGACCACCCAATCCCTCTTTCTAAGAGCACAGCAGCAAGGTAAATAAGACCTAGAAGTGTGAGGTTAAATTTTGATCTGGATTTTCACTGAGAGGGGGTACCTTGGTCACCCAGATGTAAAGGGCTACCTGAGCTTGTTGACAGGGGAGTCAAACTTGCTTTTTAGTCTGTTGGTGGCTATCGACATTGGTGTGCCAAAATCCTCTACCTAATAAACAATCAGACTTCACAAAATAGTCAGTAGAATTTTTGGAAATCTAACCTTACATCAAAAAACCCCAAAAAATATTTTGACAAAAAATTCTTTAATTTGTTTTGGATATATGTTTTACCCTGCCATCCAGCATGTTCCTCCATTCCAATAGGTATCCTTTATGAAAAAGAAAGTGTACTTATTTCAAGTTTGAATTTTTAATATATTTTTTCTCCTTCTGATAACTTACTCCACATTGCTATAACATTTTTAGCCATTGCCAGACATTCTTTTCCAAAGTCCTCTGATCTCAAGGACAGAGCAGAGCCAATAATTCTGAAAAGCCTTCCTGCTTGGAGCTTCTACTATAATTTTTTTGGGAAACATAAATAAGGAAGCCATAATTATATGGCTTATAATTAAATTTATACAATTATATTAATTATATCCTTATAATAATAAGGACACCTTCAGGTGTCAGAAATTTCACAAATGTATTGATCTGCTTAAGCTACCAAAATAATATCCAGAGCTAACCAAGCTAACTATTTTCCATTCATGTTCTTAGTGAATGCTATGACCTCAGCAGACCTATCTTTTTTTACGATGCCATGGTCCTTGGAATCACAAGTTGCTGATACTGTGATTAAAACTTTGCAGAAGAGGGATTGCAGTGAAGGCCAAAATTCTAGAAACAACTTGGACGTACTTTTTTGAGAAACTACCTTGTGACAGTTCTCTTTCAGTTATATATAATATGTCATTCTGTTATATTCAATATTAGTTCATCTAGGCCAATATGTGCTAAATCGATGTTAACCTAAAGTGTCAGCTCACTTAATTTTAAAGTTCTCAGGCTACTTCAATCAGTTACAGCAGCATGGTTCAAGGAGACTTGACTGATGTTTTAAAGCACTGACTTGTTCAGGTTTGCATTTAAATATACCCCTTTCTCCTTTTTGGCTTGACTGCTTAAAATGTTGTTTATAACTTATAGATGCACTCCACTGTGTATATTAATTGTGAACAAGGCAGCAAGTGTTTAGATTTCATCAGCTGTCACCTTAACCTGTCTGTTTAAGATTGAATTTATATTGTTGAAAGAGTGCTCCTGGGCTTTGTCATTGTTAAAATACAGCCTCATGCTCCTGATGAACAGAAGCAGACCGACATAAAGTGTGGCCTATGACTCAGTCACCCAGTATTATCGAGGCAGTTCAAATTTGTTTGTATTAAAGCACATATGTCAGATGGTGTTCAAAGGGAGTTTATCCTGAATTCTTTACTCATAAATGTGTAAGCAACAGACAATCACACAAACATTGACCTTGATCAAACTTGTAGTATTCATAAATTAAGAGATCTACTGCTCTGCCATCAGCTACCAGACAAATACTCTTTACACAATTGCTAGTGTTACACTTTTTTATTCTCTTTGTGATGGCACCTGACCAGCTCTAGAAAACACAGAGCTTATGTTCCAGCTTATGTGACAGTCCATGGGCACTCCCACTAAAAATGGCAGAGAACTGTGAAAAGCGGGCCTACATTAAGGACCTGGGAAAAGAGGATCTTAGTACTGTAAGAGAGCTTTGTCCAATCACCTGCAGTCAGCAGAAGGTTTCTGAGAGAAGTCACATAATACTAAGTTTAGTCTTAAGACTAAATGGCTTTGTTTCCTGGCCCCACTGCTGCAGCAGTTAGCATGAGTTAGATGTAGATAGTAAAGGTGTTGGCATGAACTGTTTAACTTTAACTGACTTTTTGCTGTAAGAGAAGTAGACGAAATATGATCCAAACCTGTTGCAAACAACAGAGTGGTTTCGGTGTGCTCAAGGAAATATATAGCCAAACTACACACTCAGCCTGTTGGACATCAACGTGTCCAAAAGTGACCTGAACAGGAAGATTGGGTGCACCAAGAATGGCACCAGCAAATCAGAAACCAACAGTGCAATTTGAGAAGACTAATCCTTGGCAAGTTATTCTGTACCCAAACCTATAACTAAGAACACTTAAGGATACTGGAGGTAACTACAATATAAAAAAGACCTTGGTGAGGAACCCCATGACATTCCCCAGGATCCAGGACCATCCCTCTAACCTCCAGGAAACACAGAGGAGCCCAGGGGACCCCACAGCCCTGGACTGTGCACTGCAGCACTGACACCACTTCACTGATCCACCTGGCCTTCCTCCTGGCCACATTGTCTCTTCCACAGGCTGGGGAAGTCATGCAATTAGCAAAATTGAATGTCTGTGATGGAAGCGTTTTGGTATCCAAACCCATTTAGCCACATTATCATCTGGTCTTAAACCTGCTTCAACAGGAAGACAGTTCTCTTTTTGTTAGGAAAAAACCATTTTCTAGGACCGGCCTAACCATGTTTACAACCAGCAGACACCTCTTTACTCATGTGTTAGCATTGTCCTCTAACTGAAATGCTTCTTCTCCCTGAGAAAAGATAATCTCATTCCCCCTGAATCTTGATGAGAAAACCATATTCTCTGCTAGCACTTCCTTTACAGGGCCCAATTATTTTCCTCTCCGTGTATGAGGCAGGCATTTCATCTTTCTCCTAGGAGGATTCCTGGTAATGCTTGCCTGGCGGTCTTCCAGTTTGAATTAATCTCTGTGGACATTAGCAACAAAACCGTAGTCCCGTATTCCAGTATCCTGTATAATGGCATTCATCTTTTTTCAATTTGAAATACTTGCCCTGATACAGCCTTGGGTTTTTTCATGATTACATCACATAGGCAGATCTTCTTACGTTCGGTGTTGAGCTCCAGGTTTATAACATGCATCCTCGTTGACCTTTACAGAGACATAGCTTTTATTTTGCACTATTAAATGTCATCTCATTCTCAGTTTTTAATGTCACCTGGTGCTTGCTGATAGTCTGACCCTTATATGTTTAGACAATACTTTCAAACTCTGAGCCATTAACATATTTTGCTAGGTGGCAGTTTTTATGTCAGGGTCACTAATGAAAAGGATCTTAAAGACAAACACCAAGATATGAAAATGTTCTCACTCCAATTACCTTTCCTTTAGACAATGTTTCACAATCTTGGCCTTAGCTTGGAATATGAAAGCAACAGAAATGTGGTTGTCATGGTAAATTATGAAAACTGGAACCACAATGTTTTGATATAGTTCTGCATATACTTTTGTCTAAATGGCTCGATACTACCTTATCTGAGCATTTCTTAAAGAAAACTAGAAGAAACAGTGCTGGAATTCCTGAACACAACACTTCAGAAAAGTTTTTTCTTGTCTGTATGTTGATATTTAGTCAAATAGCAAACCAAAGGAAGATACAAACCTACAGAATTTTTATACAACTTTATGGACATATAAAAAAAAATCTTTTGGAAGAGATGAACAAATCTTCAGATCAGTCAGACTCAAAATTCAGTATTTTTTCCTGTTTTATGTGAGCAGCTTTACATCTCTGTTGTAACTAACTGGGTATTTTGTCTTTATTTTGCTTTTATTTTAAACTAAATGGGTTTCAATATGTGAAACCATTTTAGATGATCAGAGGTGAAATTCTGCTTTCATTTTATAGGGGTTTTTATAGCAGCAAGCTCTAGGGAAAAAAAAAAGAAAAAAAGAATAGCCATCTAAAATTGAAAGCTGTTATTAAAGTGGATCATTGTATTGTGAAAACAAAATTGTTTTGTGAGTGCAGCAATTTTTTTCTGTGCAAAATGGCAACAGTAATTCTTCATTTGTTTTAAGTGTCAGTACAAGCCCATGGAGACAACGTCATGTCAAACTGATAGAAAAATTATTTCAATGCAACTATGCTATGAGACGTTACCATGTCAAGACAACGGTAAAAGGATGTCAGTAAAAAACCTATGGAAATCCAATAATATGTCAACCTAATGGTTTTCAATGTAGGGATTTGGAGATTATGTTACATTGCCAAGATAATAGAATGCTATCAATGCAATTTTTACTGCAATTTAAAAGCAGAAAATTAAGTCAACATATACTAAGAAACATCATGTAAAAGCTCAGTAAAATTAAAGTTGTTTCATCATCCCTTAAAGAACCTGCTGTCTATTGGCAAGATCCATGGTTGATTTCAGCTGGCACAGCTCCACTAACTTACCCTAGCTGAAGATCAGTTCCTATGTTATCATCCTCTATTAGACATCCTCTGAACACTAGGAGGTGGAGAAGGGTTCATTTGTATGAACTAAGTAGATAATTAAGCACAAGTATTTCATTAGATGTAGACTAGGCAAAGTATTTGGATCCTGCTGAGGGTTAAGCTAGCATTTGTATTTCAGGTCAAACGCAGTTTTTGTAGTAATATCTCTCATGAGCTATCCTGGCAAGATACTAGCTTTGTCTAAATGGAACCTGGAAAGAAGCCTATTCTGTTGAATCCAAACCAGAAGGAAGTTATTATGACAGTATCAAAAACTAGTCCCACAAATAATGTGGCAGTCTGGGCTGCTTTTGGCCCATTTCCTTCTAATGCACATCTAAAATTCTATGTCAGCTTTCTAGAAAAAAAAGGAGAAATATCAAACTTTTTTATTTTTTTGGAAAGACTCATTCCTCTCCCTGGTCTGCAGGGAGGCAGTCTGCTTACATTTGATGTCAAACAGTACATGTTATGACATGGTTTCTGCTGCACTGGTCATGACAGTCCCTCTGACAGACCTTATAAATTCAGTTTGCTTGAATACAGACTGGTAGGAGAGTTTGTTTCTTTCTCATCCCTCATCGTGTTTCTGCTTCCCCTCCCCCCTTTCTTTTTAATTGCTTTCTACAGAACTTGACTTTTTACATCAGATTGCATTGGAATATGATGCCATGACTTCCAGTTTAACCTTCCTCCGCTTAACATCTGGATAAATATAAAATTACTGTCTTCCTGTAATTCAAGCCAAATGTTGCCTTCATTAACTTTGTAAGCATTTTTATTAAAGGAACTGGAGAAAACTCTGCTGCACTTGTGAAGTTACAGCCAAAAGAATGAAATCCACAGTATTACTAAGTCTTCGTATTGAAAACCTCACATGTTAAGGCCTTCAAATCCAGGATGGAACTGAATTTTGTGAGCTTTGTTTCAGATTTTTCTGGCATTAATTTTTGTGCATTCAGAAAGGACATAGGCCAATGAGTTGCTGAGCATATTGAACTTTGAAAATCGGTGTTCTACTAGTTGAGTTAGTTCCTATTTAAGAGAGTGAACCGAAAACAAGAGCAAGACAATGTATCTATCTTGTGCCCATTTGCTAAAAATAAAATATGATTATAAAATTACTTCCACCTCTTCCTTAGAAGTAATACATTTATTATAACATGTAAAAGCTGAAAATAAAAACTTTTCTGAGCCTTCTTGGAAATGCATCAATAATTTTAAAGGTTAACATTCAATTGTTTGCATAGCATCAAAACCTAAAATATTGGCAAAGTTTCAAAATCAGTATGACTAATGGAAAACAGCTGAAACAGCTACAAGACTTACAACTGAGGAAATCACACAGAACCAATTACTTCTACCAGGTTAAACTGTACAACATAAGGAAAATAAATTTACTGAGGGTCAGAGGCTGCTTGTGAGAAATATCTGTTTAATATTTTTCTCTCTGTTTTTAGAATTATTTTTTTTACTTAATAATTCCAACAAAACCAATCAAAGTAGAGAAGAGAAAGGTGGCATCACTGAAGTCTAATAATTTTAATAACAGGTGTCCAAAAGTTATCTATAATTTGTATGTAATCAAATGTTTCATTTTGGAACTGCTGTTTTGAAGCAAAGGATCAAAATTTTCCTTAGCAATGTAGTGTCTGTTAGCAAAAAAGAGGCAGTGGAAATTTTAGAAAAACGGTTATTATGAATCAGTTACTCTTCATTTTGAAGCACAGTCCAGCTCCAGCATTTCTTGAAATCTATTTCTTCTAACTAAATGTGAAGATCAAGGAGGGATCTCAAAAATGCTTTCTGATATTTTTTGCATCAGATATCAGTCTCTGGAGTGGGAAAGGAATGAGACATGCGTGGCAAGTTAGGAATTTTCTCCACAGGAATACGATCCCAGCTTAGTCTTGCGAGGTACTAGAGCTGGGCAAGGATATCTGAAAGTGATATGTTGCATTAGCACTTGCTATTATGGGAATGGATACTGGTTTCTTCTAGTTGCTGGCATCATTCCCCTTAGATTTGAGTTTCCTTGTACTTATTACATCAGTGCATTGCTTTCACATTCAATAATTAACCTTGCTAGCTAATATCTGTTATAAAGTTTTCAGCATATGTTTGAAATAATTGATGTTAATTGCTGCATGAACTTTGGGTGATCCACCAGGAACCAGTTCATTCCAAAAAGAATGTTTTCCAACTGAGCACACAGTCATTAAAATACATTAATCTATTAATCCTTGCACCTTTATGCTGTTTCCCTTTTCTTCTGCCAGGAAAACAACAAAAAGAGAATTGTCCCAGAATAACCATTGATTTTGATTTTACAGGGAAGAATTCAAGAGAATACATTTTAAAACTTGGGGGCTGGAATTTCCCTAAGGGTAATGGTTAAATAAGGTCCATATTTGTGAAAACTAATAAAACCCAATGTTTTGTTCTTTTAAATATGGATTGCTATGTTAATAATTAGCTGAAAAAATGGGTGCTTATACTTCATTTACCACAGTTTAAATACTGTGCATTTCAGGATATGTCCCAAAACTTAACTTCCTAGTGCAAACAACAGGAAAGGACTGAGAAGCATTGAAATCATGGTTAAGTAGTATAGCTGGAAGTCAGAATCAGTCCTTGCTGAATTACTGTATGGTAGGGTTCGTAAAGCTACCAAGCTCATGCCAATAAACACAGAGTCAAGTGCCTTCAGGCTGAAACAAACTTGTGTGTCTTGCCTACAGCTGTTCTTGTGAAGGGTTGTGTTCCAGTCTCAACCACCAGGTCTCCTGATGTTGATGGAGGGTTGAGCCTCAGCCTCTATGAAGCTCTCAGCTTCTTTTCTGGGCCATGTCCCTAGAAGCATGGTGGGGAGAGACTAGCCATGAAGCATGCTCAGAGGAGAGCACAGGGCATATCCTCTCACAGTGATGGAGGAGTGCTTGGAGTCCTCTTTGTGTTTTGGTAGCTGGGGAGCAGCTGTTGTCTGGAGTGCAATACCATAGAATTATAGAAGCATAGAATCATTAAGGTTGGAAAAGACCTCTAAGATCATCAAGTCCAACCATCAACTAACACCACCATGACTCCTAAACTAGGCCCTGGAGTGCCACAGCTACACCTTTTTTGAATATCTCCAGGGTTGATGACTCCACCACCTCTCTGGGCAGCCTGTTCCAATGCCTAACCACTCTTTCAGTAAAGAAATTCTTCCTGATGTCCAATCTAAACCTCCCCTGATGCAACTTGAGGCCATTCCCTCTCGTCCTATCGCTAGTTTCTTGGGAGAAGAGTCCAACACCTGCTTCACTACAACCTCCCTACAGGTAGTTGTAGAGAGCGATAAGGTCTCCCCTCAGCCTCCTCTTCTCCAGACTAAACAGCCACAGTTCCCTCAGCCGTTCCTCATAAGACTTGTTTTCTAGTCCCTTCACCAGCCTCGTTGCCCTTCTCTGGACACGCTCCAGCACCTCAGTGTCCTTCTTGTACTGAGGGGCCCAAAACTGAACACAGTATTCGAGGTGCGGCCTCACCAGTGCCGAGTACAGGGGCACGATCACTTCCCTACTCCTGCTGGTCACACTATTCCTGATACAAGCCAGGATGCCGTTGGCCTTCTTGGCCACCTGGGCACACTGCCGGCTCATGTTCAGCCGGCTGTCAACCAGCACCCCCAGGTCCTTTTCTGCCGGGCAGCTCTCCAGCCACTCTTCCCCAAGCCTGTAGCATTGCATGGGGTTGTTGTGACCAAAGTGCAGGACCTGGCACTTGGCCTTGTTAAACCTCATACAGTGGGCCTCGGCCCATCGACCCAGCCTATCCAGATCCCTCTGCAGGGCCTTCCTTCCCTCGAGCAGATCGACACTCCCGCCCAGCTTGGTATCATCTGCAAACTTGCTGAGGGTGCACTCAATCACCTCATCCAGATCATTGATGAAGACGTTGAACAAAACCGGCCCCAGAACTGAGCACTGGGGAACACTGCTCGTGACTGGCCGCCAACTGGATTTCACTCCATTCACCACCACTCTCTGGGCTCAGCCATCCAGCCAGTTTTTTACCCAGCGAAGAATGTGCCCATCCAAGCCGTGAGCTGCCAACTTCTCCAGGAGAATGCTGTGGGAGACGGTGTCAAAGACCTTACTAAAGTCCAGGTAGACAACATCCACAGCCTTGCCCTCATCTACTAGGTGGCTCACCTGGTCACAGAATTCACCAGACTGAGTGCATTACCAGTTCTGCACCCAGGGCACAGGACAGACAGCTAATGGTAAAATTATATACTCTTTGTCCTTCCAGCTACCTAAGTATGTCAGAATTCTTTCCAAACTGCCTAGAAGGATTTTGTATTTCTTATTTCCTTTTAATGGTTGTCTGTAGATTATATTGCCAAGTGATGTGTGTAAGGTTTTAATAACCATAAGTCTAAAGCTCAGGAAAAACCAACAAATTGCTAGACTAGCTTGTAAGTGTTTTGGTTTTTAGCAGGCCCTTTCACAAATTTTATGGTAAACTCTGCGGTTAGACACCCACTGCAGCCACAATGAAATCAGCTGGGAGTAAATGACAGCAGTGTTTATCCATAACTCTTTTTGGACTTCCAGCTTTTCCTTGACTTGTCAAAGGAAACAACCTTTCTTCAAACCTGCAATTGGCAATTTGCACTCCACTTCTGTGCTGCCCTGGTGTGACTTTTATAAGCCTAGGGGTTTCAGGAAGAGAATGAAACATCTGCACAGAAGATTACTGAGCAATTTCTAAATATACGTGCTGGATTTGACCATAACAATTTCTGGAAATGATTGGTAGCTCAGTCTGGAGGCTAAACTGATCATTAAGTCCAGGCATTGCTACCAAATTCTTTTTTTTTTATAACAATTTCCATGCAAATGACAGTTTCTGAATGTATTGTATCTTAAAACTAAATTAGATTTTTCATGAAACCAACAGGAAAATGAAGAGGGATTTTAATGGTCTTGGGTTCACAGAATAATTATAGCCAGATAATATGGCACATACTCTAAGTCAGAAGTTTACAAGGACACAATTTTGTATAAAATAGACAAAAATCTTAAAAAAATACTTTTAGTTCATAAAGAATAAGGATTTAAAAGAATTTTTGTGCTGTGTTAATTTATTTCCTTCAATTCACATGTCAATTAAACTATGACACCTCAAAGCAAAAGTTATCTCAAACACCAGAGTTTCACGTAATTTGGGTACAATATCATAAACCAGGTCAATGACACATTTTGGAAAAAAACTGAAGTAAATTGCAGTTATATAGTGAATCAAAATGAAGGATCTTCAAGGCTTCCTTAAGCTTAGTATATAATGAAGCCAGCAAATTCCATGTGCCCTGGCAACAAAATCTGGTCCATACAGCACACCATAGAAGCAAGACACGATGGTCAAAAATAAGGTGTTTTTTTAAGAATTTTTGGAGGTGTCAAGATCTGGTTTGAATTCATTGAGAAGACTAAGAGAAGAGAATCATCTTCAGCCTGATAAAATGATAGAGAAGTGTGCAGAGCAACTCCACAAGAGGACTGGGTTTTCAGTAAGATACAGAAAAGGAGCTGGGGATTTATTCATTCTCTTTCTCAACTAGAGTATTGTTTCAGATTTATAAGTCAAAAAAAGGAGAAAAAAAAATATGAAGCCCATGTGTAGTGGTTTTTCTTCCCAAACACCAAAGAAACGGCAGAGTCTGATGTTGAATGTGCAGTGTACTACAGTGCAGGCTGTTTATAATTCATCTGTCTTTGGAAGCTGTGACTCCAGAACAAGGATTCTATACAATTTCTATTAAGGTGAAAGGCACCTCTGACTTGGAAGAAAGACTGAATGGGGACTTGTTTTACAGCTTCTATAGAAACACAAGTGACTTGTCTAGCTCTGCAGAAGCTCTTTCCATCCTGAAATCCTTTGGCTCACCTGTAACATATAGTTATACTGACGTCTAGTTAGTTTGGGAAAGATGCCTGAAACACCACTATTATTCTGGTGAGAAATTTGGGAACTATGATCACTAAACTTTTAACAACTTGCTAGGGTGGACTGGCACTGTTCTTCCATATCCTGGGATTGCAGCTTTATTCTTTAGATGCTAAAAATAAGAGGAAGAAGGTGAAGGGACGCTGCATGGTGTGTTAGGCATGGTGTGTCTAGGATCACTGTCTGGGATGCTAGTATGAACTCACCCAAATTAAAGCGCTTTTAACTTAAACAGTCTGAGGTCAATGTAAGACCTCAACCAACCACCTCCCAGCTCTACAGAAAATGCATCACTGAACAGGGTGCTCTCAGTGGCTTTCCCTCATCTGGGACACTCTTCCTGTCTTTTACCATCAACTTAAACCATGGATGGGAGATAACACCTCTCCTCGATGTCTTCCATTGAGAGAGGAAAAAGAAAGGATCAAAACATAGCAAAACCTGTACAGAATTTATGCTTGGGTGTGTCAATAAATATTTGACTTAAGTCATACTACATAATCCATCACAGGGGCTGGAGGGTCTGTGTAGAGGAGCTCCTGGACAGAGGGTGTGTGTAGAGGTCCCAGATGAGGCTCCTCAGGGTATTCAAGTCCAATGAGTGCCCTCAGGGCCCTGACAGTTTGTGATTCTCTTATATGTATTTCTAAAGACCTTCAAGTGGTTTGGATTGTATTCCCACACAGAGGACTTGCAACTTTGTACAGATTATTTAGAACATGTGCAAGGAAAAGCAAATGAACAAAGTGAACCTGAGTAAACATCAGAACTGCCATATACAGGGGTTGTATTTAATACTGACGCAGGCAATGAGTTGCTCTTTTTTTCCACCTTCTTTGCAAGGGAAAGCAAAGTTGTACAACTGTAAGCTTGTCTACACAAAAAGTTGCTCTATTTCAATGAAAACCATGTGTTAAATCAAATTATGATATGGTCAAAAGATCGTAAGAAATCAGTGTAAAATAATCTGAAAAGCTATAGTCGTTACCTTAGGATTGATCATGCTGCTTGTTAGGCTATTAACTTAAAATTACTTGGTTGATTGCTTGCTATTCTCTCAGTTGTACCCACAGGAATGACTCACACACATTGAAGCAAACAGTTGTGACAACCAAAAAAATTACTTCCTCAAGCAGCATGTTCTGGCTGTCCAAAACTAGTGCAGTAGAACTGAATTTAAACCCTCACTTCAGCCACTGTAGCTGAAATATAAGCATTGGCCCACTCGCACCCATGGATTGAGGGAGGATGTAATAACCACACTGATAAGAATCAAATGAACCTTTGCCCTGTGCTTACCCAGGGTTGCTGCAGATTGTGTTGGCCTTACATGCGTCCCTGGCCAATCTCAACATCCCCTTCCTGTTTTTCTCTGCTGAGTCCTTTCCACCCACCTACCACATGCACATCTAACTGATCCCAAGAAATAACATATTTCAGGAGTATAATGTTGTTTCTTTCCACAGTAAATTAAAAAAGAGACACCACCCCCACCACCCCCCCCAAAACCCTAGAGTTCCATACTGATGCTTTTATTTTCTTTTCCATCACAATCCAGATGAAGTGTGTAGCATCAGTTCACTCTCAAGGACAGTTTTGCAAAGTTTTAAAGGTTTCTTTTACTGAATTTCTTTAATCTTGAGACATCCTCATGATGAACTATTTTGCTTTCATTTATTTTTGACAACTACTGTTAAGTATGGTAAAAGCCTTTTACAACTTTTGTTCCAAATTTGATGAAAATATTTTCATTTTCGTCATTTAACCATTAACAAAAAATAAAAAAGCATTTCTCTGCAGCCTTTTTATTTATATAAACAAGTTTGTATTTAACTAAAAACATACTTGAAACAATTTAATATGGAAAATATCTAAAAATGTCCCTGTAAACATACTTTGATATTTTAATTAACATTTTCTTTGATTTGTATTTATTTTTATTGTCTGTATTTGTTTTGATAAATCTCTTTTCACTAGTCAAAGCATAGATGTTCCCATCCAAATATACATTCTTCCAAACTGAATTCCAAATGAAATATGATATAATTGATTCTACTTTCCTGTTTTGGCCATTTTTTTCTCCTTTTGAACTTACTTTATGCTATTAAAAAGTCAAAAGAGAACCTATTTATTTTACTGTCAGTAGTGCACATTGAACCTGGAGGCATTTTGGTGTCATATAAATTGTAAACAGTACACTAGAATGGCAGCAGGTCACTATCCTCTTAAAAGAAACTCCAGAGAAAATGAGGTGATCGTAACATCAAGTGGGCAATCAGTAAATCTTACAGCGATGCTACTGATGTTAAAGCTAAAATGTTATAGTGAGGGCTTGTCTACCCTAGAGGAGACAAAGAGGTTATAACCACTGGGTGAAGTACTTTGAAATACTGGTAAACTACTTTGTGATCACATACAAATGTGCTTGTCCTGTTTGGCTTGTTTTCCTAGAACTGTGTGTATTAGCTATGACTTGGTTTCTTTCTCACAATATAGACTGGTAAAAACCGCTGGAACTGCTGGCTTTGAAAATTTCCCCACTAAAAAACTCTACTAAGAAAAGGATGACTTATCCATTTATTTTTATTAAGAAGTGGCCTATTTTAATTAAGTAATTTAAAAAAAAAAAGTCCTAGGCTGCCATGAAATGCTTCAAAATTGTCAAAACATATAATTTGGTTCAAAATCAACATTTTGATTCAAATCCAAAATATTTCTTGGATTCTTAATGTTGAGAAGAAATCGATTTGGACTTTTTTCATTCTGCACAAGTTCAGGATATTGCTGTTCTGAGGCTTTGGACTCATCAAGGAACTTTAGTCACTGGAAGGACTGGACAGCAAGAGAGATGAGGAAGAACTGGACACAAATTTTCAGAAGAGCATCCTGAACTACCAAGCAAGGCCAATAAAACCATGACTCATACACACTGGAATGTTACTTCTCCCAAAAATAAAGGCCAAAAGTGAGTAGATGGTTTCATTGCTCTGGGAACTGTACAGCAATTAGATGAACCATCACAATGAATATACTCCCTTGTTGCTGTAGAATAAAAAATTCCATTCAACTATGCATAAAGTACTGAGCGAATAAATGTGTGAGAATGACCAATGCTACCTACAAAGAGAAAAATTGTCAGGAATATGGCTGATCATCTCAATTATTTTTCTATATTTTCATTCCTTTTTTTAACAGGTTTCTGGCAGGGATTCTGAAGAAAACAAAGCCCATCACTGCTCTTATTCAGTTTCCTTTGCAGATAGTCTTATGGATCTTATTAGCATTTGATGTGTTTGATATGAAAAAACCCACAATTTTTGGTGATTTATGGCATAGTGAAGTCTATACTGTTAATGTTTGACATTAAAGCAGAAAGAACAGAAGGCCGCAACGAGAAACTTAGAAGATCTTTAAAATGAAAGGCGTATCTGTATGGCTGTGATAAAATAGAAATGTTGAAGATATTTATGGAGATGACATAGCTTGGAAGAGGCTTAGGAAGGCCAAGATGCCACAGCTGACAAAGATGATCAGATGATCAGCATACACCAGGCCTAAGTCCTACATTATTCAATGTTGGTGTGATTCACTCTTTCTTGAATAACTCACAAACAAATCAGTTTTTACTACAAAAGGTCGTCTTGTGTATTTCTTATGTCTTCTTACAAAAACATCTGGAAACTACAGACTGATCATTCACTGTCCCTGTCACCCACTCACAGAACCCACATGTTAAAGATAATACAGTTAAAAAATAAAGTAGGAAATAATGATATTAATAATATGACTCAGAAATATGTTGGAAGGAACAACTTGCTTATCATTAATAAACTCTGAATTGTATACTTTGAAAAAGCAAGGGAATGATATGCAAATATGTAATCTTTGTAGTCATTACAATATTGTTAAAATTCATGGCAAGTATGTCTAGCCAATGAGTATCAATTTTTATATTTTACATAATTTAATGTATGAGTTCTTTTTATGATTGTTTTAATGATGACATGATTTAATATATATAGGCCCTTCTTCGTAATGCATTTGCTTGTCTATTTCCTTTTTAATACAATTTGATCACATTATGTAGAAGATATTATAGCCATTATGTCAAAGAATTAATGTCTTGGGCAGAATAATGTCAGTTTTTATTAAAATGTTATTAATACACATTTATTTTAATGTCTTTACAGACAGAACTCTGGAATATTAATAGCTCTACCTTATCTTTACATTACATGCTGTGTATTGTAGAGTGTTTCAGATATGAATCAGAGAAGTCATTCATCCTCGTTTTAAAAATATCTTGTGACTCAAAAAAAATAGTTTAAACTTCCAAATTTCTTCTACATTAATTGGTAGCAACAATTCAGGGAAATTGAAATGATACTTCAAATTAGGTTGGTGACAACAAAATGGAGTGGAAAGAGTGAATTTTCCATTCCTTGCATGGAAGATATCTAATTCTTTGTGCAGACAGGTTGGCCCCGGCAACATTCATCATGCTTNTTTTTTTTTCCCCTTTTCCAACTGTGGACAATCTCTTCAGTGAACAATATTTAGTATATTGGTTATTTGGACAGGATGGACTGACAAACAAGCTGAATCCAGTGCTGTGGGTAAGGCCAAAGCATGGGGTGGCAGGATCTAAGCTTTGGGCTAGGAGCTGGGATTTCCATTGCTCCTCTCCCCCAGGAAGGGAGAAGTGAGGAGTTCTGGTCCAGCCTGGAGCAGGGAGGAGAAGAAGAGCCAGCTTCAGAGCTACCCTGGGTGGTGTATCTCTAGAGGACTAGCAGTGGCAAGGAATTAGTTTTGTAGGGAACGCAGAGTGCTTGCTCTAATCAAACTGCCTGGTGCATACTTTGCTTTGAGAATAATTCATTTACAAATATTTACCACAGAAAACAAATCAAAGTCTTTTAATTAGAAAGCTATGTGATGTTGTTCCTTTTCTTCAGAGTGACCAACACAATTAACTGAAAGGGATTCCTATTTTAAAGTCAAAGATTTCTGTGTGAAAGGGTCAATTGATAATATAGTCTGCTAACAACGCTTTCTGAAATTCACTTGTGAATATTCAGGTTTCACAATTCATATGTACATTTTGCAAATATTTGGCTGTGCAATGAAAACATAAAGGAAACACTACTGAAGATAAGGTATTTTAAAATTTCTATGAACACTCATGAAATGTGCATTTTTTTCTTCTATTTAGCATTTTAAGCGTACATCACATCTTATTTGAATATCATCCATGTACATGAATGCACTAACCATGGATTATTTGAGAAGTGACTATTAAACATGTCTGTATATTTTTAGAAAAGTGCAAAATTAAAAAAAAAAATTGATTTATTTGCATACTAAACAATCCCCAAGGCTGATCTCAGAATATCATCTATTTAATTATATTATTGACTATTAGAACTTTAAAATTAATGCCTTATGTTACCTATATATTCTGAATAGATTAGATTTTTAAAACATTTTCATTGAAATAACTAGATGGAAATTTCTAACCAGATGGAAATTATTTGAAATAAAAACATTACGACAGGTTTGTCATCTGTGTCTTGAAATTTGAATCTGAGGACATATACATTAGTCAACATGTTGTTACAAATTTTCTGGAAAATCAGGTATGCCTGTAAGACCATCTTATTTGAATATAGTGTATTACTGTTTGTATTTTCATTTAAAATTCTCAACCTATAAACTTATAAGAAACCAGCTTAAGTAATTTTACTGATAATCTAGTGCTACTTGGTGAACGACAGAAAATTCCTTTTTGCAATAATAGAAAATGAAATAATTGAATATTTGGTATAAATAAAAATACTGGAAATGAAAATATTGAGCTTAAGAACAATTGGTTGTTTTATCTTTCTTTTACTTTCACCTGTTATGAAGCCTGTAACAAGGCTATTCAGTGATATTTATTAATAATGCTCCCAGACAATATTTTTACACAAAATTTTTTCCAGAATAGAATATAATGAATTATAAGTAGTCAGCTACTATTATCTTTATGACTGACAATGTAATAGCAAAAATTAATAGTTTCCTTTTACTGAAGGCAGAGTATAAAAGTACATGACCCAGGTATGTTCTTGGTTTAGTTGTCTTTGTCTAGACACAAACAGCTGCCAAATCCTAGAAGTGGGAAGCTGACTGTATTCCTATTTTATCCCTCCTTTGTATCACTTTTGAACTGATGACTGAGATGGAACAGTCATTCCCCAGATGGACACTTTAATGTTTGGATTTCTCAATTCTATGTGTCCATGCATATCCCATTTCTTCTCAGTGGTATTTTCTTTTTAATTCATTAAAAAAAAAAAAAAAGTACACTAGGTTATTACAGGCTACATAACACATATGCTTAATATTCTGTACAATATATTTTGTGGATAAATCCTCCCAAAAGGAAGCCCCTGTTGGGTTAATAGTGTCCTATGCACATTTATTACTCTTCAAACAAGTATAGCCTCTCAGTCTTTTCATGGGCATTTCTTAGAAATCAAGGACAGAAAAAAGGAATCACAGAAGTTGTCTAAACAATTATGTCCAAAACTGTCCTGTGTCAAGATAGTCTAAGACAGTACACCAAAGGGTCATATCCACTTTTCACGCAGCAGACCATATTCTTTTATATTGAAGACCATATTGTTCTTCAGCTGCTCCTCACAGCTTTCTACTGATATGTCACTCCCACGAGAAAGAAATGGAAAGATATTCCTCAATTATTTCAAAGCAAAGTCAAGTGTGCTAGTTGAAGTTGATGACGATAATCTGAGTAAGCCAGCTGACTCCTTCCTCAAACCAAGTGAAACAAAGTGCTCACAGGATCTCATTGGGAAAACTGGCATCTATCTGATGGGTAACAAAAACCAGTGGTAAGTTTCAGTTTCCTTAAACATCAAGGGTAGGTAAAAACACTTACCTATCACACAGGTGATAAGCAAAATGAGCTCAAGAAATCAGAGAGAAGTCTGCCAATGCAGGTTTTATAGCACTGCGGCTGAATGTTTAACCACAGCTTAAGATTTCACAGCACCTCGCATTGTTGACGTGGCTGTTTCCAGCTGGTGAGCTATGATGAATCTCAGTAACTGGGAAGGATTTAAGAAATATGACATTTTAGGTGCTGATTTTAATGCAGATTTCTGAGCACATTTGATTGCCCATTGACATGACAATACAACTCTATATTCTTTATTGACAAGATTTTTGTGGGGACAGAATTTTTATCTAGGTAGAAGATAACACTGAATTCTGTAATTGATAAATGTTTCATTTTAATATTTTTTGTGTAGATTTAATCTTTGGATATTTCCCATTTTCAGATTATTCCCTCTCGTTCTATCTTTTAGTACAAAAAGACCCTTTCTTCTAGATCTGGTTTTGTTTGTTTAAGAATTTTTCCTATGCTCTCTGCAAGAGTTTATTTACCATAGTTTATTGCACAAAAGGCAGCCTCTCCCTTTACATCTTGCCTGTAATTCCACTGATTACGTTGTATTTTATTAGTGACTCTGCATACATTTGACTATGCCTTCTATTCAGATCTGATCTGTTGTTTGCCCAGCCTGTTCATGCACACAGAGAAACTGATCTATTCAAAGCTTATTTGTTTTGAAGTACTAGATATTTAGTATTATATTCAAGTTTACATTTTCTCCTGAAAACTATAGTTATTGTAAATGTTGAATGCTGCTTTTCCTGCAACATGTGGAAAGATTGATACCTCCACTTCCACTTCCACTTTTCTGCACCAGCTGCCATTAAATATATTTCAAAATTCTGTCTGACTATTTTCGCGTTCTCTGCAATGTTATTACCAGACTGGCTGAGGTTTCCCTTTCAGGTTTTCTTCAACTCACAAACTGAGTGTTAGATTTAAGGAATCTGCAGTTAAATACTGTGAGCAGAGCCCAGATTTTGTCTGGTATTTATTACTTCGTGACTTTCTGCCTCTTCTTTCCACTCTTATGCAACGATGGTTTACAGTTCTATACAATACTGCCCAGAAGCCCCATTCAGCAGTAGGACAAGAGACATATGCACATACACTAAGATTAGATGAGTTCGTGATCCCGATTGAATAGCTCTTGATTACAGTTGTCNTTTTTTTTTTTTTTTTTTTTTTTTTAGTGCTAATTTGAAGTCCTAAACCTGGAGTTTGCTGAGTGAACCCTTATCAGAGAAGAGGAACAGTTACACAGTATAAACAGGTTCTTACAGCACAAAATATCTTTACTCTTTTGGTTTAAGTCGGTTAGAACAGAAGGATTAATCAACATAATGTCATGACAAAGGTAAATGCATTTTCTGAAGTTATAAAATAATCTGATTTTGGAAAGAGCTTTCTGAAGTAGGAGCGTTCTGTCTACTTATTCAGCTCAATTGAATGAGGGCTCCTGGGTTAAAGAGAAGCAGCCTCAAAACTGCGAAGTGGTTTACAGCAACTGAAACACTCAACCCTTCTCCATGTGAGAAACAAAGTCCATCTACGTTGCTCTGGTCAACACAACAGGCACCTTTATGTGGGCAGAAGCTAGGAATATAATTGAAAATAACCTCTCTGGTGGCTAAGAGTGAGAATTATTATGGGAGTCTGGGAGGATTTTGTTCTTGCAAGTTACCACACATAGATAAGGTAATCAAAACAGGATAAGTAAACTCCTATTAGACAATGTTAAAAGAGAATAATTAAAAAAATGTTGCCCATCTGGAAAAGACTAAAAGAAAAGAAGTCTTAGGGACTAGTTTGTACCTGGTGGAAATGTTTAGGTTCTTAGGTTCAAGTGGAGAGCTGGATAGCTCTAAGCAAAGCTTCTACTTCAAGGCAAAATGTCCTTCTCTCTTGTTATTTTTTTTTTTTTTTTTCAGTAAAGTGATGGAGCAGGGAGGACCCTTTTGGATATGTACCCCATTTCCATCAAGTTCCATAAGGTGGTCTACAGAATCAAGAGCTCGCTTCCTGCTTAACTTCTAGTACAAGTTAGTACACTGCTTCAGCAGGGATGGAGGGTATTTCCATTCCTTCAGCTCCATAGCATATGGCTATGTCATTTTACAGAAGAATACAGCCTCAGTCTCTCCTTCCTGGAGAATAAACTTGACTGCCCTTGAATATTTTCATGCTAAAGACATCATGCCTTGTTAGACATTGGTTATCTCAGCTCAGCATTACTTTACATTGTATAAATTTGTACTAAACCTTCCTGTCATGATTGCTTGGCTTTACCCCTCTTCTGTTTCTTCAAGTTTTTTAATAATTTTAGCTTCACTACTACTTTTCATCCTCTGCTCCAACCATTGTGACTTTTCTTCAAGTATCCTCTCTTACACTATTTACTCCTTGCTACATAAACCCTACCATTCCCAAAAATACAACAGACATAATTTGAAAACATATTGAATGAATACACTTAATGGTCATGTTGTTTATGTCTATAATGCTTCTGTCTTTTCTATTTTCTCTGTAACTCTGCTGCCTGGTGATTGTACTTTACACAATGGGCCTGGCTGACTCTTGTCTCTTTTTCTATTACTAGAAAAATAGTAATACTTTTTTCAGTAATTATATTTCTGTTACACTAATTTCTATGCCCTCTTATACTTTCTGTTTTACATTTTTAGCCTATAGCTCACTCAAGTTCCCATTATAGCTTGTTCTGTCCACACTGACAAATGAGACTATCTGATTAGTAGTGAGATGAGAAAAAGAGAGCCTCATTAAAAAGGAAGAAGAGAATAGCCCAAGAGTCATAAAATTAAATGAGAAAGTCTCTGATTTATCTGGGGCTTGCAAACTGGCATAACTTTCAGCACTTCTAACAGTTGGATAAGAAGCAGTTACCAGCATTTAGGTCTTTTATGATTGTCCTAAATTGTTGTGGATACAAATATTTCTTTCACTAAGGAACAAAGGAACTATAACAGGCCTTGCTTTCTAGAATATATTTCTTCTGTGGCAATATTTTTTTTCTGAAAGTTACACTATGGTAGAGCTTACTCCTGTCTATATTTTCTCTAAGGTTCCCTGAGATTCAATGTCTGCATTTATTTCTGCTTGACAGGCTAGGATGAAATCATTCCAATATATTATTTGTTTTCTCCTGAGTGAGCTCCAGTGAATACTTTGCTCAAGCAATGCGATGACAGTAAGGTCTCAGTTAAGTCTCCCTTTATGCCTTGTTGGCGGTCACCATAAGCTACTGTAAGTTCAATTTAATGAAAACCCATTGCTGCATCAAGTTCCATTCCTGTCCAAACAGAACTGAAACCCCTTTGGTTCAATAGAACAGAATAAGAAAAGCTAATAATAAGAATATAATGCTATCTGGGGGGAGAAAGGATCCATACTTGCTGTACCTTTTTTCGCCCAGGGTGTCATAGTGATTCTTTTGAAATTGCTTTCCTTTGGCATAACCTTTCACTCTCACTCTTGAAAAATTTAAATTGTTCATTTCCTGAGCTGCAGAGAATGGTTCACTAGAGATTTAGGCATGATCAAGCAAGCCCCTTAGAATTTTTCAGGATCACTATTGTTTGCCTGTAAGGCTTACAATAAGGGAGAAGTTATGTCTAAGACTGAAAAATGGAAGGGAAATCACAGCTACACCAATGTAAAGATCCACTATATTAAAGTTTCCTGACTTGCCAAAGTCCCAGTTGGCCTAATGAAGTGAGTTCTGGCTACTGTAAGTTGACATGTAGTAGCTCTTATCATCTTTCTGTGAAAGCAGAGACCAGGCACTGACTTTGAGTTGTACATGGCTTTTGCCATCTGATTGGGGCCCAGAGAGGTACATTGAGTAAGCAGCATAAATGACACTATCATAGAAGATTAGTTAAAATTATGTTTATTATATGGCTGGAATTAGCAAGGCAGAAGGATGTTTCATTTCATCAACAAAGTGCTGATGCTGCTAAAAGGTTATAATTCTTGCTGATGTGTTAGCTACCTACTGTATCCCTGTATAAAGGAATAAATCATAGTTATATACATTTTAGTATATGTGGAAATTAGTCTGTATAAATCTAGGTCTAAACACTGGCTTTCTTATGCTCCGTTGTTCTTCCTTGGTCTCTCTTGATTCCAGTGGAGTTCAATGCAGAAATTATTCACCAGCTTTAATCTGTGTAAATAAATAAGGCTGGAGGAAGAAAGGCTGAAAGGGAGTACGATTTCTGGGAATCATTTTTTCCTCTCTCATTCTGACACGATCTGGAGCTGTAAAAAGGAAGGAACTCATATTGTTTCATTCATGTTTTTCCACCTTTTCTATAGAAATTTTCTTCACTTGACTCATCTTTAGGCAGATATACAGTTTTAAGGATCTTAACAGCAGTTCCCTAGTCAAGGGGAGACCTGACAGTGGTCTCCTTGGCTGATCAGCAATACTTTTTCAACAGAAAGTTGAAACTGTTAGCATACCTTGGAAGTCTGGATAAGTTCCATACAGTCATCCAGAACTAATATAGGAATCCTAGGGTTATCACAGTGTCCTCGTTTTGGCTGGGATAGAGGTAATTTTCTTCCTAGTAGCTGGTATAGTGCTGTGTTTTGGATTTAGGATGAGAATCATGTTGATAACACACTGATGTTTTAGTTGTTAAGTAGTGCTTGTACCAAATCAAGGACTTTTCAGCTTCTCATGCTCTGCCAGGTGCTCAAGAAGCTGGGAGGGAGCACAGCTGGGACAGCTGACCCAAACTGACCACAGGGATATTCCATACCATATGATGTCATGTTCAGTATATAAGCTGGGGGGAGTTGGCTGGGGGGCAGCGATTGCTGCTCAGGGATGGGCTGGGCGGCAGGTGGTGAGCAGTTGCATCACTTCTCTTTTCTGAGTTTTGTTCCTCTCTCTCTTTTTTGTTGTTTTCCTTTTCACTACATTTTATTATTATTATTATTTTCAATTATTAAACTGTTCTTATCTCAACCCACGAGTTTTCTTACTTTTGCCCTTCTGATTCTCTCCCCCATCCCACTGGGGCAGGGGAGGGTAAGCAAGCGGCTGTGTGGTGCTTCGTTGCCAACTGGAGTTAAACAATGACACCTGGCTATTTCTTTGTCCATTAAAAGTGAGCAAACAAACTTAATCACAACCCCAAAGCTATGATTTGGCAATAAAATACAAATGCCCTACAGTACATTTCCATAAAATCCAATGTGAAATTTCAAAGGAATAGAATTAGTAATATTCCATGAAAAAAAAACTGGACAAGTTAAAAGATTTTGAAATATATTCTCATCCTGGTGTTCAAGAAAATTTAGTTGGGCAAATGCTGTGGATGTTAAAAATGCAGATTGCTCTCCTAATAAAGGATAACAGCTCCTTCCAAATAGTCACCATCCATCATGGAAATTCATATTTATGGACTTCTTTGCCGCAGTCTATGGCTCTGGTATATCCTTTAGTAAGCAGATTTTGGACAAAATAGACAGTTACAGTATATTTATAACCTTCATAGGTCACTGATCATTGATATGATGTGCTGTTATGGCTCTCAGATGTTTCTGCTATTAGATGACTGGTCTCTTAAGAGATTATTTCAGTGTCCAACATTCACAGTGAGATCACCCGCTAAGTAACACTGTGAAAATCCTGCTGCAACCTATTGTGTGCACAAACCTGGTAATCTTTTCAAAGTAATCTGTTTGCATTTATATTCTTTAATCTATTCATTTAGGACTGAAGCACTCAAATTCTTAATAGAAAAATAAATGAAATAAACATTGAAACCAAGATCCACTAAAAAGAAAATGTTTGCACTGCCTTTTTATCCTGCTAGAATTTCAAATGAAGAAGCAAAGGTAGGAAAATATATAAAAATATGCCAGCTGTGTGGAGAATGCATCTCCATTAGCAATTTAATTTGGATCAGCAGAGAGCTTTGGAAATGAAACTCCCCATTCTTTCCACTCACCCCACTTCATTTGCATCACAGAGTGCTCTTGAGGCATGGATTCCCTTTGGATGAAACTTCTCCAAAGGAGCTGCATCAAGGTGGTCTCTAGCTGTTACTGGAAGTCTGTCCTTAAGAATGGCCCAGAGCTACTCCAGCATAACTGCTACACATGAGGGGTAATGAAACACGTGTGGTGTGGATGTCAGGCCTTCAGCACCGAGTCTTCTGCTCTACTAGCCTGCTTCTATCACACCACAGTAGTTGCTAATATAGAAGTATCCTGATGTTTTCAATGCTAACTTTTATCTAACAGAGAAGTGCTGTGTACTATCAATCTTTGCCTTGACAAGTCATACAAGACTGGATCAGTCTGAAACCTGTAATATCAGATTATTGATGTCTGAAGCTTAAAAAAAAATCAGCTAAATATTAATCATTGTGCTTCCATGTAGAGGTTGTTCAAACTCATCTAATTCTCTTTGGCCAGAAAGACCTTGAGGTCAAAGCTAACAGGAATATTGAAGTTTCTATTACTTCTGAATTCCAGCTGGAATAAGAAAACCCACAATTCAAACTTTTCCTGCAGTGTTCCTGTATATATACTTTCAGTAAGGATATTGTAGTCTGCAGATTGCCTTATCCACCTTTGTTAAAACCAGCAATTTACATTGATGTTTGATGTGAAGCAGTCTTTGGGAAATAGATTTCAGAAAGTTCATGTGCAGTAGAGTTTACTAAACTCAAATGGATTTTCATTTGTATTTCATATTTGGACAAATTTGTGAAGGGAAGAGGGAAGGAAAAAAAAATGGACATAGGCCATTATTTCTTCTCTAACCCATTACAGATTTCTTGTTTTCAAGTACGTCTGTAATAGCATATGAGGAAGAGGTATGGGAAGATGATTTTTGGTTTTGCTTTTTTTTTCTTGAAGCACAAAATGGGGAAAAAAGGAAAAATTTTTTATTTGTGAAACATCATAGGATTTGCTTGTGAAGTATATATGGGAAATTACTTCTTTTCATGATTATGATAAAAAAATAAAATGCAAACATGGCTTCTGTATTGAGTATTTCCTCAATATTTTCCTCTTCAGCCTTGAATCATATTTTGTCAGTAAAACTAATTTGTGTTCTAAAAAATGAAACCTGTGTTTCTGCAATAATTGCTATATGGAATCAGAGAGAAATAAATGTTCAACTGCATATATCAGAAGACAGAGAGTCTTGCACAGTGTTTCTTTTACATCTTCATCCATATAGCTAGATTATGTAGTTCCTTTCCACAATAATTTAATATTATTATATAAATATAGACCAAGTCAGCCAAAAAGATTGGTGTCAGCAGCTCTTATAACACTGAGTTATAATATTATTAGTCTGACAAGAGTCTGAGGATAGATTAGCGTAATATAGGATCATACTGAACCAGTCTCACATATTAATCAAAACAGATCCCCAGCCAGGATAAAATGGCTCAAGAGGTCACAGGCAATGAAATGCATCTAAAATTATATGATATAAAAGAAGCAAAAGTAGGTAAATAGGTGCATGTGACAGAGAAACACATGTGGGGAACAAATATCTGACTGCTTTATGACTGGTTCCTTCATTCTCTGTATAGAAGTAGTTGCTGTTCTGTGGTTATTTCACATAGTCAGGTAGCAGAATTCACTATTAAACTAAAAGCCTTTGACAACACAAAAGAAAACAGGCAGGTTGAGGTTTCCTGGGAAAATTTTTAGCTGGCACAGAAACTAGAAAGCTATTTCAATATCCTACTTCTTCAGAAGATGAGGTACTTTGCAATGTGAAAGACAGAGATGAAGGATGCAGCCAAAATGTACCACAACATTGATGCTACTCTAAGCTATGTCTGGAACAAAAGAGTGCTTGCTCTTTCACAGGTGCTTTTGACAGTCCTGGGTTCACTAATTTCTGTGCTAGCATTCTGAGACCACAGAAGGCGTATGTCTTCGCAAAATGCTGTGTTTAAGTAAGCTTGTTTCAAATTTACTGTGAAAGTGCATCTCTTTTATTGAGAGAGTGAAGTTTTTAGGTAGAAGGTGAATCAGGTATTCAGCTGCTTAATGGAGGACATATTAAATAGAGAATTTGGACTCAATAAAAATAAATTCCTCTCACTCTTGCTCTACCACTCTACTACTTTTCTACATTCCCTGAATATTTTTTGCTGCAGTCCTATGCTAAAAATATAAATGATGTTTAAAGAGTCCTTAGTCCTCCATATTGCAGTCACACAAATGCATATATGACCGCCACAAAATGGAAAAGTGCAACTGGATAGTCCATTAAGAAACCTTTAATGTGTCCCTCAGACCTTCTACTATCTGCCAGGCAAACCTGAGAAGTTCCTTTGAACTGCCGAGGTGCTGTTCAAAATAGAGTAGACATCGAGGTAAATCTTTGAAGACTGTGACTCAAGGAGTTTTGAGGTAGAGAAATACCTCAAGGGTCCAGTCCAAAAACTGAGGGAAAGAAGACAACATTGTTTCAAGAACGGAGGAGGAGAATTCAACACTTGTCCTTTGAGCGATTTAGATTTCTAAAAGTACTAGGAGAGAGAGACAAACAATCCAGCACCTGCTTTGTAAAGCAGGATAACAGTGCTTCCCTTACTGGTACTTGGAAAGAGAGTTATCAGTGTCAGGGCTGCTCATGGAACTATGTCTGCTGTTGTGTAAGGATAAGCTCTGTAAATAAGTACCTCAAACAAAGAAAATATCTGACTCAGGTTTCTGCCTCAAATTGCAAAATGATCTAAGGCCACCAAAGTGCAGTATATCTTGAGAAAAGAAAAATTTTTCTTATATTACCCAGATACTGGAATCTAATAGCTACGTAATGGAACATATTTCAGAATTTAACACTATTTGATCAGTTTAGGCTTCACAAATGTTGATAAACAAATCATATTTAATATGCAAAATAAAGAAAATTGGGCTAATAAGGATATTGACTTCTTGTACAGTTTTCATTAAAAGTCAGAGTCTTGTTGCAGAAGTAGCTTGATATCAAATGGGCAAAACATAAAAATGATACATTCAGTGCACCTCATCAGAACACAAAAAAGTTTTGATCCAGTTTCCTCAGGAAATTCAGAATCGTATCATTTCCATCCAAAAGGTAAGTTGTTGTTACATGTATTTATATGCACATAAAAGTGTGGTTTAATACCTTAGAATGTATTCTCCCTGGAAGACAATCTAAGCAGACAGCAGCTAGGAAAAAACAGGGTAGAAGCAAAATGATGCAGAGTTCTTACTGAATTTGATATTTTTGCAGTTTATTACATTAATTTTTACTACTTATCTGTACATACAATGACCTCCCCATTTTAAAGATAAAAGTAATCTGGATCCCAGTTCTTAAAAAAAATTTAGAACATTTTTGGTCTGTTCACTTAGCCCAATTTTGTATAAGACAGAACAAAACTGCAGGAGCTGGAGCTCTTCCAGGTCCAAATACAGTTTCTGCTTGCATCCTGATAAATTTTAGAACAAGACCTGATCAATTGTCATCTCCTTAATTCTGCATCTCTGTGCATGGGACAGAGAGCTCCACCCAAGTATCCAGTCACTGACGACCTCTGACTTAGTCATAGATGTATCAAGATATCAAGACATAGCTCTAAATTCATAGTCTAAACATAGCCTGAATCCCACAATGGACAGCACTAGGACAATCAGTAAGTATTTAGGTTTCCTTATATTAAGATAGGATTATTGTTGGATCCCACCGTAGTTCTTGATATTGGTCCAAACTGGAGTTACTTGGTTTTTAATGAAATTACAAGTGGAAAATGTAGAAAGCTAAGCAATCTACAGACTTCTACAGTATATTTCTAGCACTACAGATAGCTTTAGATTTAGAATTAAATGTGGATAATAGAAAATAGGGCTGGAGGATGTCTTTAAAAACTACTTACTTGATCTCTGGCTCAAAAGATTGTCAAGTACACAGCTGATTGCTGATCAACTGTCAAATATAACCAAACATTTCCTGATGTATGAGAGACCTGTTCTTAAAAATGTTTAATGCTGAAGAATCTGCTACTTCCTTATGTGATATACTTCAGTATTTGAATATCATTAAACCGTTGTTTCCAATATCAAAGCTAAATCTCCCCTGTTGCAATTTATCTAATTACTCTGCACTATCCCAAAAAACCACAGGGAAGCAGTTTACTACTTTCCTCTTTGCAGCAACTTTTTACATTTTTGAAGGTTGTTAACAAATGTCCTTTCGGTCTTCTCTTCTCTAGAGTATAGGAACCCAACTGTTTCAGTATCTTTAATAGGTCATATTTTATAGACCCTCCAATGAGCCATATTTTCTGAAATAATATCTTGAGGACATGGTAAGCCTATTTTTTTAATTGGAAACTCAGAAGACAGTGGGATTAGTTCAGTCATCCACTCAAAGGTAATTACCTGATATTAGATGTACATTTTCTACTGTTTGCAGATATAAGCAGGAGTAATCCCCAGCAGACTCCATCTAAGATATTTTCTCCTTTTCACATGAAGCAACCAGTTACACCACGATGATACTAATTCCATAACATATTCTCATCTGGCATGTATTTTGTTCTGTTCTTGTTTTAAGAGTAGAAAAATGAGAGAGTGGAAGGTTACAGTTACTATGAGAAGTTATACTACAACAACAACAAAAAAAAGGGAAACACTTGAAAGAGAAAAAAGTTTATTTCACTTTATTAACATTTGACATATCTGTCTTGGCACTGGAAGTAATCACATGAGTCAAAGATGTCACTTTTAAATCACCTTTGACTCACTTCTCATTTTCTCTGGTTTTGTGGTTTTTTTGGTTGGTTACTTTTTTTTTTTTTTTTAAAAGGGAAGAGGATTTGGTAATGACTTATTTTGCAACACACAACTGCAAATATTACTATTTTAACCCAGTGAGCCGTGCAACTTGAATTTTGCTGGTTGTGCTGGTTTTGGCTGGGATAGGGTTAATTCTCTTTATAATAGCTAGTATGGGGCTATGTTTTGGATTTGTGCTGAAAACAGAGTTGATAATACAGAGATGTTTTAGTTGTTGCTAAGTGGTGCTTACACTAGTCAAGGACTTTTCTAGCCTCCCATGCTCTGCCAGGTGCACAAGAAGCTGGAAGGGGAGGGGACACAGTTAAAATTGTTGATCCAAACTAACTAAAGAGATATTCCATACCTTATGACGTCATGCTCAGTATATAAAGCTGGGGAAGAAGAAGGAAGGGGGGGACGTTTGGAGTGATGGCGTTTAGTTTTCCCAAGTAACAGTTATGCATGATGGAGCCCTGCTTTCCTGGAGATGGCTGAACACCTGCCTGCCGATGGGAAGTAGTGAATGAATTCCTTGCTTTGCTTTGCTTGCGCGCAGCTTTTGCTTTACCTGTTAAACTGTCTTTATCTCAACCCATGAATTTTCTTGCTTTTGCCCTTCCGATTCTCTCCCCCATCCCACTGGGTGGGGGGGAAGTGAGCGAGCGGCTGCGTGGTGTTTAGTTGCCAGCTGGATTTAAACCATGACAGTCCTTTTTTGGCGCCCAACGTGGGGCTCAAAGTGTTCGAGATAATGACAGATTTGATTGGAAAGTACTAGATTGAATTTAGCTATTATTGCCATTTAGGTACTAATTGGCAGGTTCCTGTGCTTGCCATGGGGCTTGCTTGCCTTACTCCTTACCTCTCTTCCTTCCTTCTTGCTTTTTTAGTCTTTTTCAGTGCCTCCTCTCTCTGAGAGAGCTTATTATTGTAACTTCACCAGCTTGAAAAAGCAGAGGATAATTGTTTTGCTTGACTAAACTGTGATATTTCCACACTGACTTCTGTGATCTTGCTGCAGGCTGACAGGCAACCTAAAACAAATGAAGCTTGTGTCATAAGTCAATCATCATTGAAATCCGTACTATGCATATGAAGTATGTCTTATTTGCACACATTTCATTTCATGTCCTATAATTTAAAAAATGCTAGGTAATTTTCTAGCCTCTGTTCAAATCTGGATGGAATACTTTACAAGTGTAATTGGGTGCCCGCAACCAAGTTGGGGGTCAAAGTTCAGAGGCAATAACTTAGACAAGAGTCTATATGTTCAGAAACTCAATTTTTTAGCAAACACGGGGCATCCTTGAGGAATTAGATATTTGAGGGTAGAGGTATAGTTGTACTGGATTATTTAGAAAGGGTTCAGATTTCTCTCAGACTGCTTGAGACTAAACTGCCTTTAGTAATGGTGTGTTCCTTATATAGCTCCTTTTTGGTCTTTGAGCATAAGATACCTTTCATTTAGCTAGTTCTTACCATACAGTCCATCTTCCTTAGGGTTTTTTTGTATACTCGCAATATACGTAATTTTTGAACTCTAATATCATAAACATATTACACGTAGAATAAAACAACTTACCACAATATATTCTGCATAATGGCCTTGCCATGAGGAGGCTTTATCAGGAAAGGTCATATGCTTTTTAATATTTTGATTAGGGATTTGCTATCATTATCTTTTTGGTAAATATTTTAAAATCTTGATACAACTTTTTTAACACAACCTCTGTTATCTTTTGAAGAACAACAGTTGCTTTGTAAAAAAAATGAAACAACTTTGTGTCTTGTAAGTTTTCCTTGAACATTCTGTGGGTTAGAGAAATCTGACCATGGAGACTTCATCTTTGTTCTTAAAAGTATTTTGTTTCTAACTGAAAAGCAGAAAAATGTGTGTTGCCAGTAGTTTTAGAAAAGAGTAGTGACTGAAAAGCCTTCCACTAGAAGGCGTCAATAGTACAGTTTTATCTTCCAAGTTTATGTTGGTGAGGTTGGGTTATATCAGACAATTGATACTTGGTTCTTAGTTCAAGCAGTGGCAGACACTCTCTCTCCCTCTCTCCCCCGCCCCCTCTCTCCTGCCCCCCAACATTTCCCCCCACCCCGCTGTGGGCTGGAGGTGGGCGGAATCTTGGGAGAGGGCGGCCAGGACAGCCGGCCCAGGCTGACCGGGGCTATTCCGTACCGTGTGACGTCTGCTCAGGGATAAAAGCTGGGAGGAAGGAGGAAGTGGGGGGCATTCGTGGTTTGGGACGTTTGTCTGTGTCCTCGGGAGCAGCCGCGGCACGTGCTGGGCCCTGCTTCCCGGGAGGTGGCCGGGCGTCGCTGTGGTGAGAGGTGGGGAGTGGGGTCTGTGTTGTCCTTTCCCTTTGGTTTCCGCACGTGGTCTTTGTTTTATTAAACTGCTTTTGTCCTGACCCAGGAGGTTTCTTTCCACCTCATTTTCTCCCCCTGCCCTGCTAAGGAGGGGAGTGACAGAGCGGCTTGGTGGCACCTGGTGTCCAGCCAGGGTCAAACCACCACGCATCCTGACAGCAAAAGAGAAAGGGAAAATGCACATTCATGAGCATCACTCAAGAGAATATGACTCTGCACCCTGAGCCAATCAGGAAAGCAAGAGCCAGAACCAGCAGCTGACAAACCTTTTGCTCAGCCCATAGTCACCAAAAACTGAGTGATATGCAGTCAGAAACAAAGAGAGAACCTTCAAACAGATGTGGCCATACTTGTTTGACAACGACAATCTAAATGTTTTCCAAACTGAAGACTGTAAATAGTTTTAATAAAAGACCTGGACTCAGGAACTCCTACATTTCAACACATTTAGAGATAAGTTGCATTCTCTAACAATAGAACAAAATCATGCATACTACCGTTGAAAAATAAGAAGGCTTTTAAGACATCACTTTTCATGTTAGATAAAGGATATTGAAAGACCATAATGGGATTACATTATAATCCACAGGTAAGAGCAGGATTCATGTCAAAGGATTCTAGCTATAGTTTTATTAAGCTTCCCTCTTACTTTCAGAGATTAACTAGCAGGACAGTATCTGACACCTGATACAGCAACAGAAAGGATTTCTGTGGTTTTCGTTTTATATATTTGACAGTAACGCTAATGGAAGAGCTGTGAGCTGAGCAGTTTTGAAAGGTTTACTCTGCAGTTTGTGAGTTTGTTTAGAATGTGCTTTCAGAAGAAAGTGCATAATAAGAGCACATTTTCAAACTACCTGATTTAACTAGATTCAGGACTCACAAACAATTTAGGAAACTTAATGGCCTTGATGTAAAAAAAAATTAGCTGTTGTCGATATGAAAAGCAGCATTGTAGATATGTCTGAGATACAGAACTTCTACTAAATAAGCTTCCTGAAAGTTTTTTCTTGGAAGCTTGAGAGAATAAGGGAGATTTCAGCATTTTCCTGTGCCATTAAGCAATCAGAACAACAACATGTATGAACTGAATATCTGTACATATGAACGTGAAATAATCAAAATGCTAAATTTCATCAGGATGGAATAAGTTTTGTGAAGAGCTAGAATATACATAGATTGTTAAAAAAACCCATTTGAATTGGTAATGAATCATGGTATGATCTTTAGCACATAATCGTCATTTAATATAAATGACATGAAAACAAAATGATCTCCTAACCTGAGAGGTCCTCCTTCACCTCATTTCTAATTTTTTTTTTTTTTTTTAGATTTTCAGAGTCTAAGATGTGGTTCTGCTCTCGATACAAAGAAGTGAGTGCTGCTGATTTCATTATTCTTAGCGTGCATATGTGTCACTTCCAAAACAACTTGTAGTGTTAATAGTGGCCCCTTCTTGCTTGTCTTGTAGTGCTAAAATAGATGTTATAGAGAAGTAATTGTAATTGAAAGTGTGTTTTCACTGCTGTTTTTTTACTAAATATTCCTAAGGGATGGTAAGAGAGGTACCCAACTCTAAATGGGGCTCCAGGTATATCTAGAGCAAGCCTATCTCAAAGGTCTGTGCTGTCAGTACAACGTTATTTGAACATTCATTTTATTTTTTAATTAGACACTCTGATAACATAGGGGTAAAACTACCTGAGTCTTTATTACCCTTGTTTCTGGATTCTCAGTGGATGTCCATGTAAAACAAAGTAATGTGACTTTCTTTTGTACTAATAAAGGTGGAAGGAACTTGGACAGTTGCAATGAGGCCACACACAAGAAAAAAAGCTTTTGTGCTGTAGCACACACCTAATAAAGAATCAAAAGGCAATAATATTGAGGGTCATTTGTTAGATGCCTAAAATGAACAGGGAGAAGAATACACAGAAAGGACTACCTCTTTTTATTCCATTTGCATGATATTTTAAAGAAAAAAGAAGCACATTAATGTTGTTGTAAACAGATCAGCAATTAGAATGCATAATAATAATAAAATTTTTATTTAAATACAATATCGCTGTCAACATTTACCCTTTGTTTGTTGCAATAAATTATAATAGAATTTGTATTCTCCAAGATAGATAATCACTTTGTGCTTCATAGATTGACAGACAGTGACTAAATTCATTTTTATTTTTCAAGAGGACTTTGCAGATTTCTTACATCTTTAAGGCCAGTAGAAACCACCATAACCATTTTGAGTGACCTCTCACTATAGAATTTCAAACTAGTCATTACAGCAACAAACCTGTAACTTTTTTGCTAAGCTACAGGACATATTTAAAGAAGCTATCTAAATTTGATATGCAGACTCCAAGTGATACAAAATTAACCTCATTCCCATATAAATCATTCCAGTTATTAAACTCTGATAAAATATGTACATCCTATGTCCATTCTTACTTTAAGTTCTAACTGTTATATTTTCTTAAGCTTTGCTCTGCTAAAATAGTTCAGTTTCACTACAGAAACTCTTCCCTAATGTAAAATTAACCTTACTTATATTTTGTTCCTCTTCCCCATCACCATCATGTATTCTTGGCATTGCCCTTGTCCTGCTACATGAATACTTTATAGCAGCTCATCAAGTTTGGTGTTTGAAAGGAACATTCCAAAATACAAATATCTAATGCAAATCAAGCAAGGATACAATGCTCAGTGGTGATGACACAGAATACAGGAAGCCAACCAAATGAATGAACATCGATTAAAGGATTATAATTTTTTTTTGGTGAGGAATCACTTTTAAATAAATGCTGGTCCTGAAATGCTTAATTCAGCTGTAATGAGAATACCTATGCAGGAAACCAAGAGTCTGGCATCTGATGTTGCAGCTTAATGTGACGCCACACAACAAATTCCTTTATTTGTTAAAACATTTGTTCAGTTCTTTTGGACCAGGTCTGTGGCATGTTTGGAATTTAAAGGCACCTAAGGATTATGCAGATATGATAAAGACCAACAGCGTACTAAAGAAGCTATGCCATCTTAACAGAAATGACTATACATTTTGTGATTTTGGATAAACAGTCTGTGGCTTCCATCCTTAAATATGGAAAAAAGAGGTTTATATAAGACGTGAAAACAGTATTGGCAGTTTTAGACTTGCTTTATATTTGATTGGGTTTGGTGAAATACCTTGGGTTTTTGGTACGTTAAAATAAACAAATTGATTTATTGCCCTGTTCATGCTTCACATTAAGCATTTGAGTAGTCTCATTGACATCTGGGGATTAAAGCTAAGCACGTGCAACAGATCCGCATGACTCAAGCTTTTACTGTGAGATTATAATTCATAATTACTTTTAACAGTTATAACTCTCTCAGTTTCTGTTTTCTATTAATAAATTAGCATTCCAAAGGCTGGAGCTTGATTTATACTACCCAAGATCAACGCACAGATGTTTCAGTGCTTCACACAGCTCTTGATACCTGCTTCATGGGGTGTTTGACTACTCAGTAACTCTGAAATTAAAATGCTTACCCATACAAAATGCTGTGAACATCCATAATTAACTTGAATATGAACAAAAAATGTTACTGTTTGAATGCTGAAGTTTTCTTCATCATCATATGTCTATTATTTCTTCTATCCAAGTATCTAATAATAATAAAAAAAACTTCTGTCTGTAATTAGCCTCTGAAATCTTCTCACATCTTCTTCCTTCACATACAAACACAATTTTCCTACATGCTTCTACTGCAGAGGAAGGGAGCTACTTGACAGCCTCCCTGATTTTTGTGCAAGATAAAACAGGTGGTGTACAAGTTGTCATACTTCTCTGTCACAGTTCTGTTCTCAAAGGGTTGCCACAAGGGGAAAGAAAGTAATTTGCTTTCTAGTTTCATTCAGCTATTGACAATGATACTGAGGCTGCATGAAAGAGAGGGCCTGCTGATATTTCTTTACTAAGAAATGAAGGAGAAGACTGTAATTTCTGCAAGGTATGTAGTAAAGTGTTACTCTAACATGTATCAGTGAAGGGTTGCTTTAGACCTGTAACCTGGCATAAAATGTCATTGTCTGTTATTGCTGCTTTACTAAGTCACTCAGTCATCCTTCAGAATCTGCTTTAAATGAAGAATGCTGTACAAAATGTTATTTACCTACCCTAAAGCTACTGTGTACCTTCCATGTTAGCTCAAATAAAATGTGGTAAGCCAATCATTAAAGTTTGTTTTGCATGTGTTCCTTCACATGTCCATCTCATTAAGGTTCACCCAGTGATCTGTGAGGTAAGCAATTCTGCCTGTCAGCTTTCCTTACACATCCAGGAAAAATGAGCACAACAGAAACTGACTTCAAGCAATATTCACTTCTGATTTGTTACTTTTCATCCCAGACTTGGGCTATGCCCCATTACTTCCTATACACTGTTTCAGTGCTTGAATCTGTCAGAAAAAAAATAGTGAGAATCAGAAATTTTCTAGCAGAGCACTGCAGACAGGGAACACTTTGAATTTATTTTAATTCTTTACCCAAAGAACTATTAGTTTCCAAAGTGTTTGGAAAAGATTATAAGTATCAATAAGGATAAAAAGCATTTTCCTGTAGAAGAAAAAAATGTAGAAATTACATATGAAGTTTGTAGATATCTGAAGTTTAGAAGTCTCAGTAATTTGCAAGGAGTTTTAACACCCGTGTATTAAAAAGTTTTGGATTGAAGCATTGATCCAAACAGCTGTGAAAATAATGGTGAATTATCACTAGCTCATGCTCATGAGGCTGTAATAAGATGCACCATACAGATTTGATAGACGATAAAGTGAATATTATAAATGCAGTATCTTACTGGGATAGTTTAGCCTTCCTCAGATTATTCCTGCCTGCAGGAGTAATTTCTAACAGTTGTTCAGTCCCTTTAATGGGAGAAGGAATTCTGTGGGCACCCCATCCAGGCTGGGTTCAAGGTGGCAGCCTTAACTTGTGCACTCAGGGGTAGGTAGGAGCAGTACCTTTCTTAACCAGTGGTTAAAACCATCAACTTTTATGGTAAATTTAAAGTAGCCTAGAGGAATCATTTTCCTGTTTGCATACATGTCATTAGAAGGCTCTGTAGCTTCCTACTACTTAGGGTAGAATTCCTCCCAGGATTCTGGTGTATTGTATATGTCTTCTCAGTTTTATATATTATATCTTATTAATGACATGATATTCATGTCAGCCTACTTGCTCCTTTCACTAGTTGTGGAAGAAGAATCTTCATTGTCTCCATTTTTTCCACTCTGATCCAGTAACACTACACACATATTGGCAAAGAAATAGAGTTCAAGTTCATTTGCGTCATATGACATTTTGAGTCTTTCTCCTTTTATTTATGAGTTTTCACTTTATCTCATTTGGCCATCCCACTGGAGCTGACCCACAAAGACACTTCACACTGACAGCAAGCAGCAGAAAAAAACATGATTTACTCACTGTCCTCTGCACTATTTGTGTTTTCACCACATTCAGAGCACCTTATTCAGTTCCATAGTCACAGCTTTCTGCTGCATATTTTGTGGGAGTAAGAAGCAGGATAAACACCCTCTCTGCTCCAAGGACTGGAGAAATTAAGGGCTGGACGTTGGAAGATGAATGTGAAAACAAAGATGAGAGCAAGTGTTTACTGGGAAAGCTGGAAAAAATTGACACCAATGGGTAGAGGAGGAAGGACAAAAATTCTTGAAGCACCAGAATTACCTTGGTAAACTGAGTGAAGGAAGTGCAAGGAGGGATACTACTACCAGTGAAGAAAAAACAGGTGAGACCGCACAACAGAGGCCATGTAGTGTGGTGGGGATAGATTCTGAAACAAAATTTGTAGATGTGAAGAATAACAGAGACAATAACAGACCACAGGAATTAGGAAATTGAAGAACCTTTGTCATTGTAAAAATCTTATTTATTCAGGGTTGAACCTCTTCAGCAATTTTTAAAAGCCAACTGAAAATTTCTCTCAAATTTTTGTCTTGCAAATTCTGTCTCTGGTATAGGAGGGCTGATGGAGAACAACAACTTTACCTTTACCAGATATGAATCCAGACACATCCACAAATTGTGCACATTAAATACTGTTGTGATGGCTCTTGACTCACAAAAATCAGCAGCACAGAAATCTGCGGTCTGTGTTTTAAATTAAAAGACAGCAACCTTGTGAAAGGACACAGGAGTTCAAAAGCTAACAAGGAATCTCATTAAAATGACCCATACTGCAAACATTTTGAGTTGAAGGAAAAAAAAGAAAATACCAAAAATAGAGATGTCTAAGACTACTGCTTTTCATAAAAGCTCTCTGTATGATGTGGATTTACCACAAAACCCAAATCGGTTAGTCCTTCCTCTAATATCTATCATGTTGAGGCATATTAAAACAGTTTCAGTCCACCCTTACATAAAAGGAAGGTTCCTTTAACAAAATCTCCCCATGTATATTTATTCTTTAAATAAAATTCCAAAGAATCTGCTGACTTTTCAGTTAAGGTTTCAGGCATACTAATAAACTCTTAAAAATAAAATCATAATACTTCAATTACACAGCAGTACCAAGTGACTTAAGATAGTACAACTGAGCCATTTCAGTATGAATTTCATAATCCTATTATAGTCCTAATGTTTCATCACTTCATGCCTACAAGAAAGGGACTGAGCTTTTAGAGCAGTGCTTTTTGCAGTCTGTAGCCCCTGTACTCAGAGTCAGTCCATAGACCTAAAGTGTTCATGGATCTAAAAGATCAATGTTCGGCAGCTAAGGAAAGTAGGGTCATTGTAGTTCAGTATTCAGAGGGCCAGTGCTTTACCAGGATAGTAGCTGAAAACAGTCAAAACATAAAAAGCTTGAAGACTGTTGCTTAAGAGTATTTGATATACATCAGAAACCAATAAGGAGATAGCAGATAGGAACAGGAAGACTGCTTGCTAATTATTAAAACATTAAAGCTAAAAACAATTAAACCCTACATAGCTGCTTATTAGTTTTGATTTCTTCTATTTGTAACTTTGAGTTCACCAGATCTAAAAAGAAGGTGCCAAGCCACAACAGGGGATCCAAGCTGTTTTCTTTTACAGTCAGCTGAGACAGATAGCCATTTACTACTCTAATATCTGCATAAAGAATACCAAAATGTTGAGTGGAAAGTACCTATGGCAGGAAAGGGCTAAAGGGACAAAAACCTTCTACCCATGGCAGGTGTTCAGGCTCCCTTTCTGAAGTTTTGGCATCTAACTCAAGGGTATACATCAGAGACCTTCATCTTCCTCAGGACCCGGAGCTTGGAGTCCTGAGGAGAGAGCTTTAAAGAGCTTCTTGTTTAAATCACTCAGATGATATTGCCTATTTTTTTGCAGAAAAGCTGCATTGACCATGTTTGCACTACAGGAAGAGAAAACCTGGGTTCCAGGCTGCTGCAGCCTGAAGGAAATTAAACCCAGGCTTTAATGTCCCTATTCACCAGGCATCAGGGTTATCTTGCTGAAGCTGGCCTGTATGTAGCAGATGATGCAATATTTATGGGGCCAGAAGTAGGATGAATGAAAAACAACCTAATTAGCAGGCTACTAACCAGAATGCCCAGCTGAGAGTGTGCTGGTCTGCTTTCCACTCATGGCTCCTTGGAATACATCTTTTTGTTCCAGCTATTGAATAATGTAAAATACATAATAGGGAACAGTCCAAGTGCAGGGACTAACACTTTGATTCAGGCACTGCGAAGCTAAGGACAACCTGAAAAAGATCTTCCGCCTCAGAGAGTTTCCCTTTCATCACACACTTGTGGGCTAGGTGTGGAAAGGTTGATAAGTAATCTGTTTTCAGTTGTAGTTTGTTTTTACAGAAATACCGTGTGATTGTATGGAACCACAGGAAGACTTGATGATTTTAAGTGAATTTTGTCTTTTAGGAATTAGTATTATCTCTGAGGCTCCTCTTTACGGAACAACATTTTCCACATTCAAATTCAGTTTTCTTCCTACTCAAAAGCAATTTATTTCTATAGAAAGCTATCCTTAATTAAATAATTCTGGAAGAATCATGTGCTTAAACTCTGACTCTCATCTTTTGAAACAGGTAAATATTCAAATTTGTCATATTTTGATACGGATATACAGATCTGTCTGGAATCACTCAACTAAGACAGCTAAGTTTTACTATCCCCACATTTTACATAAACAAACCAAGACAAAATGAAACTCTGTTGCTAGGTTGAGATAATAGAGCGAACTGAGGCAGAATTGGGAATATTCTTTTAATTCCTAGCTCAGTGCTGTTTCTGGAATATGTAGAAGTGGTCTATGCATTGAAATACCATACTTGCTGGAAACTTGCCTACCAGTCAATGGCAGATCACAGCATTAAAAGCAGGACTTTCTCACTGAAAAGGGAAGTCTGCACTAGTAATTCCAAGAGTACTTGTGTATCTAGGCTACAGAATTAGGAGAGAAGCTAGATCATAGATCTTTACCTAAGATTTTTTCTTTACACTAGACAAGATATTTACCTTGTCTATTTTCCCATTTTTTTGCTTCTGATGGTGAATAATTTCTCCCTTCAAGAAGTATGCAGAGTCTTTGGTTAATAAATTTTCATAGAATGCTCTGAATACCTTCAGTGGAAGATGTACTCTGATTTACAAGGTTTTATTCCAATGTTTCTGTACATTGGGAAAAAAAAATAAGTTGGGCTTGAAAGCTAGTGACTTGGATTGTTTTCTGTTAACTCTTTTGGCTTTGATAGGTCTTGGTCAAATTCAGCAGCTGAAAATGGGGCCCAGAGATAAGTATAACTTCTGACATCAGCTCAGACTCTATCTTCATTATTCACAGAGAGTAGTTAGTGTTGATTGCTATAAATAATCTTAACTGATTCAATTATGTGAGCAGGCAAATCTATATCCAGTGCTTCCTTCCATATTTACAGATGACATCAACTAGCAGAGAAGCTTTCTAATGATCAATAAAGCTCATTTAAACTCACTGATTACATTAATACACTTTGCCATTAAAGAGGTTTAAATTAAATATCTTAAGTTTCTAAATCCATTCAAAATACTTCTGCCAACTCAAGAACTTATTAGAAGTCCCGTTATTGTAATGGTTGGATACATTACTGGATTTGTGGCCAGTGAAGAAATCATCAAAGTATTGAAGAGGGTGTAGATCAGAGTAGTGGACATGTCACTTAATATGAATTTGAAAAGGGTGTGCATGTGTTCACATTTTATTCAGAGGTGATTGTTGATGGGTAAATGTAGAACCATAGTGTAAAAAACCTATGCATATCCAGTGGTTTTTTAATTCTTTACTATATTTATAACCTTAACCTTAATAATTTTGCATACAGCTGAGCATACTAATGACATTCTCACCCCTACAGCTAATCATATTAAAATTTCTTCATACTGACCAGTTTCTCAGCATCAAGTATATCAATGCATTTCCAGCACATTTCACCACATTTTTTCAGAAGCTACAGTGATGAATAAACAATTAGAAAGGATCAGGCA
>WAAD01021078.1:24905-59788 GCA_013389945.1 Fregata magnificens | reverse complement strand
AGTGTTGTCTATGATTATTTCCCCATTATTCTTTGTAAGCTTTTATTTTTTATTTGTTTTTTTTATGTTGAGCATGTCATGTTTTTCTTTCAGCAGAAATAGGCCAGAACTATCTGATAACTTTGCCTAATAACACCAGGTTGGTCTGATATATAGGGTATTTGGCTAAGGAAAGGAAATTTTGATCCACTCTGAACTCTGTCACCACATGTCTAGTTTGTCTCCTGTGAAGTGGAACGTATAGTTTTAATACATGAGGTTTTATCCTTACTTTCCAAGTAGTTTTCAAAGATGTTCTTTAAAAAAAAAATAAAATTGTCTTGTAGAAATGCATAGCTCAGGTCAGCAAAACCTAACAGACTCAGGAGAATACATTGTACTGGAAGTCAATGGGATTTAGACTGCATCTATATTTCAGACTGCAAGGACAGGGAAAAGAAAAGGTACTATAACGTGTATTTGTGATTTTACTGTAAAGTATTAGTCAAGGTTAACAGGTAATAACTAAACTTAACTCCATCTTTCTCCCCTGTTGGACTTCGAGATTGGGAAATGAACTGAGTCAGTCTTATTTCATTCAGCTGCTGAAGTCCAGCTTTGAGAGGTATGCTTAGAGCAATCAGTCCCTATAGAGGCACACTGAAATCAACAAACGCAAGGAGACCTATACTTAAAGTAGTTACTAGATGTGGAGTATCAAATATCAAAAATAAAAAATATTTATTTTATTAATAAAGGTGCTTTTGTAATCCATCCTTCCCTGCACGGAACATGAATTAATCCATGTTTTCTCTTATCCATCATTTTCTGTATCTGGTACTAGGGAAGTAAGATAGAATTTAAAAAGTGGAACAGAGATATTGTGAATTAAACTTCATCAGAAGAAGAAATGATGCTGTCATCCATTATTAATGCATTTGCCTCTTTTCTCCTACCAGAATCACGCTTTCAAACTGATGAGAGGGAAAACAAAACTGACATATTTATCTCTCTCTTTGAAGCAGTTGTTTTCAATGATCAAACCAAATTGTTACTGGAAGAGTCGATAGGTTTATTTAACTAATAATCTCAGACAGAAGCTCTTTGACACCCCATACTAAGCAGTTACTTTTAGATATGGAGTAATGCTGAGTGAAAGAAAAAAAAATAAAAGAACAATACCAAAGCAAAAGACAGTTTGGTAAGAGGAAGGAAAGAATTTTTGTTAAACTGAACAGAAGAAACTCAAGTAGGCAAGAAACAGAGGCATTCACCAACCCGGGAACTGTTAGTCATAGCAGACCTTGTATGCCTCAACAAATTTAGGACAGGTACCAACTAGTTAACTATGGAGTCACTATCAAACCTAAAAGAAAAAGCAGTGTATCTTTTCCCTCTGTATATGTCTCTCACAGGTGTCTATATACCAGAATTTTCCCATACAAAATGGAATTACCTCATCTCAGAGGGATATAGGTGTTAGAAAAAAAAAATATTACTGCGAGAAAGGTACAAAGTATAAAAATTTTGAGATTGGGGGCTATATAGGAGCTCATCTGCAACCTGACCTTACCTGGAGTGATCAACTAATCAAAATATGGAAGACTTCAGATAAAGACAGAGTTCTGCTTGCACCTCTGCCTTCTGCAACTGCAGAAAATGTCTGTAACTGTTTAAATGCACGTCTAAATATAGATAGTGAAATATATACTCACTAGTTTATAAAAATTTACAAGCTCTGCTTCTCTATCTTTAAGATTGAAGAGCCTGTAAATTCCATAAACTGCATAAGGAATTTACATGTCAGGAGATTAAATACTTCAGAAGCTGGAAGAAGTTGTAAACTCCATAAACTGAAGAGACATAAAGGGAGAGAGGGAAAGAGTGAGAGAAGGACAGAAGAAGGAGTGGAAGGAAGGAAGGAAGGAAGGATGGCTGGGAGGACAGAGGGAAGGTAGCAGGAGAGGAAGGAGGGAAGGAAATAACACCGAGCTTTTGTTTTGCAGAGCTGAGATTACACATACTTTAAGAGACCACATCTGTGCCTCTTCTCCCTCATTGTTTTCCTTGCTCTTACTGGTAATGCTGAAAGAAGAAGATGAGGATTGTCTCCCACAGCTTCCTCATTGCCACTAGTTATATATTTTCTCTGAACATGAGTGGTGTCTTTGTCGTTTTAAGTAAGATTCTCCTGCATGTAATCCTGACACTTGCTACTCTTCCTGAAAAGCAGTCTGGACTAGAACACACAGCCACATTAGTGCAGTAGAGTTGAAAGAATAAAAGGAACACATATTTTAATTATTAAAAAAAAATCAATGTAGCTTCCTTCTGAATAGTTTAAATGCCTTTGATGAGAATGGAGACAGGTTCAGCATGTGTAGAATTGTGAACATTTCAAGGACAGAATCTAAAATGTGTTGGCTTCTGTTGCACTGATATATGAATAGAGTTTAAACCAACTGAGGGCTTGTCCTAGTGCTAGCTTTCCTTGCTGCAAAAGAAAAGACCCGCAATATCAGATAGGAAATGTTAAAAGATGAAGACACCTATAGCAGGACTTAGGTGGAATTGACACAGTGATTGCTGATGCTGTTGCCTAAACCTCACTTGAAGCCTCATTTAACTTTGAAACTCCCAGTCTGGTTTGTGAATTCTGATTCTGTAACACTTTCAAATTGCCACAACTGAGCAATTTATCATCATTCTGCTTTACTCACAATCTGTGATAAAGAAGTTAGTTTTTTCTCATTTCTTCTGGATTTGATAGCCTGGACATTGGGTGTACAAGATTATAAGACTTTAGTGGATAACTGGAGCACCATGTACCCTAATGTCATCAGGGTACCAGGGGGAAGAATCCATCTGGATTTCTGGAATGACAGGAGGATCCCAACAGTTGACTATGTTGGAGGCTGAGGTGAGCTTAACAGAGAACAAGTGGCAGAAGCATGCTCTTGTAACTGGCCTGGAGGGTCCTTGTATCCTTGGCATTGACTACCTCAGAATAGGGTACTGCAAGGATCCAAAAGGGTACTGGTAGACCTTTGATGTAGCCAATGTGGATGTAGAAAAGATTAAACAGCTGTCTACCTTGTCTAGCCTCTTGGAGGATACTTCTGTTGTGGGGCTGATGCATGTTGAAGAACAGCAGGTGCCAATTGCTACCATGACAGTGCACAGGTGGCAATATTGCACCTACCGAGACTCCCTGGTTTCCCTTCATGAGCTGATTTGTCAGCTGGAGAGCCAAGGAATGACTACCAAGACTTGACCACTCTTCAGTGGTCCCATCTGGTGAGTGCAAAATCTGGTGGAGGGTGAAGGCTAACAGTGGACTATCACGGCATGAATGAAACCATGAGGCCATTGAGTGCTGCCATATTGAACATGCTAGAATTCCAGTATGAAATGGAGTCAAAGACAGCTAAGTGGTATACCCCAACTGATATGGCCAGTGGATTTTTCTCAGTTCCTTTGGCAGCAGAGTGCGGCCACAGTTTGGTTTCACATGGAGACGTGTCCAATACATCCGGAATCGGCTGCCCCGTGGCTAGAAGCACAGCCCTACCGTTTGTCATGGACTGATCCAGACTGTATTGGAGCAGGGTGAAGGTCCAGATCACCTGCAATACATTGATGACATTGTGTGGGGCAGTGCAGTGGAGGAAATGTTTGTGAAAAGGAAAAGAATAATCCAAATTCTTCTGAAAGCTGATTTAGCCATAAAACAAATCAGGGTCAAAGGACCTGCACAAGAGATCCAGTTTTTGGGTATGAAATGGCAAGATGGGTGTCATCACATGCCAATGGATGTGATCAATAAGAGAACAACCATGTTCCCATCAGCTAACAAAAAGGAAACACAAGCTTTCCTAAGCTTTGTGGGTTTCTGGAGAACACGTATTCCACATTACAGTCAGCTTGTGAGACCTCTCTGTCTAGTGACCCAAAAGAAGAACTAATTTGAGTGGGATCCTAAGCAGAAACAAGCCTTTGAACAAGTCAAATGAGATAGTTTGTGCAGTAGCCCTTGGGCAAGTCCATAGAGGACCAGCCATGAGAAACATGCTCTACACCACAGCTGGGGATCATGGCCTCACCTGGAGCCTCTGGCAGAAAATACCCAGAGAGACCCAAGATCAACCTGTAGGGTTTTGGAGCTGGGGATATAAGGGATCCAAGGCCAACAACATACTGAATGCAAAGGAGATACTAGCAGCATGTGACAGAGTTGAAGTTGCTTCAGGAGTAGCTGCTACAGAAGCACAGATCCTCTTGTCATTGTGATTGCCTTTGTGATGCTGGGTGTTCAAAGGAAGGGTCCCTTCAACACATCATGCAACCAACACTACAGAGTAAGCAGGTAGCACTGGTCACACTGAAGGCTCAAATGGGGAACTCCAACTACTCAGGAACCCTGGAAGAGATTGTGGACCGGCCAGAAGGCAGAGATTTTGGAGCATCAACTGAGGAGGTGACTCATGCCCTAGAGGCCCCACCATATCATGAATTACCAGAAAATTAAAAGCAATATGCTCTGTTTACTGATGCATCCTGTTGTATTCTGCAAAACCATCAGAAGTGTAAAACTGCTGTGTGGAGTCAAACATGAGGAGTCACAGAACCTCCTGAAGGAAAAGGTGAACTGAGTCAGTCTGCAGAAATGAAAACCATCCAGCTGGCCCTGGAGACTGCTGAACAAGAAAAGCAGTCAGTGCTCTGTCTCTAAACTGACTCATGGATGATGGCAAATGTACTGTGGGGGTAGCTACAGCAATGGAAATGGACCAACTAAGTGTGCATAGGTAAACCCATCTGGGCTGCTGCATCGTGTCAAGACATTGCTGTCCAAGTAGGGAACCTTGCTGTAAAGGCACATCGTATAGATGCCCAAGAGTTGTGCTACCAGGGAACATTGAAACAACAAGCAAGTAGACCAGGCTGCTAGAATTGAAGTGGCTCAGGTGGACCTGGACTGGAAACATGAAGGTGAGCTATACATAGCTTAGTGGGCCCATGTAGCATGGGGACATCTAGGAAGAGATGCAATGTAGAGAAGGGCTTGTGATTGACTATCAGACCTGACCATTGAAGCCATCAGACAGGTTACCCATGAAACATGGACCTTAATCAAATGAGCCAAATGCGTAAAGTCTCCCTGGGACAGAAGATGGTAACTGGGATATCGATATGGGGAGGCCTGGCAGATTGGTTATATTGGACCACTTCTACGAACATGCCAAGGCAAGCGTCATGTGCTTCCCATGGTGGGGACCACTACTGGGTGGCTAGAAACATACCCTCCAACCCATGCCACTGCCCAAAAAACCATTCTGGATCTTGAAAAGCAAGTCCTGTAGCGAAATGGCACCCCAGGAAGAAACGAGTCAAACAACCTCTCATCTCTGAAACAACCTCATAGATATGTGGGCCAAGGCACATGGCATTGATTGAGTGTATCACATCCCCTATCATCCACCAGCAATACAACGGACTGTTAAAGACTATGCTGATAATGATGGGTGCTGATGGGACATGGAAGCACTGGGATGCAAATTTCGCAGAAGCCAGTTGGCTGGTTAACATCAGAGGGTCTGCTAATCGTCCTGACCCTGCCCAAACAAAGTCCCTACATACTGTGGAAAGAGATAAATTCCCCGTAGGGTGCAAACTGACTGGGAAAGAGAGCACGTTTTACTCCTACCTTGAGAAAAGGCAAACCCAATTGTGGGACTGCTTTTGATCAATGACCTGGGTGCACTTGGTGAGTAATGTGGGAAGATGGGGAAACCCAGTGTGTACCTCAAGAAAATTTAAGCTTGGGGGAAAATCTAACCCATGACTGGAGCTGTGTGTTATAGGAAGTACTATAGCAGAGACCACCTGAAACAACGAAGGACAAATGCTACAAGAAACTGGGCAAGTGCTGTGATGATTGAACCCAAGCTGGCTTTGGTGCCTGGTAACCCAACACAACACATTGCCTCTCCTGTCCTAAGCAGCCATCATAACAGTTGGAGCCCAAGTCATGAACTAAATGAACTGACCAGACTGTTATGGGCATTTGAGTAGACATTTCAATGGACTTTTTTAGATGAACATTTGTTGGACATTTGATGGAGAGGGACTGTTAACTAAAGGAATGATATCTGTATATCTCAAAGGATGGGAAGAGGGGTAGTAGCTGGTGAGGATGTATTGGATAATGTAAGACTGTAACATGATGCAAAAGATATGGTAATCCGGGGTGGACATATTACTGGGTCTGACTGGGATGGAGTTAACTTTCTTCATAGCAACCCATATGGTGCTGTGTTTTGGATTTGTGGCTACAATAGTGTTAATACACCAATATTTTGGCTATTGCTGAGCAGTGCTTGCACAGCATCAAGGTTTTCTCTGTTTCCTGGCCAGCTCCCACCCTCCTGCAGTGAGCAGTCTGGGGATGCACAAGAAGCTAGGAGGGGACACAGCTGGGAGAGCTGAACTGAATAGGCCAAAGGGTTATTCTATGCCACGCTAAGAAATAAAAACTGGGATGGAAGAAAAAGGATGTGGGAGTCTTCTGGCTTCCAAGGGGCTCATTGCTTGTAGACTGGCTGGGCATTGGTCTGTTTGTGGAACGTGGTGAGTGATTGCCTTTCCAGCACTTGTTTTTTTCCTCTTTCCTTCACCTATTAAACTGCCTTCATCACCTATTAAAGTGCCTTTAAACAAGTTAGTTTTCTCACATTTTCTTTTCCTATTCTCTCTGCTAATTGAGTTGGGAACAGGAGGAAGGAAGCGGCTGTGTGGGTGCCTAGCTGATGTCTGGGGTCAACCCACATCACAAGTCACACAGGCCTTTGTAAAGAATAATCACTTTCATGTTTGTGCTCCATCCAGAAAGTGGAAAGATGGAAGAAGATAGAGCCATCTTTTGTTTCTTCTAAAGATGTGTAGGTGGATCTAGAGCGGCAGTTCTTAGTGGTACCATTCTAGCCTTGACTTTAATGCCCCAATTTTTCAGAAAGATGAAAGCATATCTTGGTGTTTCTAGCTTGTGACTTAGAATATAATTTCTTTAGATCACTGCCTCACTACCCATGGTTCTGGAAGAAGGAGTATAGATGCTTCACACAGGTTTAGATTCCTTGGTAGAAGTTAGATGCTGCAGCCTCTCTTGACTCTGATCCTGTTTAAATCAATATAAAGACTTCACAGGGAGTCAGACAACACTGCAAAATAGAAACAAGTTTTGTAATCATATGAGGGTTCCTCAATCAGGATCAAAGTATCAAAGAAGAAACAAAATTAACAAAACATAAATGAGCTGCAGAAGTTATCACAAGGACATGAACTAAAGATTCATTTTAAGATATGGAAACATTTGGTTCAGGACTAACCTCTGCAATAGAATTGCAATCTGTTTTAAGCAAAACATTGTTTACAGCGATGGAAGTTAGTTGAAAACAGAGTCTCAGCATTACCATAGACTGCAATGTATAATCTTCTATCAATGTATTCACAATGTGTTAATCTTGGGAAGCCTAAAAGAACAAGAAAAAAATAATAATCTATTTTGACAGGTGGTAGTCAAAAGATTGAAGTTCATTTTTGTCTTAGCATTTATTTTCCTCTTACTTCTACATTTTAAGTTGTCAAAGAACTCCTCAGCCTGCCCCTTTGCAAAAAAAAAAAAAAAAAAAAAAAAATTTCTGCAAAATTATTTCTCTTGGAATGGGGGAATTAAAGGATAATATAGCAAAATACTGATCTCAGGCTTTATGATCTTCAAGACCAGTGTGACAAAACTTATTAGTGAAAACAGCAACACACATACATTGCTACTTCTGACAGATATAGTTTGCAAAGAGTTTTTCAAAATATACGTTTAACTTTCCTTTGAGAAATACTGCAGGTTACGGATCTTGAATAGATTTTCTGATTTACTAGTTGAGATTTGTCTCAGTGTTGGACTTAAATTTGAAGTTAATTGACAGTCCAGAATAGAGTCTATTGCACAATGCTGTTTGAATAAATACAACAATCTGTTTTATCTAATTTTAACTATAAAGTCTTCTCTGCTAAAATTACTTGAGTCCCTGAATTAGATTCCATAAGCATTGTACACAGCTTTACTTGAAACTTTTCCCTTCCCTCAGAATCCTTTCCCTGGATGCATAAAACCCAAGAACAAAAATTATTTGTTCAATAAGTATCTGTGGGTTCAATAGCTTTCTTCCTATCCCCATGCCTAAGATAATTGTTCTTTTCAGCCTGGCAGTTTTGTACTCTAATCAGGAATTGGTTTGGGGATTGTTTTTTTCTGCTGCTCAGTAGGACATAATGGTTTTCCAAAACAAAAAAAGAAATCATTTTGCAGCTTCTAACTATATATATCAAATCATGTGAGTGTGTCACTGCACCTTTAAGGAAGACTGCCTGAGTGTAGGGGTTAACACATAGCCATGGGCAATACCAAGCTGCAGCTGTCTGAAACTGTTCTGGAGTTTAAATGAATACTATGATAAAAAATAAATTAACATTTTAAAACTATTTTTTAAAGAAATTGAAATTAAGGAAAGAAAAAAAATGCTTGGAACAGTAGGAACAGCAAAGAAATGCACTGTAAACAAAAATACCAATTAGAAGAGGGTTCTTTTGGTACTTGACACTGTGCTGTTGCAGCCCTCTACAGTTGAACTCTTCCTGTAGTGAAGGCAAAGTTTTGGGCCTGTGACCAGGACATTTTTGCCACAGGAAGATAAAAGAGAAAGGAGCGGGAAGCTCTGGGATGGAGGGAACTCTCCCCATATCTGACAGAAGAGTCAGCTGGCTCTCCCAGGCCCTGGCATGGATGAGGCAAGCAGGGAAAGCCATGGCCCTTTTGTCGCCCACCCTTGGCAAGCTGCTGTGCTAAGCAACAAATGACTTTGCCTGAAGCTGACCTTGTTGCTTCGGTGTTTGCACCTTTTGTGTATACCCTACTGCATAATGTTCAAGGCAAGAGAATTAGACCAATTTGCAATGACATATCAATAGAATTTTCAAAAAACTGTTTAGTATTGACCTAACTCTTATTGCACTGATATCAGTGTAAGCTTTACAGATAATTTCAGTTGAAGAAGAGCCAGGCCATTGCTGAGCACTTTTTGAGAATCCCATTTTAATGATATGGGTCTTAATTATTAAGGTAAAAAACATTTCTTACAATCTGAGGACTTTGGCCAAACTATGAACTGAGGTTCATGGGGACCTTTTGGGGAAGCTTTGGTTGAACGAGGTCATGAATCAAGTGACGTCCATTCAGTCTGTCACTGTAGTGATGAATCATATGCAAATTGCTCTGTGTGGCTTTTTTAAATGGAAACCAAACTTATTTGGCTAGTGAAAGCTAACTGTTACTGTATTCTTATAGTTTATTTAAAAAAAAAAATCAAACTAAAATTACCAGGAATGTACTCATATGAAGAAAAACTGGGCAGCTTGTTTGCAGGAGCCCTCATAAACTAATTTCACAGTTTTAACATTAAGTAATTATTAAAAACTGAAAAACAAACAAAAAGTGTACTTGAACTGAAGCAGAATTTTAACTTACTCCATGAAATAAGGGGAACTGGAGACCCAAGGGCAGATAAGAAAATTACCTGTTGTACTCCCTTTATATTTTACTTAACTGGTCTCACTTTTAGTTTCAGAGACATGAACAATCACATCTCATTCGTTGAGACTTACACATTCCATATACAGTCAATGTGTACAACTATCCCCTGCAATCATCATTTGCACTGGAGAGAACAGTTATACAACCAAGATCAGCTGAAACTGGGGGAAAATATTACAGTACAAATCCAGGCAGACAGGACTGACACAGCCTAGAAAGAATAGCACAACCCTGGCTAATTACATCTATGCATCTCCAGCATTGCTTGAAACAGTCTGGGTAAGCTGTGTTACTTGTCTAACTCAAGTGTGCATCTTGACACTTGCCACATATTACATGGACTAACTTCAAGTTTTAGTGGGTGCTGTGCTTATTTTCCTTCTCCTTTACGCCTGTTTTGGATTCTCTGACACCCTTATTTTTTCTTTTCTTTAAATAGTAATACCACTTCAGGTATAAGCCTAAAGAATATTCTGTATCCCAATGTTTCTGAATTCTGTGGTCCATCACAGACAATTGGATCACCCTATAGTCTCTTTGGTCAAGGTTTTCAGATCTGAATGTTGCTACAGACTATTCCCGATTCTTCTCCCAGGATTAGAGAGTTTCTGAAAGTTTCCTCCTTCCAGTTCACTGATTTTTGCTTCCTAGGATTTGTTTTTTCACTTTTCATCATTCTTCCAATTTCTTTGTTAAAAATTTCTATATTGCATAGGTGTCTATCTGTTAACACCTGTCCTTTTGTCAAGTGAAAAAGCAAAAATCAGAAAAATTAAAACTTATAGCCGTCCTTGCTTTGAAAGATGGGGTCAGTCTTAGATTCACAGAGGCTGGCGTAAACATTTTTTATCCCAGACAATTACTCTGTACATTGCCATCTATTTCTACTGCAATTCTAGTTCTTCATTCCAAAACTAATAGCAATCTTCTCTTACAGACTTGTTCTCTCTGTCCCTGTACTACTTGATTGTCCTCACAATAGTCAGTTCATTCTTTTCCAGTCAATACTTCAGAGACAGACCCTTGCTCTAAAGTATGATCCCAGAGGTACCTGCTACAAGTCATTCCCTCCTGTAAATTATTCTTTCTTCACTGCCAAGGTCCCAAAACTCCATTCATTCTTTGGAATATACCCAGTGACTAAAATAACCCTATAAATGAACACATTAAGCACAAATGTGTTAACCACATAAAGAATGCATTTCTGTATCAAATTCAAGTTGTAGTTTTTTTCTTAAAATATAAGGGAAAAAAAGGAGTTTACTGATGTGCCATAAGTAAAGCAGCCCTGTTCAGGGAATCCATTAAGGATGTGCTCATGTTCCGCTTAAATGTCCCTCTATGTAGTGTTCTTGCATTCTTTGTCATGTAACAACAGACTAGAGTTTATTGAAAATAGATGATGTCACCCAGGGCAGAGCTGCAGAGCTGTGTGTAGCAGCCAAGACTGTGTCTGCATTATTTCTGTTCTCCCCATGCAGCCCAGCACAAAGCACTGGGGAGTAGGAGTGAAGGGGAGCTGCCCCTCCTGCTTTCACCCTCCATCACACCTGTGTCTGTACCTAAATTCAGGGTCATCACCACTATCAGATTGGTTCATCTCTGCAGTGCTCTCAGGCCTCTGTCCCTGGACTTTAAACAAGGACAACTCTGCAGCCTTTAAGATGTAACTGTGCCATTCCTGCCTGCTCTCGCAGGGTGACCTCAGATTCCTTCTGTCCTTTCCTAATTTCCTCGGGGCATTTCTGCCCCATCCATTCCCATATTTTACATAGGATACACTGCCCTCCCTTGCCCACTCTTCCCCAAGCTGTTCCCATTTCCTGGTTGTGAGTGAAATAGGATTCATTGCTGTTGCTCTTGCTTCACAGCCTCCTTTGGGTGATCAAGAACAACTCATTCCCGGTCATGGTCAACCTAGGAAGTCCCACCTTTACAACTGACTGAGAAAAGGCCATTGAAAAGGGATATTTAGGTGTTTACAGATGGCTGTAAATTTCAAAGGCACAGAGGAACATTTGACTATCATTAGTGTGTAGTGAAATATTGAAAAAACTCAGTGTTTACCTGCATCCTTGGTGCTCCTACCTCTAAATATCCTGTGCTATGCAATAGACAAAACTACGCTATCCAAACTCCAGTTTCACATGAATCTCCATAACAGAGAAAGAGAACAGTCAGAATGGATATAGGAGAGAGGACATAAAGCTATAATGTTTCAGAGTTGCTGAGCAGAGAGTGTAACAAGTGAGCCCTCATTTTCAGTACGTCATAAACACACATTTCTGTAATGCAACAAAAGAAAAGTAGCTCTTTCAAACAGTTATACTTTTCACAAACTAGAAGCAGTTTTATATTTTAATGCTATCAGGTACTACATTAGTTTCAGCATCTATTAATGAATTGAAATAATCACAAAGCATTTTCATCTACAGCATTTATTTTTAATAGTGAGTACTTTTGGAAGAAAAATAAAAGCATATGTTAATTGCTAATAAATCTCAGATGTTTAAACCATGCTGCATTACACAACTGTGTTAAGCTGATTGACAGAATACAGCCTTAAAAACATTAGGTGTGCCATAAATACATCTGTAATTTATGATATTATAATTATATAGTAGTCGCTGGTAGAAATTGACATTACAATGCAAAAGAGGCCCCAATTTTACCTGAAGTCTTCACTCGTTTATAAGTTTGAACAGAAATGCCCTTCTAGGCTGAAAATCTTTCATGTTTGATTTCTGTTGAAGATCTGGAAGTGAGAAAGCAGGCAGTGCAGGTACTTAAGAAAGGATGCTTTGCATTCTATAGCACTTAGTAAGTGAATGGCATCATACTTTATTAGTTCTAACTCCTAAAATCAGCATGAGTAATTCATTTCTATATTAGGCAAGCCTAAAATTAGTATTTAGGAGTGAGGATAATGTTTCAAATTCAGTGAGAAGTCAGAGTATTTTGAGGTAGCCAACTCTGTCTCCCTGACATCACTGTTTAATAGGGTAATCAAAGAATCATAGAATCATTTAGGTTGGAAAAGGCCTTTAAGATCATCAAGTTCAACTGTTAACCTAGCACTGCCAAGTCCACCACTAAACCATGTCCCTAAGTGCTCCATGTACATGTCTTTATAACACCTCCAGGGATAGTGACTCAACCACTTCCCTGGGCAGCCTGTTCCAATGCTTGACAACCCTTTCAGTGAAAAAATTTTTCCTAACATCCAATCTAAACCTCCCCTGGCACAACTTGAGGCCATTTCCTCTTGTCCTATTGCTTGTTACTTGGGAGAAGAGACTGATACCCACCTCGCTACAACCTCCTTTCAGGTAGTTGTAGAGAGTGAGAAGGTCTCCCTTGAGCCTCCTTTTCTCCAGGCTAAACAACCGCAGTTCCCTCAGCCGCTCCTCATGAGACTTGTGCTCTCGACCCTGCACCAACTTTGTTGCCCTTCTCTGGACACACTCCAGCACCTCAATGTCTTTCTTGTAGTGAGGGGCCCAAATCCCACTATTTGACCCAGTAGAGGCTGCAGTCAAGAGGAATGATGGGGCTTATCCTCACCATTCACATGACAGCTGCCTCTGAAGCCAAGTCCTGGATCATCCATCCTCCAGGGATAGACTTTTGCAAGCCTTTAAGGAAGGGGATGTCTCAGAAGATGAGGCAAGGGGCAGAGGACAACATTTGACACTAATGATGTTCAGGCTGCCCTATCAAGAAGATCTGTAGAGCAGCTGAACTTATCTGGAAGTTCCAGTACAGCCCCAGCACAATACCTTCCGTAGGGAGCCTTAGCTACAGTCCTCGACAACTTCATCTGATGTACAACCCTCAGTTTTACAAGAGCTGGTCATCAGCTAGTTATTGGAAAAAAACCACATTAAAACACATTCTGGGGGTAAAACACACTCTCAGGGATACAAAGGATATATCTGAATAAGAAAAACCTAAAAGGCATGCCACTGGAAAAGATGATATTGCCAGAACCAGAGGTAATAGTGGTGCCCAATGGACACAATTACAAGGAGATAAAAGTTCCTCTCCATCAGCTGAAAGAGATTTGATGAAGCCCTAGGACTGATGTAGTGCTGTCATTCTGCTGATTACAGAGGAGCCCATACTGGTACCTCTTCTCAGGGCATATTATTGACTTGAGCACAGCATTGTCCTAATGTGGTTGTGTGGCTTGCTGACATGAATTTCTTTAGAGAAGGCCAGATGGGAAAACAGGCAGAACAGGCATATATCTGCAGGTACTTGACAATATAAGGCTACCCCTGCATTCCCTCCTTATGAACCATCTCTCCCTGAGCTTCACTTTACTAATTTTCATAATTTAAGCCCATCTAAGTGTAATTAAAAAGTCCAAATTAATGAGTAGTAACAAACAATGAGCAATTTTTCTTTTACTGAACAGTATTACAGTACTGTACAAACTAAATGGAAGGGTCAGGCAGTGAAATATGATGCTAGACTAAAAAGAAATCAGAGAGTTCACTGCAGTAATATGTCATTGGTAGTAATTGTGCCATAAAATGAAAGTGTTTATTTTCAGTCTGATTCTTTTATTAAAATAAATCCTGTTAAGGGAATTTACCTATGAAAGTTATTTTTCTATGTATGCAGCAAATCTTTCTAATTATCCAGTTACTCCTGGGAAAACTAGCTACCAGTGAAATGCAATGATATGTTTGTAAAAACAAAGATTTATATTCTTTTTCTAAAAGATAAGTCATTACTGACATTTTAATTATGTAATTCCTCCTTAGACTTCTAATTTCAATGTTGTTTCTATATTTCACAAGGAAATTGTTACGATACTTCTGAAAACAACTTGAATATATGTACTCAGTGATCACACCAAACAGGTCTGCAAATTCTGAGCAGAGTGCTAATACATGAACTTCTGCATAAAATAGATATGTAAATAATATGAAAACTGCACGTCTGGATAACACTGACAAAATACAAAATTTGAGTGCGGATAAATTGTTCCCTACAGGGGAGGTCAGGAATATTTTTTTCGTTTAGAAACTGAGAGAAGGTACCTGGTGCTGTGCAGCTGATTTTGCTAAAAACCCTAAAATAGACAATGAGGTCTTCAAGCTCTGGGTGCCAGGGTTTTTTTTCCAGGAAAGGGTAAACTGTTTCCCAGCTGCAAAACACAAAACGAGATTCTGTGAGAGCAATATTCTCCAGGGACAATAACAGAGCACTTCTGAGCCTAGGTGGTAATTAACAAGCCTCACTGTCTGCTTCTGCAATGTGAAGCTTCTTTGCTTACACATTACTAAACTGTCTGGATCTGCAAATCACACTGAACCTGGGACCTCCAAAATATCTTTAATATAGTCTTGCAGAACACTGAAATGATTAATTTCTCTTTCTATGAAGTAATTACAAGTACAAACCAGCATTTCATTTCTATTTTTTAAAGAAAAAACTAAAAAGGGAAAATCTCTGAACCTTTGAAATCTACATGATGGGCAGAAAAAAAAAGAAAAAAGAACAAGCTGGAAAAGACAACCTTCACGTCCCCTTACTCACCTACCCATAACAAACAAAATGCTACTCTGAACCATCAAATCACTGTTTTCAGAGCATTTTCTCTTGCTTTTTGTTTCCCACATAGATGTATTCCTTTATTCTATCTGGTAAACAACTACTTTTTTATTCAAGAAAACAGCATGTTATCACCTTCTTTACATTTTGTAGCATCCATCTTTTTTCCTGTTGTCTTGGATTAATGCGATTACTGCAGAAGACTTTATATATGTTTTTAAAAACATATATAAACCTTAAAATTTTTAAGGTATTCATATATATACCTTAAAAGTTTTGACTTATTAGACTACTCGATACATGCAGGACAAGACAGCAGCTGTTCAGTCTCTCCCAAAGTATGCTCTTTCCTTTTAAGCTTCACATCCTTTTCCAACGTCTTCTAAACAAAAGCAGCTTAAGGGATGAGCAGCCAGGGCAATCAGAAACCAGGAGAAGACACAGGCCAAGGCAGATAACAATGCAAGTCATGCAGCGTGTGGGGTCGTGAAGACAAACTTCTACTACAGGTGCTGGCAAAGTCCCCACAAGTCTAAAGCTGACTAAGTCCCCAAACATTCATTCCCTGTATTAGACACTGTAGACACTGTTCAGCCCAGAGCTTTGTATAACACTTTTCCCAGCTTTGCATACTGTTATGAATAAATACATCCTGATCTTTTGCTGAGCTACTTGTGTATACTCAGCTGGAGTTTGATTCATGCTTCTGTGCACTTCCTATTAATCATAACGGAATTAAAAACTGAAATGAATATATATGATATATCATCATTGGCATTCAAATGTTTTCATATTGCATCGACTTGTAAAGAGTGATTTTATAGCTATGCCTTTAATTCACTTAACACCTAAAATAGTGCTGTAAAGATGTGAGCCAAAGTTTTAGCAAAGTCAGAGGCTTCACATGTGAGTTTGTCTTCCTCTCTATCTTCCTTCTCATTTCTCCATATTCTTCAGTCTGGAGGAAAAGAATCTGATTAAATCAGGCCAAGTAGGAATCAAGAGGAAGGTTTTCTGAATAGTCTTACCAGCTGGTGAAAATTAGCAGCTTAAATATTCTCAAAAATCATTCTCTGGGTCAAAGAAAAGATTTAAAGATCTAGGCATTGCATAGTCAGGATTTGTCTTTCACCATGCTGGAAGTGGTCCACTGCATGTGGAAGGTAGGGTCAGGAAGGAAGGTTAAACAGATCTTCACTTCTAAAAATATATAATGCAGAATTCACAGTCCATCTTCTGTAACTATTTAAGATGTTGCTTAGGAAATCAGTGATGCCTCACTCCAACATCATCAAATCTGAGTCCAATTTGAAAATACAAGCAATAGCTAGCAGGGTACATAATTTTCAGCATTTCCACAGACCACAACATAATCTGTCATATTTTGTAACAAACTGTTACTATTTGTGTGTGTATAATTAGTGAACTGTGAACTTTGACATTATGTTAAAAAGCATATAACTATCCATCCACGTTCTGCACCAAACTACATTCCTATAAATGTAGGCTACACTGAGGAAGATCCTCTTGTTTAACATCAGTATAAATGACAGCAGGCTATGAGCTTTGGAATTAAAAAACTACAGTTATTATTATTTTTTTTTTGAAGACTGGTTTCCTTTCAGATTGCAACACTTCAGCTCATTTAACTTCTACTTAACAGAAACTGACTTCAATGAACATATGGACTAAGAAAACAATGTTTCTCAGATTAAGACTCACTTACGGGTTTGTTTAATCCAAAATAAGAATACTTTTTTTGCAATAAATTTAACATTTTACAGGACCTACTGAAGGAAAATCATCTCCATTTCTTTTTTCATGATCTCCAAGCTCAGAATTGCAGTGGGCAGATAATATCATTGTACAATCTATAATACTGTGGTTTAAAGGTTTAATTCCTGGTATGCTGCAATAATTTTATGTCTGGAGAATATTGCCATCAAATAGCCAGAAGTAGTTCTGAAGACTCGTAAAAGTAAATATGGTATGTTACCTTGTTTCTGTAATTGTTTCTGTGAGCTTTGGTTGTTAGCATTTTAACTCCGGCTGTGGGCAGTTGACACCTTCATACCAAACTATGGGATGCTGAGATGACGTCATCCAGTCTTCTGAAATGGGAGTCACTCCACTAAAGGCCTGTCCTCAGTGACAACCATTCTTTGTGTGCAGGAAAACCCTCTCGGTTTCTGTGGCTTCTTCATCTGTCTTCTTCTTGTCTTTGGTGAATGGAGGGTGAGGTGTCTGAAGCATCACCAGTGCTGAGACAGCCGAGGCCCCTGGTGTCTACCTGTGGACATCCTTTGGTGCAGATGTTAAATTATCTAGGCTGATGTGGTCCAAACCGGCTTGCAGGGGCTGTCCATGCACCAATACATGCTGGCTGCCACCCGTCTGGAAAGCAGCTTGACAGAAAAGGCCCTGGGGCTCCTGGTGGACACCAGGTTGAACATGAGGCAGCAATGTGGCCTTGCGGCAAAGAAGGCTAATGGTATCCTGGGCTGCGTTAGACAAAGTATTGCCAGCAGGTTGAGGGAGGTGATCCTTTCCCTCTACTCATCCCTGGTGAGGCCATACCTGGACTACTGTGTCCAATTCTGGGCTCCCTGGCACAAGAGAGACATGAACATACTGGAGAGAGTCCAGAGAAGGGCCATAAATATGATGAAGGGACTGGAGCATCTCTGCTGTGAGGAGCTGAGAGAGCTGGGACTGTTCAGCCTGGGGAAGAGGTGTCTCAGGGGGATCTCACCAATATGTATACATGCCTGAAGGGAGGGTGCAAAGAACGGTGCCAGGACCAGAGGCAATGGGCACAAACTGAAATACAGGAGGTTCCTCCTGTACATCAGGAAACATTTTGTTACTGAGAGGGTGACCGAGCACTGGCACAGGTTCCCCAGAGAGGTTGTGGAGTCTCCATCCCTGGAAATATTCAAAAGGCATCTGGACAAGGTCCTGGGCAACTGGCTGTAGGTAGCCCTGCTTGAGCAGGGGGGGGTGGGACCAGATGACATACAGAGGTCCCTTCCAACCTCAGCCATCCTGTGATTCTGTGATTTTGTACAGCAAAGAGTGGTGTCAGAGAAAGAGACCTCAGGGCAGGGCCCTGAGTCCCCATCCCCATGTCTGCCTTGCCATCCTGGGGCCATGTCTGACCATGGTTCCCCTGACCAGGACTGATCCTGGCCCTCACCCACAGGCTGACATCCCAGTCCAGCCTCAGCCTGTCCCTGCCCCCACGGAGCTGCCTGAAGCCCAGGGCTGGGGCTGCCCCCCGTGCCCCCCAGCTGCCCTGCTCCTTGCTGGGGTGGTGGGATGGGACCTGGCTGCCAGGCCTAGCCCTGTCTGCTGGATGGTCCCCTGTGAGTTAGCAGCTCACCACAGAGAATCAGAAACTGTATCTCAAAATCTGTGATTCTCTGTTGTATAAATAATAGATTTATTCTTAGAGAACATGCTGGTAAATGGCAGTAAGCCATTCCCTCCCCTTCTACATGCGAACGTGGATAGGGCAGAATTTAGATTTTGATGAGCTAACACGTCTTAGCAGACTTGTAAAAGCTAAGAGGGGCCTCAAAGTTGTATTCAGCTCAAATTGCATCTGTACTTTTGTGTTCTGAGTGATAAATCTGCTTGTTTCTAAATTTGAGTGCACTAAAACACTTGGACTGTCCTGCACTTCCTAATGCTTGCTCATCCACCAAAGGAAAAAATACCGTGATTGATATTCCCTACCTGTGAAACAGATTTTTTTGTTCAGCTGTGAGATAGTTACGGAAAAGAGAAAGCAGATGAATCACAGTACATGTAGTTGGTGTTTGAGAATTTGAAAGTCTCTCGGAAACCATATGATAGTAGGCAAGTTCCTTGGAGAAGATGTGGATGGTAACTATTTTCTAAGCTATATATATGGCTGAATTCAAATAAGATATGATGATCCTGACTGAATTACTCATTTTATCCAAATGTCATTATTCCTTTTTGCATTTTAATGAAACAGTAAACACTATGTTTGCTACAAATTTGTACAGTTCATACCACAATGGATGGTACATACCACAGATGAAGGCTCTATATGCCAGAGCAAAGACAATAAAATAAAATAAATGTTTGCTGTAACAGTAGAGTAAGCAGAACCTGTATTTAAGTTTGCCTCTTCAACATTTTTTATTCTTTCAAGACAGTACAATTCAGACATTCCTGAAGACAAAGACAAATAATCTGAAACATGATATTAGGTAACATGAGTCCTAATTATATATTCTCACAGCTAATGACTATTAATATATAAATCAATGCAAATGTTATGTTTTAACATTGATGAACATACTGCACTAAATTCTGTGGCTAGAGGAGTTCCCTTTGGGGAGATGGGAATGAGATTTGAACGAAAGTATTAAAGTTTCAATTAAATGGCTTCACGTGTGTTGGCACAATGATATTCCTGTCCTTCATGCAGATTGAAATTTTGTCAGCCAAGTCAGACAAAGAGATAACCAGCCTATTCATACTGCAGCATTTCCTTCAGTGGCAGTATTAAGTCGAACCTTACTCCAGCTCCTGGTGTTCACCCAATCTGTAGAAAGTTAAAAACTTTGAAGCATTTAGAGTTTCATTAAACTGGACAGTAGGCTCAAGCATTATGAAGGTGGATGGATGGACATCCACCAGTGAGATTACACAGGCTGTCTTTTTGTAGGAAATCAAGATGAAACCACTAAATTCAGGCACCTGTGAATGAGACACCAAGCATCCTTGGAAAGCAGAGTATTTGCTTAATAATATACTTTAGTGTTTCTGTCATAGTATTGAGGAGTCATATCTAGAGGTATTATTCTAGATGTAGTCTCACTGATGTCAGAAACAGAAGGTCTATCATTTTCCTGGTCTATAATTGTGCCTCTGATTATGAATGCTTTTTCCCAGATTGCACAGGTTTTGGAGGAACCGTATCACATTGCAAATGTATCTCTAGTTTTATATCTATTAATGCCTTAAAGATTGCATCAATATTTCTGCCTCTCATGTTTTTGGGTTTTTTTTCCCCTTACTCCATAGCTGAATTTAACATAATAATTTTACAAAGCATATTAACTCATGATTTTTTCAGACTCAATCTCATTTTAGTGTTGCCCACAATGCTAATCACTGAAAAAAAATCTGATTCTTTAGCATATGAAGTAGAATGAACATAGGTTAAAATGTTAGCTATAACTGAACATAGTACATGTTGTTTTATATAAAACCAAAGTAATTTTTCGAGAAAGATTCTGTGAAGCTGTGACTATACCAGCTTTATTAAAGTGCAGTTATAGAATATCTGTTTAATTCCTTTAATCCAATATTACTCAACTTTATCTCTGTCTTGGGTTCAGGAGTGTTTATAGGTTACACTGAAATGGCTGTGCTACCCTTGTGGAAAAAGTGACATTAATATGTAAAGACACACAGCAGACAACAAATGAGTAAATTATGAGGTAAGTTACTATATTGTTTGGATGAGAAAGAATGTTAGATGCAATCTCCCAAGTGGAGAAACTTTCTAAACACATCATTTGTTGTAGAAATGAAAATAGGTTTCAGTCTCTCCAATGTTCTTTATTAATTATAAGGAATATGCAAACAGAGAGAGGAGCTCACTGTACCTCTCCAGTGCCTTTTGCATGTACCACTTGTTTTTGGATAATTTGCAGCTGTAGCTGCCTCTAAGACTCTACATACATGTTGATATATTTTTCATGGGAAGCCTGCGATTTAAGGATTCTCTCCTCCTTCACTCTCGCTATGTCACATTTATGTTTCAGACATTTTTTTCATATTGTCTTAGCAGATTAAAGTCTGGTTGAAGGTTGACTTTTCTTGAAGACAAGTTTTATTGTGCAATCAAATTTCCACATTAATACAAGTGCCACATGTAATCCAAGTTTACTCTTTTTTTTTTTTTTTTTTTTTCTCTGTGTGTCTACAGTTCATCACTGCAGAATTTTCCAAAGGGGAAAGAGAAACTTGAGTATCACCCTTTCAACTTTGTGACTTCCCTTCTTCTTACAGAAGAAAGCAATTTTATTTGAAAGGTATGCTACATTGGAGAAGTACAGAACTAAAGAATGACATAGAAAATAATTTATCCTGTAGTTCTAAGTGTGTCCTTGAAACTGTTTCCCACAAAAACAAAACAATGTTTTATGTTCATACCAACTGCATTAAGACATCTCATAAGAACACTGAGGAAAGAAAATTTAATATCTGTGAAATGAACTCCCATATAAAGTGTTGGAAGCCACGTGAAGTGATTCTGAATGTTTTATTTTTTAAGAGAAAACTTATCCTCTTGTACCCGTCTTTCAACACCCTCCCCTCACTTTGACTTCTTACCAGGGTAAATTCACTAAATGAAGAAATAGTGAGTGTTCCCACAGCTACTATAGCAGAATAAAAAGTTGTGATTCCCTAAATTTTACAAGTTTTATCATGTATTTTTATGAGATTTTGGGTTTTAGCCAGTCATACATTATTCATTATTTCCCATCTACTATTCATTATTATCTTATTAGAATTTTCAGTCATCATATTAGGAAGAAGAAACAATAAATAAAAAATGCATGTGGGAATCAGAATTCATGTCTGACTGATTAATGCATAATGAAGGAAGGAGGCATTCTAAAAATCACCAATGCCAGTTAAAGAACATTCATAAAATTATTGCCTTTCTTCTCTGAAAATCTCTTTTTAATCAAACCAAAATTAGGGTTTAACTAATCTGATAACCAGAAGGGAAGGATATCTGTAATAGATACTTTAAACAACTCCAGATTGTACAGAATATAAATAATGTATACTACATTGCATTATTCACAAAACCACATAAAAAGTTCTGCAATTTTTCTGGGAATTATATAACATTTTTAGTGTGGCCTGTCCCTTCTGAACCTTCACATCAGCCTATCTCAGACTCCTGCAGGGGCAATATCACTCATTCATATAACCTATTATTTGTACATTCCTCAGATGTAATTGGTTATTAATCATACTGTTTGGTGAGGGCAAAAGGAAATGTAACTATCTCAATACCTCATGCAGTATATGCCAATACTTTCTGTAACTATATAATAAAATAAAATCACTGGAAAAGTGTTCCTAACCCATTCCTAGAATTTAAACTGCTTACCTACTAGTCAATTAAATACCATATCACTACACTGAGAAAATATAAATAATAAAATACTCCTAGCTGAAAGCTCTTTCAGTGCAAACTTTAACCATTTTTTCTGTTTTTAAAAACTAAAATCAAGACAAGCATTTGAAGATAGATGTACAGCAGGCAACCACCAACTAAAGAGAAAACTTGTCTCTCATAAGTAACCTCATGAACTGAATATCTGCAACATTGGTCAAGAAACTGATTTCCTGAGTGAGTTTGTTGTGAATGTATTAGAATATCTCTTTGCAATATTTAAATCTATGGAGTGGTTGCAAAGATTTGAAAGTCAAGATCATGCTTGTTAGAGTTGCTCAGACAATTCACCTTGGCAGTCAGATGATCTCTATGCAAGCTTAACTGTCTATCTGCATGAAGAACGTTGAAACCAAGGCTGTGGTTTGCTTCTGTTCTTTCGACAGACATATCTGTAGACTGGTCCAACATCTGTATTTGCAGCTAGTAAAAGAACAGTTAGTGACTCAAATATTTCCAGGAGAGAAAGTAAAAATTTTCCTGGAAATAGGGTTGCAGGCATCTAGAAACAAACTAGCTTAAAAATTTGCCAACATATCCAAGGGTAACATGTCAATTGAAAAGATACTATTGGCTGCATGGGCTTGGACATCTGCTCTGATAAGAGTGAACCTACCTCTTATTTACGATAAAGAATTTACCTCAGTGAATTACTGTGACTTTTTTGATTCCAGCAATTGTTGCAGCCGAAAGATAGGGCTTCCAACTGGATGGAAGCGTCTTGCGAGCACAGATATCCAGGCTAGAAGAGCCTCTGTTTTCAGCTCTCCACCCCAAACACAGTGTAGTGATATCACTGACCCCTTTCCACTGGCATTAAAAGAGGATTATGGCAGGTGAAAATGCTGACATGTAGCTAAGCAGAACTTCAGTGTGTTAATGCCAACACAGAAAGTAATTTGGAGAGACTATGATGTTTCTGTAGAAGGTGATATGTAACTACCCCTTGGTAATTCATTTTAGCATTACCAATTGAGATCTGCTCACAGCCATTTGATGGCTACAACTCTACACAAACTCATTTTCATTGTTGATATTTTCACTGTGGGCAAAATGTGGATTTTTATTTGCAGAGGAGCTGAACAAAAGATATGCGTTTAAGAATCAATTAGCTTCCTATGCAAAAGGTTAGTTGGTCCATTAAACTGATGAATACTTTTTCCTGTTTGAGAGTATAATCATTTTCCTAGTTAGAAATTTTCAGTAAAATCCTGCATATCGTAATGATACTGTTAAATCAAAACAGTAAACCAACTATTTATTTACATTATGCATATCATAATAAAGAAAATAGCCCTGCCACAAAAAATTTCGAAAGGTTCTGGGCATGTTTAAAAGTTTTATTTGGATAAATTATTTTTTATAGAAGGTTTCTAAAAAAATCATGCACTTAGTTTAATTAAAATTACACCTTCTTGCTACTTATTGAGAATTAGAGAAATTATGAAACCTTTTTACTGCATTACTTCATAATGCCTGCCATAAATTATTTTTTGTTAAAATGTTGAAAATTAGTACCTGGAATATTCATGCATAACCCTACTCAGGGTATTGAACAAGACCTAAAATCTCTCATTGTGTTACAAATTTCTCTTAGCATAAAATTTTGCATTTCGATTACTCTTAATTTTAATTATGGCTATATTTCAGAAAAATCAAGTAAAACCAGGTAGCAGACTATGAATAAAAGAAAGCTAACAAATTATCACAGAGGATTATACCTCAAGTTGTTATGAAGTCATCTTTGCAAATGATCATCTTATTTTTGTGGTTCCAAAATGTTTTCATAACTTCTCATTCTAGTAAAGTGAGTTGAGTATTTTTTGTAAGAATAATGAGTTTTAAGGTTACATATTGTTTTTTCTTGTAAACATCCTATTTGTCACCCATTTACAACTTTAGAAAAAAACATCACAGTGACATAAAGATAACAAGAAATACCAATATCAATTATAACACCTAAATACTACAGCTGGAAAAATGGATTAGAACAAAATAGAAGGTATAGCTAAAATTTTTTCTGAATTCTGAGCAAGAGGATGATCATCTCCTCTATATGGCACCTAGGAAGCACACAGATGGTCTAACCACTGTCACGAACCCAGTCATGTGAATGCTTTCATATTTTCTTTCTCCCTGTTCTTTGATACTAACACTTGTTTGAAGATCACAGCTAAAGCTCTAAACAGGAATTCTCTTGTAATCTGGAGTTGCTATGCAATTTAGCATACCCTAAAAAGAACTGCACTTCAGAGATTTATACATTGAGGGTGGAGGTGGCGGGACATAGCACAGATTCATTTGGGCCCCAGAAAAAAATTGTTCCAAAAGTAAAGAAGCTGAAGATCTTAATTTCAAAAGTTTTTAAGAGAGAAATGTAAATATAGTTGTCCACCTCTCCAGCATCTATCCTTATTCATCCTTCAGTAATTCAAACCCACAGCTTCACTTTTCTAAGCTCTGCTGATGCTTTTGGGGTGATATACGTGCCTTGACATCTACTGATGACTCTTTTATGCTTTTACTAGGGCTTCAATATAAAAGCAAAAAATGCAAAACATTTTCTGTATCTTTAGGGTATTCCATGATGAATTCACATCTCCAGTGTTTTTCTTTTGCATTACCATAGAAGACATGTGTACGTGGAGGGCGATCAGGGAAGCCGGGGAAAATTGCCATTACCACAGACTTCCCAGAATCCTTTCTGAAGCCTATCATGCTCTCTGAGCAGCTGCTCATTACTAGTGATTTTGAATGTGTGATGCTAAAAGCATAGTAGTGGAGAAAAGGGAGAGGAGAAAGAAACTGTTTCATGCTGGTTAGGCACCTAACTTAGGCGTGATTCAGAGTGCTGAAAACTTACAGTTTACAGATAATATGGCTACTGTGCCATGTCTATGCTCCACTGTGGTACACAGCAATCACATTTCCTCTGTTATCTCATATTTCTGTACTTTCCCTAATCCAGTGCCAAGTACTCTGCTGTGGTTCAGTATAATCCAAGATTCAGTAAACTTCATGTAGATTAAGTCTCTATGCCTGCTCAATGTGAGGTTGAGATCGTAAATATGTTGAGCTGTAATTATAAGTAAAGTTTGTTGATAGTAACTACAGTGCTCAACACAAGATAATAGCAAAGAAAAAATACGATTTGTATCCTTAGGTATTTTCTAAATATTTTCAGTATTGCTTGCAGGAAGTCTTTAAAAAAGCATTAAAACATGTTTTTGTTAATTCAGGATATAATTTTCAGCAAAAGATGTTGTCTTTTCCTCTTGGCTAATCAGGTTATGAACAATACAATAACCCTTAGCTGCCATATAACCATTTTTTTTAATCTCAGAGAGTTAGTCCTGAGTTATTTTTACAGATCATTAAAATATATAACATTCTGACATTCATTTATCACCAAGAAACAAGAACAGGAAAAATGCAACATGATTAATGAGCTAGATTTACTCAGAAAATTTTCCTAAGGCAGAGGAAGGGGAAATCTTAACAAAGAGTTTTCTTTCACATCTTCCCTTTTCTAGAGAGAGGAATCAGCTGCCTCAGAAGGACGAAAGAGGAGAATAGTTCACAGTACTTCATTTTGGTGCTTTGCCTTTCATCTGACACTGTTGGTTAAGTGATGATAGGATTAAAACATTGAGTGGACTTTTGTAACACCTCAGAGGTGGCACTAAGAAATATCATGGCATTGAGGTAAATGTGTTTATGTATTTTTCAAACCATACACGGTCTTTTACAGGGTCCCAGATTTACAGAGTATCAATATGTCCCATGTAAAATGATGCCAGTTAGTGTCAGATCTTCTCTGTATGTAAACAGAAAGGATGCGTGAAACCTGGAGCACAAAGTCATGTGCAGATCAGAGGGGTCGTCTCCAAGCAAGACCTTACAATGGGCATCTGCTACTGGCCTCCAAATCATGATGATAAAGCCGATGAAGCAATATTTGGGACACTAAAGCAAGCTTCTGGTTAACAGAACCTGGTTCTCATGGGAGACTTCAACTACCCAGACATTTGCTGGAAGAACAATACCGCAGCTCGCATGTCATCCATCAAGTTCCTGGAATGCGTAGAGGGAGGTTTCCTCTTACAAATGTTAGACGTGCCAACCAGGAATGAGGCACCACTGGACTTGCTATTCACAAACCAAGAACACCTGCTTTGTAATATCTCGGTTAGTGACAACCTTGGCTGCAGTGATCACAATATTGTGGAGCTCTGGATCCTGCGGAGCATGTTGAAGGTTAGCACCAAGACTAGGGTCCTAGATTTTAGAAGAGCAAACTTCAGCTCACGCAGAGCTCAGTTGGGAAGGATCCTGTGGGATGCTTCCATGGAGGATAAAGGAGCTAGCGAGTGCTGGGGGTTCTTCAAGAATGTTCTCTTGAGGCACAAAACCAGTTTATCCCCTATAAAAGGAAGGGAAGTAAGCGAAGGCTCAACCACGAGCTCCTGGGTCTGCTCAAAACCAAAAGGGAAGCGTACCAGGGATGGGGAAGTGGAAGATTATCCGTTGAGAACTACAAGGGCATTGCCAGAGTGTGCAGAGATGCAGCTAGAAAAGCAAAAGCTCAGCTTGAATTGGAACTGGCCAGAGATGTCAAAAATCACAAGAAAGTGCTCTTCAGGTATGTAAATTGCAGGCAGAAACAGAAGGAAAACATAGGTCCACTGTTAAACAGTAGATGTGAATCAGTCACCAACAATGCTGAAAAGGCAGAGGTTCTCAACACTTTCTTCACCTCTGTCTTTACCAACACTGTTGGGTCCCAGGCATTGGGAACTAAAATCCAGGTTGATCCAAACATAGACCCACCATCAGTGAAGGAGGAGTTAGTATGTGAATTATTACAGGAGCTTGACCCCTACAAATCGATGGGCCCTGACGCTGTCCACCCGAGGGTGTTGAGAGCTGGCTGATGTCATTGCGAGGCCACTCTCCATAACCTTTGAGAAGTCATGGAGATCGGAGGATGTCCCAGAGGACTGGAGGAAGGTGAATGTTACCCCCATCTACAAGAAGGGCTCAAGGGAGGATCTGGGTAATTATAGGCCCATCAGTCTTACTTCAGTCCCCAGGAAAGTTATGGAACCAATCCTCCTAGGGGCTGTTACAAGTCAAATGAAGCACGTGATTGGGAAAAGCCAACATGGCTTCACTAAGGGCAGATTGTCCCTGACAAATCTGGTGGCCTTCTATGATAAAGTGACCTGCTCAGTTGACATGGGACGAATGGTGGACATTGTCTACCTGGACTTCTTCAAGGCTTTCGATACAGTTCCCCACGGCCTCCTCCTGGAGAAATTGTTGCATTACGGCCTAGACAAGTGGTCTGTGCGGTGGGTGGGAAATTAGCTGACAGGCCGCACCCAGGGGGTGGTGGTAAATAGCTCTTTTTCAGACTGGTAACCCGTCACAAGTGGGGTCCCCCAGGGATCGATATTGGGCCCAACATTATTCAGTACCTTCATAAGTGATCTGGATGATGCGATCAAGTGTAGCCTGATGAAGTTTGACAATAACACCAAACTGAGTGGGGAAGTAGACACTCTGGAAGGGAGAGCCACCCTGCAGGAAGATCTCGATAGGCTGGAAGAGTGGGCTAACAACAGCCTTATGAAGTTTAACAAAGACAAGTGTAAGGTCTTGCACCTGGGAAAACATAATCCAGGGGTGCAGCACAGACTGGGATCCACCTGGCTGGAGAGCAGCTCTGTGGAAAGGCACCTGGCGGTCCTGGTGGACAGGAAGCTTAATATGAGTGAACAGTGTGCTGCTGCGGTCAAGAAGGACAATAGGGTGCTGGGTTGCATCAACAAGGGCATCACCAGCAGAGATAAAGAAGTCATTATCCCACTCTACTCAGCGCTTCTCAGCTGGAATACTGTGTACGGTTCTGGTCCCTGCTATACAAAAAAGGTGTGGACAGGCTGGAGGGGGTCCAGAGAAGGGCCACCAAGATGGTCAAAGGTCTGGGAAGCCTGCCATATGAGGATAGGCTGAGAGAACTGGGTTTGTTCAGCCTTGAGAAAAGGAGGCTTAGAGGTGATCTCATCACCATGTATCAGTACTTAAAGGGAACTTACAAAGAAGATGGAGACTCCCTTTTTACAAGGAGTCACATGGAGAGGACAAGGTGTAATGGGTACAAATTACTCTTAGGGAGATTCCGATTGGACACTAGAGGAAAATTTGTCACAATGAGAACAGTGAACCATTGGAATAATCTCCCCAGGGAAGTGGTTGACTCCGCTACACTGGATACTTTTAAGACTTAGCTGGACAGGGTGCTGGGCCATCTCATCTAGACTGTGCTCTTGCCTAGAAAGGTTGGACCAGATGATCCTTGAGGTCTCTTCCAACCTGGTATTCTATGATTCTATAATTCTATGAAATCCACCTACTTAAAATACAGGTTGATGGTATTTTCTCAGGAAAAGTGATTTGTATTTCTGTATGATGATGAGTGTCAGCAGATGCCCACTGATGAATTATTGTTATTTTGTCTAGTCCTTCAAAGTATATATGGGAGAATTTGACAACACTTTCGGTGGGAAAAAAAAAGACTTGGTGGAAAATCTGACAGAGATTTTGAAAACAACAGCTATCCTTCTCTGAGGAATGGCAGGATTAGGAAGCTCTGTAGGTGTCAATACGCTTTCCATTACATACGACAGTCATCCCAATATTTCCATGGCAGCATCTCTTAACATTGCTAGTGTAGTAACATTACAGAGTAACTGTAGTTAGAAATAGTTACACAGGGTCACGGGCCTGTACACCTGACCAATACATAGGTGTGTATTTAGATGAGAGACAAAAGAAAATTTGCTCTTTGTTTTAGGTAGTGTGATCTAGGCTCCCTCTTCAGGCATGTTTGCTGCTGAATCCAGATACAAGAGAAGGAAAGCTCATGAAAGGGGGAAAGTCAAGGGTTTTATGCCAGAGCCCTTTCTGCAGAGTCACTCAGAGAGAGAAAAGGGAGAGCTCAAAACTTTGCATACATTATAGAAGCATCTTTAGGAAAATTTAATTGGAAGATGTGTTCCTGACCCAAATGCCAGCTGGTGTCTGAACACAGGGGGAAATAGCCTTCTCCCTCCCACTGTGTCCTCTGTGACACAACTGGTCACAGTAAGCTGAGTGGGATGTCATCTGCTCCTGGGGTCTCTCAGTGACAGCCAGACTGAGTCAGAGCTAGCAGGGACCCATGGTCATTTTTCCCTCTTCAACAGCCTGTTGTCTCTTGCTAGAATCAACTCTGGAAAGAAATATTTAAGTGGTGTCAAGCCTGGTCTATAATACCAGAAGAATATAACATTTTTAATTTAGAAAGCAAACAACTGGGATGCTTCAATGTTACATTAGCCTAAGAACTTCTTTTACTACAACAGAAAGTTAAACTTATGTTGCAGGAGGCAGCTGCTTATCTTGTACTATATTAAATATTTTTCTCTTGTGCTCACATGTCTAATTAAAGCATCCACTGTGTTCAAGACTGAATAAACACCATCCTACTTTGGTAACACAACATCCTTTTTGGAACAATAAAGGCATATCTGAAGTGAATCTGTTCATTGCTATTTTGATACAGGTATTTATCTAACTGAATTTAGAAATTAGGCTATAATTCAACCTCCTAAGGGGCTTTCCTTAGAGCAAACAAGACTATCATAGTGTAGACAGGTATAGACAGTACCTGAAGGAAAGTATTTGAGAGACAGAAATAACTTTTTTATTATGGCTAACTTCTCCCTTCTATAGAACATATCTTTATCACAAAAGTTGCAGATGAGAACACATTAATTTTAATACTTCTCAAAAGTGAAAGTTAACCATATCAACATATTATGGATATCGACTTTATTCAGTATATTAAACAAAGGAGAATCCAAGCAACTTCAGTCAGCCTAACCTCAGTCTCTGGGAAGATTATGGAGCAAATTCTCTTACAAGCTTCTTCTACACACCTGTGGGACAAGAAGGTGACATGGAACAGCCAACATGGGTTTGCTGAGGACAAATCAAGTCTTGACTCACCTAATAGGGTGGCTGGCTCTGTGGGCAAGGGAAGAAAGGCGGATGTTTTGTACCTTGGCTTTAGCAGTCTTCTTCAGTCTCCTTATCACCCCATTAGTGAGACAATGGCTGGATAAGCAGACAATAAAAGTGGTTTGGAAAACTGGCTTGCCTGCTGGGCTTGATCAGTGTTGTTATCACTGGTGCAAAGTCCAGCCAGCAACCAGCAAATACTAGCATCCTTCAGAGATCAGTACTGAGACCAATACTGTTTAATGACTTCATTAAAGACATGAGTGATGGAATGGTGAGCATTCTCAGCAAGTTTGCAGATGACACAAAATTAGGGTGGGGAGCAGTCAGCATGCTGGAAGTCAGGGCTGCTAGTCAGAGGGACCAGGACAGCCTGAAGAAGTAGACCGACATAAACCTCATGGTGTCACCGAAATCGGGAATAAACCTTGTAACACCAATGTAGTGTTAAAAGGCAGGCATTATTTATTCACGGCGCCGGGAACACGGGGGATAGCTCCTCCCAAGATCATGTTCGTTCAATCAGTTTAAGAAACAATCTTTTGTACATGCACGGATACATAGCCAATACATATTCATTATCCTTCTATTAAATGATTGGTTAAAGACTCTTCGCCTACCATGTAAATGACTACGCATGCCCACTATGACTTCTGAGACTTTTACTTCCTTATCTTTTGGGTCGGAGGGTTTCTTGAGTGGGTGGTCCTCGAGTCGGTGGTCACGATCTCCCCCTGCCGGAATTACCTCTCCTGTAAGTTCACTTAAACTTGGCATCACTAAGTGGTCCTTCACGGACTGTTAACACAATCAGGCAATTATTCACTCCAAAGTCTTTGTTCTAAGACAGAAAGATTACATTTCACTATGCCATATTATTGTCTAGATGAAACGACCAAGTTGTTCCTTGTCCACCTGCTCCTCATTAAAGAACAAAACATACTACCTCTGGTCTTAATACTATGTGGTACAATCACATTTTACATATTGATTAAATCCTTGATACTTAAATCAAGATGGGAAGGGTTGGGTGGACTTTTGAGCAGCATTGCTGGTGCATAACATGTTTCTATAGTTACATTTTCACAACTTATCACCAGCCTATATCATATTTCATTATTGTTTAGTTCCCCATCACCTTGGTTACAATGGGGTTCAACAAAAACAAGTGGAAAGGTTTTCAAGTCTTGCAAGTCTTGCATCCTGGGCTGCGTTAATAAGGATGGACCCAGCAGGTCTAGAAGAGTGATCTTTCACCCCTATTTGGTATGTGTAAGACGTCACCTGGAGTGTTGTGCCCAATCTGGGCAACCCCAGCACAAGAAAGAGGGAGTCCCGAGGAGGCCTGCCAAAATTGTTAGGGGGCTGGACCACAGGACATGTGGAGAGGAGAGGCTGGGAGAGCTGGTGTATCTGACCAGGGGACACAGAGAAGATCGAGCTAGACCATGAGGGTGGTTAAATACTGGAACAGGTTGCCCAAAGGCGCTGTGGAATCTCCATCCTTGGAGGTGTTTCAGACTTGAGAGACTACACTGAGCAGTAATTAATAAGGCAGTAAAAAACATTTGCACTGGTTTCAGCATTAATACATAGTCGTGTAAAGATAGCGACCATCCTGGCTACTTGAACTTGTAAAAATTATACTGCAGTTTGTATGCTTGCAAAGAAAAATGACAGATCTTTTAAATGAAAGTCCCCCATTTAGAAGAGGGACAGAATAGGTGCTAAGCATATCTGCCTCCTCTGTAAATGCGGTCTGACGTGCTGATTCCCTGAGACACATGTATGTAAATATGCTTACTAAGTTTATGCAAAATGGCTGTGAAACTCACGTTTTCCTTGTTAAAAATACAGCTATTAATAACTGCTTATGAAAAATTTATTTAGGATAGAATAATAAAAACCTTATCAAAGCTGCTGGGAAACCCTTGTGCAAGGAAAAGGTACAGATAACAAATGCTGCCAGTGTTGGCAGATGGAGCTTTATTATATGCAGCAATAGGTTTATCTTGTCTGTTTCATCATGTGGCATTTCAATAATTTGCTACCAGGAGAAAGCTTTACTATGCATCTCCGCTCCCAGACATGTTCATAATACCCAGAGCAGTAAGTATTCAGTCTACTGACTCTCTCTTGTTTCAGCTGATATTTTGGAACATGGGTTTTTAGACATCCCCAAATGGGAGGGAGGGGGACACCAAAAGATGGTATTTCCATACCTATCTTTTTTCCTTGCCTGATCACAGCACATTACAGAACCATTAACACAAATACAAAAAAATACTTTCAACCTGAGAGGTTTGCCATTGCTACAACTCAGCTCATAGTTTAAAGTTGCACAACCAAAGACACTTTCAACAATTGTGATGCAAATATTCCAGATATGCAGCAAAAAGGAAGAAATAATAGCACAGAATAATAAAGCACCGATACAGAAGAGATCTTTGTGTGTATTAATTTAGTTATCACTTCTCCTGATGGTGTAATGAAATCCTAGTAACTATAATATGAATGCTGAATGTGTATCTGAAAAAGAAAAGTCCTTATTTGTTTTTTATTATAGTTCAACCAGATGTGGGCAAAATATGAAATAACAGAGACCTAGAATAAACAGTACAATACAAAATAACAGAGGTAGAGTACAATGATATTGGATCATAATTTTTCTCTGCACAAAATTCTCATTATAGTGAATCTCATCATTCACTAAGTGCTGCCTTTTCAAAGGGACTCATTCATCCTTCTGAAGCTGAACTGCTTTTTAGTTGTGCAGAGCAAAATGTCTCATAACCATATGCTAATTGTGTTCTTAGGTGTTTACTTGATATATAGTTATAAACACAATGTAAATAGCACTTGAACAGGCAAATAATTATATAGACAGTCCATAAAATTGCTTTTAAGTGTTGACTCCACATGCCAATAAATTCAATAACAAAAAGTGATACATCTGGATATGAGATGAGTCTAATACTGAATAACCCTTTTACATTAGAGATCAGCCAATGTCTTACCTATTCTAAACAAATGGAAATCAACAGAAAATCCATAAAAGATAGGACTGATGAATCTTATGTAGATCAGTTGAAAGGTGCAGAACAGTACATGAAATCAATGCATGGGAAGGTAGTAAAGAACAGAGCCTTGACTTGTTTTTTGTCAGGGCTGCACTACAGAAGATGGGTTTCCACTCTACCCACATTTCAGCACTTAATATTTCTCTAGGATCAAATTGTTCCTATTTTATGCTTGCTTATCTTTAAGATTCTCAGCAATGTAAGAAAAATTGAATTTTGCTTTCCAAAGAATAAAGACTTGGTCTGGGCTCTTCCCACTGAGGAATGGAAGGAAAAGGGAAGGGGTAGAGCGAGGGATGGAAAAGAATTGCAGGGAAAACCCTGGAGACTCAGATTTATGACCATTGCTGACGGCAAGGGAATGAGAGAAACAGAGGCAACAATACCTGCTGCCACTGGGAGCAATAGCACCTACATCTGTGCCTTGCTGGAACAGCAGCATTATGCCTATTTTTTTCAGATACATAGCACAAAAAAAACAGGATAGAAGAGGCTTTTCTGACATTTGTGGAAGTTTGTGTATGTAACTGCCTACAATGTCAATGTTTATAACTAGACTAGTATACAAAGCATCTCTCTTACACCGGGATAACCAGCCAGACAGGGTCATAAAAGTCTTTAAAAAGTCTTTCAGTGGAGAAATTTCAATTTAACATCTCTTCTATCAGTAGGGAGCACAGAGTTCAGAAACAGTGTATGTGAATGTTTTTTTTCTGGTCTGCATTGCATTATGTCCTGAGTTACTGGACACAGCATTCTGTGGCAGCCTCAGGTAGGAAAAGGTATATCTTGCTTTTGAGTGTCTCTTTAGGGTTCCTCATTTAACTCACAGGATTTCTTTTTTCTTAGTTGTATCAACAACAGAAACTCTTATATCTGGCATATTAAATTCATCTGTTATTAGTACATAACACCAGGCAGGTGCAGGACAACCAGGGGATCACGCCCAGTCAGCATGGCTTCATGAAAGGCAGGTCCTGCCTGACCAACCTGATCTCCTTCTATGACTGGGTGACCCGCCCAGTAGATGAGGGCAAGGCTGTGGAGGTTGTCTACCTGGATTTTAGTAAGGCCTTTGACACTGTCTCCCACAGCATTCTCCTGGAGAGGCTGGCAGCTCACGGCTTGGATGGGTGCACTCTTCGCTGGGTAAAAAACTGGCTGGATGGCTGAGCCCAGAGAGTGGTGGTGAACAGAGTGAAATCCAGTTGGCGGCCGGTCACGAGCAGTGTTCCCCAGGGCTCAGTTCTGGGGCCGGTTTTGTTCAACGCCTTCATCAATGATCTGGATGAGGGGATTGAGTGCA
>WAAD01021078.1:0-24894 GCA_013389945.1 Fregata magnificens | reverse complement strand
GGTTGTTTAGCTTGGAGAAGAGGAGGCTGAGGGGAGACCTTATCGCTCTCTACAACTACCTGAAAGGAGGTTGTAGTGAACTGGGTCTTGGACTCTTCTCCCGAGAAACTAGTGATAGGACAAGAGGGAATGGCCTCAAGTTGCGTCAGGGGAGGTTTAGATTGGATATTAGGAAAAATTTCTTTACCGAAAGAGTGGTTAAGCATTGGAACAGGCTGCCCAGAGAGGTGGTGGAGTCGTCAACCCTGGAGGCGTTCAAAAAAGGTGTAGCTGTGGCACTCCAGGGCCTAGTTTAGGAGTCATGGTGGTGGTAGTCGACGGTTGGACTTGATGATCTTAGAGGTCTTTTCCGACCTTAATGATTCTATGATTCTATGATTCAGACAAATGCATTATTACTGTTGGTATAAAGAATCCCAAACATTTACTTAGGTACAGCAATTTTCAAACCATCACTGATGCCTCTGACATAAACAATCAAACAGTTTAAGAGATTGTTTTTGCCATGCAAAATTTGTTGATTGTTTGCAGACTTTTTCTCTACATGTTTCCTTATACATTTTCATTCTGTAAGAATGAGCTGGCTTTCAGTCTTTCTTTACACCACACACACAGAGCCAAGATTTATTTTGGGGAAGAATGAACATGTGGAGCTTCTTTTGCAGATGAAGAAAATGGTTCTGTTCAGGGCCGCCTGCGGTTCTCTGTGCTGGGCTGCAGTTTATAAAGCAGTGGTCAGGAAATCAGCATCACAGAGTCAAGCTAGCTGGATAAATAAAATACCAATTGTATTTTGCAAACAATTTCTAACAACACAAATGGGAAAGTAATGAAAGATAGCGGGATCAAATCTTTTTCGATCAGCATACCACTGTTTAGCTTCCTTGTTTCAGCCCCATAGTGACACTGCTGAGTAACTGATTAAATTACTGGCCTACTATGTGTACCTAAAAGAAATTAGCTATAAAACTGCCAGAAAAGTGGAACATTATTTAGTGTCTGAGAAGTGGCTCTGGTTACCTAAGTCTTTGTCCTATCATATTTACTGCAAGGCTTTGCTTGTTCTTAAATTTACTGTAGATATTTTTTTGTAATGTGTTCACATCTGTTAGCTCCAGTTTCTAATTTCACATTTAATTTTCTCAATATAAATGTTAATTTTAAGATTATCGTTATCTTCATTTACATCATGTTGCTAATGTGGAGTTATGGATTGAAAAAAAAGACCAGTAACAAGTGAGGAAACCGAGAATCAGCAAGCCACTCAAAACACAGACATCATCTTCCATTAAAGAACGGTCTAATTAAAGCTGACGGCTCCTTGGGGGTGATCTCTTTGCTTTTCTTTTTCTTTCATTTTTAAAAGCATAAGAAAACCACTGTCTGGCATATGTCCAACACAGACACAGTTCATTCGCGACAGTCCTTAAAAGTGTAAGTCAGGGCTTAGCCTAAAATGAAGAACAAAGAATGTGCAATACAGGGTACAAATGCTGAATTGGCTTCATGAAAACCTAACTCTTGTATATGCAAAATAATGAGGTATGAGGTAAAATGTATTAACTATAATTAAACAAGTAACACTCTCTTCATCTGCTTTATTATAAAATAAAAGGTAATGAAGGGAAAGAGGAAGTCTGATGCCTGTTTTAGTGTCTGTTGGGCTCAATTCGGAAGCTGTCTTGCTCAGCCCACCTTCTGCTTCTCACCACTGCTTTCCATGAGGACATTATTATGCACCTTGGATCTGCATGCTGAAAAGCAGTCTGGGTTTATTCCTTGTCACCCATCAATAACAGGTATTTGGAGTATAGTGGACAGTTCTGAGGAAGTTAATTTCTTGCTTGCTTGTCCTGTAAGCATATGTAGCAAACCTTCTAGCCAGCAGCACTGCAATCTGTTCCAAAGCAATTGTGTTCAGGTAATGGGTAGTTAGGAAGATAATGCCAATTTTGTAACTCTATTTCGAAGGATCCTGAGGCAATTATGAACATTTACGCAGTATAGCTCTGATCCACCCCCATCGCAACCAGTCACAAGAGGAAGCTTAGAATGACTTGGCTCTAAATGGTATGTATTTTACAATCCTTCTCTGAATATTAATGTGATTCTAAGTTAAGAAAACTGCAGCATAAATTGTAGAACATCCTTACCAGTCCAAACTAAAGCTCTTGGAATTATTTGGAATTTTTCTTTTTCATATTGTAGATTTCTTTCCCTAAATGATGGGTTAATATTAGAAATAGGAATAATATGATTGTTATTCCTAATTAAGTCCTGAGTCTTATGTCCAGTTTTGACCAAGACAAGATGCTTCTAAGAAAAATACAAGAACCATAACTGTGAGTGAGCCTGGGATGATCTGGTCCCTTGAAAGAGAGCTCTAACTCTAAAGACCTGAAACATGGGAACATTTTTTATATTAACTCTTAAAGTTCTGGATTTTTTTTTTCTCACAACTAAGTTCTAATCAGTCTAGGTCTCCCTGATTTTCTGTGAAGCTCAAAGTGAGTCTATTTGTATAATATGTGAGTACATAATTCCTTTAGTGCAATCTTTCACTCCCTTGCATATTTATTATTTTGTTCTTTGTCACTTCTCTCCTAGATAAGAGGACTGAGAAAAATGGGGTGACAAATGAGTGAGGATTTCCATATTCCAGTCCTCACAGTAGTCTGCTGTCTTCCTACTATGCCATCACACTGAGGAGGAAGCAGAAGTCTGATGATTATCTTGAGTAAATACAAGCTGGATGGTATTTTCTAGGGGAATAGGGAAACTTTTGCAAGAATCTTCACATAAAGGAACCTACTTTATACATGTCTCTTAACTAGATAGCCTAAATCCTACAGAGAGCAGAGTGGAAAAAGCAAAATGAATGAGAAATTTTCTTTAGCTATTGTATAGGAACTTTTGTTTGCTGGAAGCAGGATGGAGAAATAAGAGCTTTGGGGTACAGATATGCCCTTGTGGAATATCTCAGATCCTGGAACAGGCATGAATAGCATGACATGCTGAACTCATGAAAGCTTAAACAGCTTTGAAGAAATACAGAAATCAACTTAAAGGACAGAAAACAAATTACTGCATCTACAAAATCTTTTTGGTGGGCCAATGGAATTAGAACAGGTATTCTGAGTCTATTGTTTATCTATCCCCCAGCTGACTCCTTTTCTGGGCTTTCTCCTGGAGATCTGTGTGTCATCACCATCTCTGTTCATCAGTGTGCGAGTGAGCACGGTGAGTGCCAAATGTGCTACACCTGCTGTGTGTGCACAGGAGGACCCTGATGAGCATCAGCCTTCCCCTGATGCTGGAAGAAAACAACTGTCCCTGCTTGCTAACTGTCTTCCACAGGGCCATAGCACAAAGGTAGGTACTGTGGAGGCTGTAAGAAAAGTAGGCAAAGGACTGACATTTCTAAGCTATGGGTAGTATTGTTTTTATGTTTGTTTTTGTCTGGGTTTTATGTGAAAAGCAGAAATTAAGAAACTATTGAGAGGCTGGAACACAAATGTATTCAAGCTTGGTTCAGGTCCATTTAAACATAAAAGTTATGTTGAACTGGAAAACTAGGAATTTTCATTTTAAAAAGTGAAAATAAAAAAAAAAATCTTGCTATGGTGACTTAGGTGATTGGATCAAAAGATGTAATAACATAAACTTCATTATTAAAACTGTTTTTCATTAATATGATTTAGTCATTAGTAGAATTGTTTTTAAAAATATCAGTTTAAAGAGAGGATTGAAATAGTCTCTTCAAAATTTTCAACAATATATGAAAAATTGTTTTTTAAGGGAAAATAATTTGTACATGCTCCCTGGAACACAGTGTTTTCCACAAATCAAGGGAAGAGCATTTCATAAAAAAGTTTTTGAGCAAGCCTAGTTGTATGAAAAAGTGGACAAAAGATCTCTGTTGGGTTTCACTGTACCAGGTTGTATTTTATAGGTTAGTATACTGTCTTTTATTTATTTCTTCTGATAGCTAAAGAGGATCAGTATACTTGACATTTTATTGCTTGAAGTTTTCTATGACCCAATATATTTCCAAGTTCTTTTTTCCCCAAGATACTCTATATCAATTTCCTGGGAACACCCCACCCACCCCCTCACACCCACCCACCCCTATGTATTTATGCAGATATAGATTTATAATGATTCCTGTTTTATTCTTCACTCTTTAGGGGTTTTTTTTATTTATTTCTTAAATATAAAGTATTTTAAAAGTATTGGTGAATGAGGGAATCGGTGAACAACATTCCTTTGGAGTGAAGTGAGTAAATAATGTCTTTATCTTAGAAATACTAAGACAGAGAAGGATAGATAATTGTTTTAAAAACTTTCTCGATTCACACAAATATTATTGTAAAAAAGCAGAAGCCACGTCTCCATGAACCATCTCCATGATGGTGTCTAATGGGAGTCACTCTCCTTTGAAAATTAACCTATTTTCATATACCAGGCAGGCTCATCCATATCTAAAACATCTACCTGTAGTCTGAGGTTGCACTTACCTATGATGCATCTACAGAATGACTAAGTTGAAGACAGATTCTGCAATCATGTTTGAAACCTGCAAGGTTGACAGCAGTCATGCTCCCTCCCAAACTTACAGATATCCTACACAGTGCAGGAAAATGCAGTTGTAGTGTCCACAGAAGAATAAATGATTGCTTTGTCCAGTACAGACCCTCTCCTCCAAAAAAGATCTAAATTAAGCTGTAGTCAATATTCAATATTATTTGTATCTTTTCTGGTCCTCCTGGGAGTTTCTGCTGCTCAGAAGCATCTTCCAAACTTGTTTCACTCTGCCACTAAGCTCTCATAAAAAACAAGTTTCTGCAGCAGAGATAATACCATTTAGAACTGACTTTCTATTCTCTGAATTGAATTGGTAGGTTTTTTCCTACTCTTTGTTCCTTTAAAGGAATACATTTTGAGGGGCTAATCCAATACATAATCTCAAAAAGCAACTGGAACGAGCAGCTAAACATTGTTTCTTTGGTTACCCCCAAGCTAAATTCACTGTCTTAGAACACTGCACTAGAAAAGGGTATTTCATACACCATCTGTTGGTTAATGCAGCTCTAGCTTGTCTCTTCAAAAAGGTTATGATATGAAGTATTTGAAAGTTTAAAAATTAAAACATTTGAAATATCCTCTCAATAGCAAGGAGCTGTTGTCACTCTGCTAAATCTTAAACTGTATTTTCAACTGCAACAGGAAAACAGCCGGTCAGAGTAGCACCTGAGGCAGTAAAGGACAACATATCAGATATCTGCTTATCATCTGCTTCAATGACTCCTGGAATAACAGACTCAGCCTGCATAATAGGTGGCAAGAAAAGAAAAAAAAAAACAAACCCCAACCCAACCCAGGAAAACTGGAGTTTGTCTTGACCTCTCTTCATTAGCAAATGGCAGTTCTGTTGCTTGGTCTGTCCTCTTCTAATGCCCTTCAGAGAGAAGATTTTGCTGGATCCTTTGCCTTGTATGGCATAAAAAAAAAATCAGTAAAAAATACCGACAAGGGATATTGCTTCAATACAGATAGTACTGAAAAGAAAAACTGTTAGATAAATAGGAGATGTGAGAAAGAATGCTTATCAGTAATATCACTAGTCAGTGTAGACAGGGATTAACTGTATCATATGACCACTTCATAAATCACCTCATTAATCCATGTATGTCTGCACAGGCCATAACACACTTCTTTTGCTATCAGAAGATGAATATAAGGTTTGCATTGTTAGGAGAGTAAGAGAACTTCAAAAACTTATGAAGTAACTGCTCTCAATGTGTAGTTGGTATGAAGACACCTTGGTTATATCGTATTGGTGAATAAAACAGTGCTAGGCAGTGAGACCGAGCATTGGGCAACTGATTATCCACACTGCTTTACACCCTACTAATTAAAACAGGAACAACCAATGGCTCCTGGGGCCAAGAGACACACTATGTTGAGACTGCATTGCTTTCTGGGCTACGTACGATGCTCCTGGAACTGTAGTATATAAATATTATTTCCTGTGTGCTGTTATCATTTCAGGATTTGTAAGATGGAGGGACCAAAGGTCATTGCCATTTATTCGTATTGTGCACTGGAAATGATTCAAAGTACCTGATATTCTCATCTGGTGCTTGGGCATTGTCTCAAGAATGCTTTTTGGCAAAAGTCATGGAAGGAAACATGCCAGCAGTTGTGTGGTAGGACTGATGCGGGTGAGCAATTGAGGCAATGTCCTGGTTCTGTTCAGTTTAATGGTATAAACAGCCTATTGGTCCAAGCCAGTGTGCTGAAGATTAAACAAGCCGACTATGCTTCAAATGTGAAGGACAACATGTGTCCTCTTTTACTGTGTGAGACTTTCCAGAACAAAATGTGGGACCCTGATGTGCACTTTTCCATTGCACATTTTTCTCTTACAGAATCATAGAATCATTAAGGTTGGAAAAGACCTCTAAGGTCATCAAGTCCAACCATCAAAAAAAAGTTGCAGCTGCATTGGCCGGGATGCCTCCCAACAGGGCAACCTCCTGTCTCTGTTGGAGTCAGAGCAGCAACTGCCCTTCTCTAGGAAGTCTCCAGCCTTTTCTCCCTGAATATGCAGTCTTTTCATCTTGAATTAATTCATCAATAATCTAAAAATGCATATGATCATTAGCTTATGATAATTAAAAACTAGATTTGTTGAGACCTGTGTCAGAATTGAACCACTTCAGCTGGAGTTTTCTATGCCACATGTTTTCCCAGTGATGACCCTGTCAATTTCTGGAAAAGATTTTCTGGAATTTAACAATATTTCCCCTGTTTGAAAAATTTATGCTGGTAATAAGTTTCAGAAGCAACACTGTCCTACTAACTCTAGGATTGAAAAGTCACTGAGCTTCTTCAGAATGAGATGAAACTACCCATATAAGGTATTTAAATATCATTAAAGTTACTTAGTATTTGAGCGGTAAAAGATCTGTGATGGGTTATTGTTTAATAATTATATATATTAAAAAAAAATCCCAAACTATGATATGCCCTCAAGTCAATGTTAAAATAAAGCTGTGCATGTATTAGGTATGTACATGTATGCATACAGTAATTTAAGGTAATATGCACCTCATAATTATGTTCAATCTATTATTGAAACTATGGGGAAACTAGAGTTGCTGTTAATCTGAAAAAATCCAAACATTTTTTAAGATAACTAAATGGATGTAAGAATAGACAAAAAACATGAAACTTGTACACAGTCATAAAATGGAGTAAGTATGGCGAAGGCAAACTAACTGCATTTCAAAATACTTTTTTTCCTAATGTGGATCTGCAAATACAAAAATATCTTAATCATGATAATAGGATTATCTTCAGTATGTCTTTCAGATCTTCTCTCAAACTGTTTGATGCCTAACTATGTATTTCTGTTGTGCAATGTGTTTGGGTTTCTTCTAAATTCAACTTTATTTCTGAATTTCTGGGTTTGTTTTGTTATATGCAGGGATATATGCAGCATTGTCATTTTCTCTTTTACCTTAAGTGTAGTCTCCACAATAATTCCATCCTAACAGAGGTTTATCTCATAATGTGAAAATATTTTTTATTCAATTTCAAACTCTGCAAAAAATTATATTTTTCAAGACTTGCAATATGACAAATAGTTTACAAATCAAAGAACTGTCACCATCGGCAAATCTTTAAGATGCTTAAAGATAGCCACTTGTAATAAAAAGGATATTACTGCATATATGGCAGTACAAGGAGCTGCTTTATCTGGATAATACAGAGATTGAAATGGTTGAGAGATTGAAATGGACAGGAAATTTTATGTAAAAGTATACTATCTACTTAAGATAATTCTTTTGTTTGTTTGTTTTTGTGTTTTCCTTAGAAACAAACAAGATTTCTGCTTGCAAATTCTAATATAGAAAGTAGCTCATTAATGTCATTACAATTTAAGCTTCAGCTATATTAAGAATGTATAAGAAGTAATAGGGGGAAAAAAAACCACAACACAAAGCAATCCCCAGAAGAAAAACAGAGAATGATATTGAAATTGTCATCTACACCAGTATGAAAAATTAATGAAAGTAAAGCAAAATTGTGACCATTTTCTTTGTCAGGACTTACAACTTGGTTTTAGGAAATAGTTTTTATAGTGGACAGAAGAAATCTTTGACAACCTGTAGGTGAAAACTGTATTTGAAAATGGTTTGGCTGACAAGCTCTCTGTTTTGAGACCAGTAGACTAAATACATTTAGACTCTTCAGTGAAAGTTTGACTGATTACACTATACATCCAGTAAGCAAACAGCTGCTTAGGACTTTTTATGGAAGAGAGAGATCCAACAATCTTACAAAAAAATATGCATAAGGTTTTGAAATTATTCGTGTGAAAAGTAACCCAGGAACTGATATTAGAACCCCTAGAAATTTGAAAACTAAAATGTGAATCTTTCACAGATTATTTTACTGGCCTTTTATGTCTATCAAGTACTGCTGTGTCAGACTTGCAAGGAGAGAAAATATGATGTTGTATTGGCAGGATATATTGATATGTATACAAATATATACTGATAAAGAGTGCAATTAACCACTAAAAATAATGAACTTTATTACTAATAAAGTCACAAATACTTATTGCTAATAAGTGACGATACAATATTTTAAAATTATTTCAATTACCAGCTTTATGTCTTTTTAATATATTTAACAATAACTATTTAGTGAACCTTTTTTTAATCCAACATTTTTTATACCACAGTTACCCCTAAGGCGTGAAGCTATCAGGCACCTATCTCTCATGGATATCAAAGATGTTAACTACCTGGGATAATATGGGGCTATGCTATTTTGTTGTCCCAGGTGCCTCTAGCATGTTTTCTACTCTGCTATGTTTCAGACATGTCCACAGCTTTAAGAATAAGTGTTTTGATTAACCTTAATCTTAATCTGTCGAGCTCTGTCGCTAGCAGGGTGAAGTTTGGTTGTGTCCAGAAAGTCCGTGAGGGAAGGTGCGTCGTAGGAGTGCTGGGGTACACCCAGGCACAGCTGTCACAGTGACACTGCATTTTCAGGATGATGGTGTAGCCTTCCAGACCCACACCGTCTTCAGCAAAGACTTACCTCTGGAGCATGGAAATAACTCTTGGTTGTGGTAATAAACATTTTTAGACTGTGCCTGCTAGCCAGAAGCTGAAGTAGAAAAAGTACACAGTGCTAATTTTAATGAAAAAGATGAAGGAACAGCTGTGGAGGAACTCCAGTAGCTCCTGGTACATAGACCAAAGTAAAATAAATAGCAAATGCAAGATGACCGATGATCCATCTCATGCCATTCTGTTTACTTAATACACTTAAAAATAAAGAATAAAGGACCATGAAGGTATTAAAATGAGACACAGCCAGCTACAAAGTAGCTGTTAAATGCATCACACAGTAGAAGAGTTATAAACTCCTCTCCTTAATTAAAATAAATGATAACGCCAGNTTTTTTTTTTTTTTTTTTTTTTTTTAAATAATATATTTTACTGTTTCTATTAGACTCTTGAGCCAAATACATGTCTGGCATAAGTAAGTTTGAATTTATTAAAGTCAACGGAGTTGCTCCTGCTAACATTAATGTGGATTTGTCCCTTGATGTTCTAAATTGGCCATTTCCTCTAATGAGCATCTCTGAACTGAAGATGAAAACTCAAATCTAGCCCACTTTATCTCTGAACTCAGAAGAGGTTCTAAAGGTTAGAGAAACTGCCTCTAAATATAAGAATCTGGGGGGGATTTTTCTCTTAAACTTGAACCCTGAGCCTGAGCTGCTTGGGTTTGACCAGGAGAGCAGATATGAAAATTCAGAACTGAAGACAAATTATGTTTTTTAGCTTGGACCATAGAATCATTCAGTCTGGAAAGGACCTTTAAGATTATCCAGTCCAATCGTTAACCTAACACTGCCAAGTCCACCACTAAACCAGGTTCCTAAGCACCACATCCACATGTCTTTTAAATAGCTCCAGGGATGCTGACTCCACCGCTTCCCTGGGCAGCCTGTTCCAATGCTTGACAACCCTTTCAGTGAAAAAATTTTTCCTAATATCCAATCTAAACCTCCCCTGGCACAACTTGAGGCCATTTCCTCTTGTCCTATTACTTGTTTCATGAGAGAAGAGACTGACACCCACCTCGTTACAACCTCCTTTCAGGCAGTTGTAGAGAGTGAGAAGGTCTTCCCCTGAGCTTCCTTTTCTCCAGGCTAAATGACGCTCTTGGCCCCTTACTTTTGAACTATAGATGCTAATGTTCTTAGGTTCTTCTGTGGTCAATAGAGAGAAAAAAAGAGGTTCTTCTCAGAGCATCTGAATTAAGGTTTCCCAGAATCACTCTCCATCTCAAAAAAACCACAAACCCCACGATGCTTCCAATGACTGTAAAGGGTACCTGGCAAAACAGCTATACCTGACTACAGCCGTTGTAAAAATGCCTCCTAGGTTCTTTCATTTTTTTACTGAAATCACTGGGTGTGAAAGGCACACAATAACTTTCTGGATAATTGGACTACATAGGGGGTTGGGACCTTTTCCCTACTTCAGAGAAGGAGGTTGTGACTAGAGGAAATCTCATGGTGTCAAGTGGTAGTAACTGAGCACCTTGCAAGGTAACGCTTGAAAGGCAGTGTTTTCTTAAAAGTAGAAGTATGCATTGCCCAAGTTATTCATTTCTGTCAGTGAATAGTCAGGAAGGAGAGCTGTGAAAAATATGAAGCATTTGACTGATAACGTAAAAATAGGTTGCAGAATTTTTCCTCAAAATGTGGGTCTTGCTAACTAGGCATAATTATATTTGATACTGTGTTAGAAGTCTGTTGAGAATAATTTTTTTTCATGAAAAATTAATTTTGGAAGAGAGCTATAGAAACTTGCTTGAGGTTTTGGCAAGCTGCAACATGGAAGTCCAAGTACAGAAATGAATTCTCCTCAAAATGATAGACTGTCTCAATTTTTTTTTCAACAGCCCTCATTTTCCTTTAAAAAAATTAATAAGATTAAAATATTTTGTAGTGGTATATGTCAACATTTTTTTAATTAGAGAAGTCTGTATGTTTTCAAGGCTCTGTCCATATTCTCTTATGATAACGGCATTGAAATTTACTTTGGTTTTACTTTTGTACAAAAAAAAAAATGTCCATATTGTATAGAAAGCTTCCTATTCATGCATTGGTTTAAGCATTTCTTTGGTTCTAAAATACATGTTTGGATGGTTCTAAAATCAAATATTGGCATTCCTGGGAAATAAAATTCTGATTCTTGTCCAGTTCTTGTAGTTTGTAAATTGTAAGAGTTTTCTATATCTGCTGTTAAAACTAGAGATTTTGCTTAAATAATGGTTACCTTTCAAGATTATTTAAATTGCTGCAGTCAGCTAACAGTGAAGATTCCTTTGGAGAGGAAAGTTGAACAGAAACCATGTCATGACAGACTGGAAGAGAGTCAAAACCATTTGAGGATTTTCTGTTGTGTTTTCTAAATAAAAGACTGCTTCTGAACCCTGTAATGCTGAGTGCAAAGCAGATTTATGGTAAAAGCAAAAGGAACCTGACCACAAAGAGGACTCACAATGGTTAACGCCAGGTTTGTATACCTTTACTTAAGGTCTTATTTTAGTCATTCTTCACCACTTGTCTAACCCCTGATGGAAAAGGTGACCCAACAGTTACTGTTCTTCTTTGGGAAGAGAAAATGAATACATTTTTTTGCTGGATTCCTTTATAAAACATGGGGAGTGTTTTAAGCCATGTCAACTATTCAACTACCAATAAAATACTCCCAAGCATTGTGTTTGCAGGGCCATCTAAGAGGTTCCTTTATCCCTTCTCATAAATTGATGCTCCAAGAACATGAGCTTCTAATTCCTCTCTAATATGATATCTGTAGGCTTTTTTTTCTCCTTTTCCATCAAAGTGCATGTTCTGATTTTAAAAAAAAAAAAAAAGCACAGAATATTCAGAACTAGGGAATCACAGTTTTATGGGAGAATCATAGAATCATAGAATCATTAAGGTTGGAAAAGACCTCTAAGATCATCAAGTCCAACCATCAACTAACACCACCATGACTCCTAAACTAGGCCCTGGAGTGCCATGTCTATACCTTTTTTGAACGCCTCCAGGGATGACGACTCCACCACCTCTCTGGGCAGCCTGTTCCAATGCCTAACCACTCTTTTGGTAAAGAAATTCTTCCTAATATCCAAACTAAACCTCCCCTGACGCAACTTGATGCCATTTCCTCTCATCCTATCGCTAATATATATAATATATATATAATATATATAAAATATATAAAATAAAAATGTACATATATATTTAATTTCCATTTAGAAAAAACAACCAGACCAACTGAAATGCTGAAATTGTTCTCTTTGGTATTTTTTGCTTCAATATGTATAAAGGGTTTCCAGGAGGATTGTATGCTTGAGCACACATCAGTGTTTGGTGGGTCTTGGATTGAAAAATAAATGTTCTTTGCAATTTGCAGATATTGTTTATACTGTTGTTGAGGTGATTTCCATGAAATATATATCATGATCACATTTGGAAGGTAGTCAGATCGAGAACATTAGTAATGAAATAATGTAACAAAATATTGCCCTGAGCACACAGATAGTCTTTAGATGAACGTGGAGAATACCTGCTGTAAAGTTAGTTTTCCAACAAAAATCCACAACAAGAAACACTATATCTGATATTATTTAACATCATCCATATATTTACTTGTGTAACTGTGAATTTTGAAAATCTGAAATTAAGTTGGTGGTGTAGGACACATCAGGGTCAAATTGCATTATATGACCTTTATAGAATGGTGTACTATACTGCTACTTCAACTGAACTTTTTTCTCTTGCATTTTATTTTTGGAAATCAAATATTAATTCCCTGTTTCTGACAGGGCATCTTAAAATACAACATGTTTTGCATAATGAGTATCTATAACTGATTTCTTAGTTGAACATGAGAGACAGGACTGTGCTTGCCTTCTATGAAGCTACTTCCCAGAAAACCTTGGCTGGTGAAGGGAAGGAATAGATCTTATTAGATTGTTTGATACCACACCTATCACTCTTTCTGACTGAAAGTCATTTTCATTTGCAATGAGCAATTTCAGTTACACGGTACAGTTACAGCTGAGTTCCTTTGCTAGTCCAGTGTGCAGCAGCAGTCAATGCTCTTTAGAGATATATGCTGTAGTGAAAGAGGCAGATTTAGTAAGACAAGACATTTTTCCTCTGTGGGCTTTGTGATACATAAAAGTCTTGTCGGTTTGACATTTGCTACCTTTGCTTTATGATTTTTCCCTATTTTCCTCTTTTGTACCTAGGCTATCATTATCATCCTAGTTGAATGGTTTTTACTACAAAGTAAGGTCAGAAGGGAGAGATATATGTTGCCGCACTGCTCTGCTTTTTACTGGGTGACAGGAAAAAAATCAGCAGGGGAGGGAGTATTTTTATTGTGTTTTGGTTATTACAATACAGCTAAGACATATTAGCTATCTTCTGTATAATCTTACTTCCAGTCACTGATTGCTCAATGTACATTTCTAAATGTCAAACACAGTCATTTATTACCTTGTTATAAATCCTCTTACAATTCAAGAAAAAAAAAAAATTTGTAGCATCAAATGCTCAGTTATTAGTAGTTGGAGGAGCCTTTAACAATCTCATACTCTCTGTACCCAAAGGAAACTATTTAACCTGTCAATGCGATCAAGCAAAAAGTCCATCCCTATCACTAAGGTTTTGAGATTAGCTCAGAGAATTTGAACTGTTGGCTAGATATACTTGTTATTTATCATATAGCTTTACTGCAGCCATGAAATAAATTCCATAAGCAAATTCAATGTAATTGAAGAATTTGTCTCAATCCAGCAGCAATTTCCATTGTTGTTGCTGTCAATTCAATTTTGCAAGAAATGTTATTTGGTTAATCACAGAAATTTGCAGAAAAACAGTTATTGTTTTTGCTCATTATAAATAAACAGTTATGGAGACGTTTCATACTAAAATGTTCAAGAACATTATTTACATAACATGTAGTCAAAGGGAGCAATTTTCGAAAAGCCATCCTGGGTAAAACTATAGGCAAAAGCAGCCAGTAAGGTGCTTATTCATCCTCATATATTGTTTTGACTTTGTCATTAGATTATTTAATCAACACATTTTATATCTTTGTAACTCTTAGTGCAAGTCAATCACAACCAAAACATGTCACTGGAGTGTAATCTAAAATAGAAAACTGTATGTATCAAACTGCTTTTCACTTAAAGACTTTGACGTGGACAAATTTGAACTGAGTCCCCATTTAGCTCTTGGGACAAGTAATTTTGCAACTTTGCAGCCTGTTAAGCTCACAGGATTGGAAACAAACACAGAGAAATAATGTGGAAAGGATGACAGAACGTCAAGTGTAAATATAAACACTCTCAAGTCTCCCAAAGGCACTAGGAGATGTGAACTTACTAACTGTCTCAGAGATGTGAACTTACTAACTGACTGAGTTAATCATATGTTAAATTTAAGGAGCAGAAGTGAATACATTTTTCACCTCCATTTAACTAAAATGGTTACACAGTTTTAATGAGACATCCATGTGAATAGCTGGCAAAACCATGTGATGTTGTATAGCAATACACCAATGCCTATAAAATTCTGCAGCCCGTTGTGAATCAAAATACATTTTAAAAGACTATAACACATAAAAACTGTAGATGTAGTTTAAAGTCACTACCCATGAGTTGAAAAATTCTCACCAGGGCCTTATAAAAAAGGACAATCTACCCCATTCTCTTTTTCAGTAGTATTCTTCTATGCGCTTCAGCCCTATTCAAATAAATGTTGGATATTAGAGTCAACCTCAAGAGTTATTGCTCTGTCTTTATTTTATACAAGTTCCTTTCAGTGGGAGCTTTTTCAGTGCAAGGATTGGAAGACACATTGTGTATACCTTTACATATTTCACTGTGTTATTATTATTCTTTCTCATTAAATCTTATCTATGTAAGCAATGAGAGATAAAAGCATTTATTTCTTTTGCTAAGTATGCACTGAAAAAACCTACTCATTATGTATAACACCACCTTGCACACTACTTAAGGAACATTAACTGTGTGCAATACCACTTGTTTGTCTCACAGGTCTGCATTTACAAATACCGGAAGACTAAATGTCTTGCCGAAGGCTGGGCGGAACTACAGACAGTCAAATTTCTTTTTCAGCATTTATTGTTATTATTGCAATTTATTTTCCTGCAGGGCTCCAGAGTGGAAAGTTTCTCTATCTCACCATAAAAAAGTTGTATTAAACTGTTCTTCTGTTATGCACTAAAACTTCTGTTTTGCCTTTCATTGCTTCAAAGGAGTAGATCCCAAAGTCCTGGTAATTTTTTAATTCAATTCCAAAGCTACTGCAAATAATTTGTTTTACCATTAAAAGCACTGAAAAAAAAAAAATTACCTATACTAGCTTGACTGCTGTACCCCTGTGTTTAATTCCATGGTGCTTAGACCAAGACATTTCTGATTCATATTGCTAAACCTCAGCCTGCTTCTTCTCAGCGAAGAGTATATAGAACCAGAAACTGGTAAAATCAGTCCTAGTTCACAGTGTGGGCTTATCTATGGGCACAGGCCACCCTTCAACCTGAACTGAGTTCACTCACTTCTTCAGTCTACTGTCGTCATTGTGTCCTGGAATTATTCACTCCCGAGGCCTTCTGGACCATCTCTTCTCTCATTTTTAAGCATAAAGGCAGTTATGAAGACTGTGAGGCTAGTATCCCTCCTTCAGTAACTGTTTGGAACAGCTCTTATATAATGTCCCTTCTGTGATGATGTTTGATTTCATAGTGAAATCTATTATTTAGAAATATTGAGGGGTAATTATTAAAAATTAAATCTCTACAGGCATGACTCTATAGCAGCTTTTGGGATTTCAACATTTGTTTAATTTTTCACTGGAATGAAAAAAGCAAATTCCAAGGCAAACCTCTTGTGCTGTAGGAACTTTTATGCTTGTTGCTACTGGTCAAAGTTATGTACCAAAAAGAACATCCTGATGAAAACTTGAAGGAAATGAATAAACTTCACCAAAAATATCTGCCCCTGAGCAAAATAAATTTTGTCAAGAAAATTCTGAATAGCGTTACTCAGAATAGTCCACTTAATGCAGAAACATACTTCCTTCAATTTTCTGCTTTGTTTTTCCCAGTTAAACTATTGTTCTAAAGTGATGGTCTTTATCTTGGCACATCCCATGAAAAATTATTTATTAATGCAATCAACAGGTATTTCTGCATTTCAGAGAGCTGCTATCTGTTCAGAATTACTATTTTCCCCCTTCTTTATGGATTTCCCCAGCTGAAACACACACACAGACACACACACACACAATTTTTTATATTTATAAATTGAGGAGTCTAAAACTTACAGAGCTTTTGAAACAAAAGCAGATTTTTAATGAAGATAGTTTTTGCAATCTTCTTGGCTGTACTGATAATGGATCAATACCAAATTCAATACATGATTTCATTTCTTCTGCAGACAAATTATACTTGTCAGTTTTAGTAAGTGAAGAAAGAAAAGTGGAAGCTCCTGACTTGAGAAATGCAATTCAAAAATAACTTCTTAAGTTAAATCTTATACTGAATTGATATTTGTGCCAATAAGGGAAGATTTAAATTGAAAAGTGAAGGGTTGACAATGTGTCTCTAAATTGACTAATTCTCTTTTAGTATCAGATCAATGAAATGTGTATTAAGGACGCATGCCTATTGTGCAAAAGAAGTCCTACATCAACTGTGCATGGATGTCGTAGTTTGTTGCACGTCAAAGGCACTGGATCTTAGAAAAAGAAATTAATCATCTCATAAATATTGCATAATTGCAAGTATGCTACAATCTATTCTGAAGTTAAAAGGTGTCACAAACAAAATCACTATGTTCACCATCACACTGAATTTTTTTGCTTCTTATTCTAAACACTGTCACATTTCTAATTGCATTTTCAGCAATTTATTTCCTTTGTCTCTCCTACAAAATTCATTCAATGTCAGTGTTATTATGCCACAGTAAACACTGTGAACTTAAATTATTGCATTTATTCACACTTACACTCCCTAGAAATTGCTGAAGTAGTACATTTAAAAACATAAATGTCTTTTTTCAACAGTTTGGGCTTTTTGTTCTTGTTATAAATTGTGAGAAGAAAACACAGCATTCCTTATTTAGCTAAGTCATGAAGAATAAAATCTCCACAAATTATTCATTGCATATTTTTTCACAGAAAGCTGTATCTAACAAGACAGATGGTGTTTCCCCTGATTCAGAAGGTCTAATAAATATTATTTGTATCACATTAGCATGACACGAGCAGGTAGACTGAATCTGTCATAGAGAAAATACAGAGGTGCCTGATATTTTCTACTCATGTGCAAATATCCTTCCCCCGGTGAAGTTCCTGTGCATTTGAGTAAGACATAAATGTTCCTTAATGTAAATAACACCTGTCTAGTCATAAGAGGAGGGAGACTGATATTGTAGTAAGATCTGTCCAACAGTAATTTTTAATTTTAGTCAAGAAGAGTATTTAAAAACTGTGCATCATGAAAGAAAAAAAAACCCGCAAAACAAGTCTTGTATAAGAAAATAATGTTAACAGTGGTAGCTGTAGGTATTTTCCTAAAAAGGGAAATAAAATTGGTCTGAGTAGTATTGTCACGTTTTCTGTTTTGATTGAAGTAGACATAACACATACTAATTAGCCAACAGGGAAATCTCAAAATTGAAGCTTCGGATAGAAATGAAACTCTTTCTCATGGCATATTTCAGTAGTTTGAAATGTTTTATGATGAAGTATCATCCTCCAAAATGTCTTCTGAATGCAAAAGCCATCAGTTACCCATATTTAGAATGGATTGTTAGGCTGCTTACCTCTGAGCTGAAGACCTGGACAGATCAGCAAAGAGCTAAAACATCAGGATGATTTGGGCAGACCAGTTTTAAAACAGGGGTGTTTCTGTGGGGAAATATTTCAGTTTTTACAGATTCCCACGGAATACTCTTCTGTTGGAAGTTGTCCAGTAAGCTGTACTCCAGGCTTCCTTTTGGACAGAAAATACTCAATTGTGTTTCCACTACCATCACTCAAGGATCAGTTCTTGGGTCTACACTATTGATAATGTTTCTCAGGCAGCTGATTGTGCCATAAAAAACATTACTCATAAAATTGCAAGAGGAAGTAAATCACTGAGAGGTCAGGTCCAACTGACACATAGTGTTTGACTCAGTGAGCTGGAAGCAGGAAAATGATACTTTTTTCTTTTCCTTAAATGAAGATGTCTTTGTTGAGTTGTTAAACAACATCGTATCCACACAGACATATTTTTAGCGCTTTGGAGTCCTCTATTCCGGCTTGTGCTGTTGCTGTATCACTGTCCCATGAGAAAGGATTAGGACATCTTCTGGGATAAGCATGCTTTATTTTGAGAAGTAATGACTCTAGAAAACCCTCTGAGGGCTGGGTTATGAAGAATAGTCATGTATGTTAACCAGCAGCACAGCGGTAAAGGTGAGGTTTCCTGAGAAGGCTGCTCTTATGCAAATGCACAGGCTGCTAGAAGAGGCTTGAGGAGCCCGTGCCCCCACCTGCAGAGCCCTGCCACTTCCTTTGCACTGCCTGGAATGTGCTTATCTGCTCAGTGAGGTCATGCACTAAGTGGGCACAAAAGTAATCTGACCCCTCTGAATGGTGTTTGCTGGTTTAGTGACCTGAAAAGCTCACCAAAGGATCAGCCAAGCAGCAGGACTCAGGAAAGAAAGGAGGAGGAACCATCCCTTCTGGCAGAAGCCAGCTATTAGATTGGTTCAGACATTTTGAAAAACCTCGGCCTAAAACTGCTACTTTTAAAATAAGCTTAAGTCAACATAAGCTGATGCTGTTTTCAAAAAAATGTTTCAGCCCTCCTTTCTGCCACTGGCTGGCTACCTATATTTATCCATTCTTCTGCCTAAGCAAGGATCTACAGAACCACAGAGCAGGTTTTCTGGGAAATATACGCTCTGAGCCAATTGTGGACTTTAGAACAAATTATTTGATTTTACCAGGATTATTTCACTAACAAAATTCATCACATAGCTGCACAAACATATGTGTCAACAAAAATGAGATGATGTGGGGAGAAATGTCTAGGAAGAATTTCTTTGGTAGCAGGCCTAATTTACGCTGTACTAGTCTAAACCACAGTTGAAACATAAAGCTAAAAGGGCTAATGCAGCCATAGACCATTTAAACAAGGTATTCTTAAATAAGAGGAGGGCTACGTGCATAATAATATATGTGCAATTCAATTTGAGGAAGAAGTTGCAGTAACAGTGGGGGCAGAGAAACAAGTTCTGAGAATCATTAAAGAACAAGGAAACATGATGAATATTATGTGACCAAGTGAGCTCAGTCTCTTTAGTAAAAATAAGACAAGAGATGACTTGATTGTAGTTGGTATACATCACACATAAATCCAGATTTGACTTTTCTTAACTTTTGAGCGTTTGACTTTTAATCTCAATATTCTCTTAAAGCATAAACTTTTGTGTGTGTTCATACAGAGTATTCTCAATGGGTTTTTTTGTTATATTAATTTTTTTCAACCGAATCACTCGGGTCCACATCTGTATGTAAAATGTTTCCTTATTCATGTAGTTAAAAAAGTTATATCTATGATTGGATTTACATGCAAGATCATTGTATATTATCAACAAAGAGAAATTTAAACTGTTTTAATCACTGCAGGAATAAACAGAGGTCTAACTTGTTAAATGGAATCATGATGTGAGTAGTAAGTAAAATACTTTCCAGTCCCCTATTTTTCTTACATTTAAATGAAGATGTTAGAGAGGTAAAGCATACACCACAAATAATAATTTAAAATAATAATAATATTTTAAATATTTCAGGAATCTTTCAAGTGTTTTTGCTTTGAGGAGGAGTATCCAAGAGACTTCTTTGTTAGCTTTGGTCACTTCAGTATCCTAACTGATATACAAACTTGTTTTTTGTAACATCCCAAACTGTATCTCCACATCTTTTAACAATATAAGGGAATATTTCTGCCCAATCAACTCCAGGTAATTGCCACAGTAAAATATATAGGTTTTCTTCATCCTTGCATTGTCATTAAAGATTCCTCACATATGCTTTATAATTTGCAACAATTTAATAACACTCATGTCTTTCAGATTTTATGTAATATAAAAAAATACAGAATGATAAAACAAAATGGATTTCTAGACTGTGGAAAAAATTCCAGGCTATTCAATTACATCTGGATTTGCAAGGTAAAGTCTAATTCTTCTCTTCAACACTTCCAATGTCTGTCATTGAACAAAAGATTAAGTACAAGTTAACGAAAATGAACATTTCATTTGTAACAAACAGAACATGAGATATTATTCTCAGCATCATATTTAGAAATATAATTGCAAGTATTCCTAAAATCCAATAAAGACAAGTTTGCAATAACCTAAGGATACCTATACATATATTATGTTTTTATTTATTTTGCAGGTTTATTTTCTACAGAATATTAAGAGGAGAATTACACTATATTGTCCTTTTAAAATGAAGTATTGCTGGAAAAGAGAATGAATATATCAATAACTGAAAGTACTGAATTGAAAAACTTTCTTTAAGTGCAGGTGGAAGAAATAAAACTGAAATGAGATCATAAATTGGTGTAATAGTCAAGATGGAGAAAAAGCAAAAGAAATTCATACACCAAAATATAACAGGAGACAAGTGACACCAGGTTGTTTCTTTATGTCTTTCATTGCTTTTAAAAACTAGAACAGGGACTCAGGAAACATTTTTCTTTGTGGACTTAAAATGCAGTTTAATTTAATGAACACATCTTCATTAAAAAACATTTCCTAATCAGGGTAACTAATCCAAAATTAGAAACTGTGTTGTTTCCTTGAGGGTCTTAACTGATGAAGGTTGTGGAAGCTATGATTCATCATCACCCTAAGGGCTACTATGGATGATAAGTGAGCTGCGTTCTGCATTCCCACCTGATAATACCATCTGAGAGAAGGAGGTAAGATAGAAGAAATATGAAGCTGCCTGAAAGTTGGGCATTTTCTTGTTTCTTTGTAATGTTGCCCAAAGACCAATGCACAGGCCATCAGCTAGACAAACCTTTCTTGATCCCTTCACGAAAAGCCTTCAAAATAAATCTACTGGATATAGTGTAAAAGTTGAAAACATAGATGTGTTAAGCAGTACTACCTTTGAAGAAAATGCCTATCACATCTAGTCTAAGGACTTACAACATTTGGAATAGGATTGGATGAAGCAGTTTAAAGCTTCTTTCCTGCCCGTGACAAATAAATGCAGTAGCTTTTCTCATGTGTCATGGGCACCACGTTGGATTGGATAATATCTGTTATTAACTGTTTAGGATAGGAGACACTGCATAGACCAGACCCTGGTTATTACATGTGATACCCTTCCTTTTCTTAACAGTGGCATGGGGCACGGGAAAGAAAAGCAACAGCAGTCACATGACTCATCAGCAAGCCTGAGGGAAATATCAAAAAGGAAGCAAGGCAGACACTCTTCCTTCAGATCTTCATTTCCCTGGGTTATGCTCTTTCCTTATACCTAAAAATCATTTACTCTGCTTTACGCTTCTCCAAGATGCACTGTACTGAGAAGTAGTGCATTTGCCTGTACATCTAATAGCAAAAACTTGGTTTACCTCTGCCAGAAACCTCTCAGGATCTCCAGTTCACAGACACTCTTAAAACACTCTCAGAGTTCAGGGCAGAATTAGCCTTTTCCCAAAGTGCAATTGTGGACAGAACATTCTTTTAAAACATCTCCAGAAGTGGTGATAGCAACTCCATTTCATATAATAGCCTAGGCTAGAGCACTCACTCAGAAATTGATTTATACGGTTTTAATTCCCTTTACTTCCTGAGGAAATTCAAACTTGTACCATCCAGCAGCCCACAAAATATTCCTATCATGGTGTTACCTTGAGGTTAAAGCACTCACCTTGAGGACTCGGGAGACAGAAAGCAGGATTCATGAGCTGCAGTTCCTGTTAGGAGGGCTATCCTGTATTAAACTTTCAGCAGTTGCGAGTGAAACATGTATACTAAAATTAAATTAAACATTCAGTGATTCACAGAAAGGCGATTAAATATTCATTAGGCAGGAGACAGGTGGAGAGAACTTCTGCGAGACTAAGTCTGACTGTCACCTGGTGTGAGGCCACATTTGTAAAGAGAAAAACCTAACTTCTTTCTGCTCCCAGGCTGAGTGTTCCAGTACCTAATCTCTTTTTTGGATGTTGATGCTTTGGAATGGTAGTACTATATAATGCACAATACCAGCAGAAAATACTTCCTGAAATAAAATCTCTGTCAGGCAGCAGCAGGTATGGGCTGCTGTGCAAAGAGGAAGGTGAGCCAGGAGCTGAGGGGTGAGCTAGGCAGGCCAGGCACAGTGAATCTGCAGCAAAGTCCAGGAAAGGACCAAGGTGAAGGACTGGAGCTTGAATGCAGTTATGCTGTGCCTCGCCTTGTATTTGGTTGATCCTAACCTTACTTTGTGGGCTTGACTTTCAGGTATGATTCATCTCTACAGACTCATCTGGCTATCTATCTGTGGTCTGCATCTGACCCTGGTCACCATCACCACCACTGGTCCTGTTCTGCTTTCCTTGTTGGACATGGTGGGATGGTGTCCTGCCAGCCATGCACTCCCCTTGTGTCTCCCAACTCGCTGCTCCCCTCACTGGAGCAGCCCCCTCCCGCTGCTCCCCAGCAGTAAGCTCAGGGCCCGGACAGCATCATGTAATCTTTACATGTAATACTAAATAACCTCCAAGGGAAGGATAATAACACTAAAATAATTTCAGTAATAGATTTTGGTCATACAATCACATATTTTAAATATTGAACTGAGCACAGCTTATTGGATATATGCAGAAAAACTTTCTTGGATTCTTCTCATGGGTGGCGTGGAACCAGTCCAAGTCTCGGTGGAACACTAAACAGACAGAACTTCATGTGACTGATAGCTGTGTTGTTGGATGCTTGTGTCCTTGGTATGTCTGGAAAGGATAACTTTTTCAGAGAAGGCTTAATCATGTTGGCTTATCTTCTATAACAAGAGAGTTGAAAATTAATAATAGATTTTGACCAAAGAGTGACTTTAGTAATGTATAGACATGAAGAGATACCTTTAAAAGTGAATTCAATTTTTCAATGTATGTGACTTCTTTCATTCACAAAGCAAGTAAAACCTGTCTTTTTTTCCCCCAGAAACTGGAAAAATGTAAACCCAACCCTATTATAAATTAAAGTAGAAAGAACAATTATTTATCTAATTAAAATAATGTCCCTCATTTATCAACACTTAACATTTTTGTCTGTGGCTGTTCCTATGCCAGGGGGACATGCCTATAGTCATCAGTGAGTGTGAAAACACAGGATCAGAACTACTCTAAGGTCAGCCACAGAAAAGAAATGGAGAACAGTAACTGAGAAAGGGACAAAGCTTATTTCAAAATCTCTTGGCAAACTGTCCCTTGCCCTACCTGTCACCCAGGTTTTTCTCATGGATCTAAAAGTAAGATACATGCCATAATTAAAAATGATCATGTTATAAATGGAATCGAGCACTTCTGAGTGGTAAGATACATGAATGATAGCCAAGAATGAACATAAAATGAGGACAGGGCCTGGCAGATATCTTTGCCATAAATTAAGGCATGACTAAACCCACGAGATTAGATGATCAATATAGAAAAGGCAAGAGTTATCTGTAAGTAGTCTGATAGAGGGCTAAAATTGAATACTTGAAAATTTCCCCTCCATAGACAGATGTATTTTTAATGATCCTTTAAATTCAAAATTTTGGTAGGTGTATCTCATTTTCTTGTTTTGTAAATATGATAGTAACATACGAGTAACTAAAAATAGAAAATATTACAACAGGAGGCAACTGAGTGAAAAACAAGTTTCATAATCATCAAAGAACTGAAGCTGTAATATGCGGTACTGTGAATTGCACATTTTCTCTACAATAAAGTGATGTTTTTTGATGCTCCTTCTTCTTGATTAAAGGTCAAGCTTTCTGTAGCTTTAGTGAACATGACAGTTCAGAATGATTATTAAGTTCTACTGATAACACTTCTAAAAGCGTTCCCATAGAAATACACTGCAGCAGCAGCATGAGAACTGACTGTACTCCTCTGAGATGTGAATCAACGAACCTCTCTACTGTTTTCTTATTAGCCGTAATGACTACAGAGGTCAAAGTTCCCTTAACTTCAGTAGAGCCCATTGAAAAATCCTGAGGGAAAAATATAGTGAAATCCTGTCATATGAAAATTTTCTTCATTCATATTAATCCACACAGACATTCAGACACATGCACAAGTGCTGCTCCTACTTAAATCAATAAGATCTGGATGAACAAAAGAGGGAAGATAAGAGGGTAGAATTTGAATTTAGTCTCATCTCAGCTGGAGTCTTTATAAGCTTTACAAAGACCGCCTATAGGATACAAACAGCAATTAAAAATCAAAAGGACTTGTAGGCACCATACTTTGTTATTCTGAAAACCTCTCAAACTTATATAGATTTTATAGTTTATATGATCATGCTCCTCTACCTGTGCTACAGGAGCAATGGCTCAAATTTTGGTGTAAGACAGTCATTAATGGCCTGAGCTCAGAAATAGTATCTTTGTGCTTCTATCTGCACGTTTCTAGTAATTTTCATTATATCAGAATCACCCATTTTTGCTTCATTATTATGGAATCATAGAATCATAGAATCATTAAGGTT
>WAAD01021075.1:1399-23393 GCA_013389945.1 Fregata magnificens | reverse complement strand
TGCTGGCGCAGCGCGGGACTCGGACTGCCCCTGCCCGGGCGGCGGGCCGGTCGCCCCCGGAAGGTGCCGATGTCGCGGTGGTTAGTGACAAATCGCGACTAGTGCCAGCTCCGGAACTAGTTGGGACGGGGAGATTCTTTCGCAGCGGTGGAAGACATCCTGGAAGAAAAAGTCCTACCCGCCCCCCCCCGCCCCTCAGCGGCAATGCTTGCCTTTCCCCTAAGTTGACAGTAAAATAATGCTGCAGTAGCGCTCAGAAAGAAACAAGTTATATAATCGCCTATGAAAATACGCTTCATGGTATTGACGGTTTAGGGGATGTCTTCCTTTGGAGAGGAGACACGAACAGATGTTTATCGCGAGCATTTTTCTTGTGTTGTATAATGTAACTGCGAAATGGAAGATATTAACAAAGTAATTTAATGTAATTAGTTCGGTCAAACAATCTCAATGATCGGCAATTATCTCTAGTAAGGATTTAGGGAAAGTATTTGTTGAATGTCTTGACGGCGTGCAGTTAAGTTCTACATGAACTTCTGTAGAAATGGTTTTTCTAGTGATGATTATGATTTCTTACTCTTCCATTTGCTAAATGGCGATTATATGAAGCAAGTTTTCCATTTTAGGTGTTTTCCTTTATTTTTCAAGACTACACTGACTAAAGTGACATCAAAACTGAAAGGTAGTGACAGGAAAATCACTTCTGTTTTCTGGCAAAAGGCCCTTGAAAAGAATCATGTAGTTTTTAATTCATAGTAGCAGCTTTATCAGTTAATAAAGTAGGAAGCCTGATTCATTCTATAGGTAAGACTTTCAGGAAGATGAGAAGAAATAAGACTTTTATTAGTGCAAGAATTATTGCAACAGTTGCTTTAGAAAAGCCCCAAATTATCTGAAATTGAAATACCTGTTATTAAAAGATAATGGGAATTTGGAATACCTGGAGATTGGAAAGCCCTGTCTGATTCATTCGTTGTGATGGAGAGGACATGTTCAGGAGAGGAGGAAGTAAGGGATGACAGTGAAACTGTTCAAATCTAAGTAACAGTTAATTGGGCTTCAGCTTGGCCCAAATCAAGAGAGATACGCAGCCTTTTTAAAGGGAAGCAATCCATTATTATTATTATTTTCTTCAGTTGTATTAACGAAGTAGATTTGAGGAATTACCTCAGTAGAAATCTGCTATTTCCTCAGCCTTTATAAGCTCAAGATTGAACCAAAACTGCTAATTCTCCATTCAGAAATAGCTTTTAAGTTATTTTCTGCAAATGGGAAGGCAATTCTTTTGTCTGTGATGAGAAAAATGGACATGCTGCCATATTAATTAGTGTCTTCATATGTAATACCTGCTGTGAAATTTTTTTTTTCCTTTGGTCACATCTATAAATCCCTTCCTGATCTCACTTTTTTTTTTTTTTTTTCAGTCAATTGCTGCAAGCATGTAGCTTGCAGCATTCTGGCTAGCACTGTAATCAGGGTTCTACTTCTAATATGATCAGAGCCAGGACCATGGTAAATCACTTTGTCATCTTGTGTCTAAATGCATCTTTGAGTAAAAAAGATTTTTCTGTAAGCCAGATGTTGCACTTGGTTTGAATATTCTTAGAAAATCTAGGAAAGAAGTTACATGTTATTTACTGTTTGCATGTAATATCTTAGTATTTAGCAGCTGTATAAAGAAGGGATGATTTGGGTTTGAATAGCATACAACTGCACCCAAGCAGATACACTTTACAAAGCTGTTCATTACCAAGTGACACTATGAAAACATTTTGCTGCCATTGTATCCCTACCGTGAAAAACAGGGTTTGATAAGATGTGTGACTGAAAAGTCAGGTGGTAAGGAATGTATATCAAGAGATTTTTCTTGTGTAAGACCTGTTACCATGGTTGGAGCCGGTAGTGCTACTGTCTGCTGTGTAAGGCTTATAATAAGATTTCAGTTTTATTGCTTATAATATTTGGAAACAGTTTCAGTTGTTTACGTGGAAATCTCCCATGCTGTGGACTGGTTTTTGAGAGAGGGTTTCAGTGAGGTTCAGCTGTTTTTGATAATGAGATTGTGGCAATAACAAGTTGTTTATGTGTGTCTATTTAGGTGTGTCTAAATTAAACACTTTGTCTCCTTAAAACACCTACATATTTAGGATGGTGCCTCGAAAATTACTTGATGGTTCATATTTGTGTTGGAAATATGCCTTGACTCTTCCATAAGAAAAAAACCAAACCAAACAACTTTAATATTAACGCTTTTGTTGTTGACTAACAACCAAAGTGCTTTGCATTTCATCTAGCGTACGTGAAGAGACATCATCATCTAGAGTCGTGGGGATAGAGTAGAAGGCTGGTTATACGTACGAAAAAGGGTTGTCATGAAAAATGTTAACGTGTTGTGACATTTCCAGTTTCTTTGGGTATTTGTGTTTTGCTGTGTCTGGTGTTCTACCATTTGTAATTTTTTTAATGGCTGTGTTTCAGTTAAAGAACCGTAAGGGTGCTGTATCACATGCACTTTCTGGCTTTCCAGTATGGAGTTTTGGAGACTCAAAACTTTTATATTTGGAAGCGCTGATGACCTTCGAGCTTAACTCATGTGAAAGATGGTCTTTGAACAGTTGCATTCAAGAAAAACATATTTTTCAATAAAGAAAAACTTCTATTTTCCTTATCTTAACTGATCTGGAAATGATTTTTTTTTTTATTTCAATACATTTGAGGTCAAATGGTATAAATAGCTCTATAAAATCCATGTATCTATGGGGTGTGTGTACATACATACACAGGCAGAGAGAGAGAGAGAATGTTGGGACAAGCAAAAATTGAGCTTATGTTGAAATCTAAGTAGATTTAGAAAGAATTTAGGGAAATATTTTTATATTGCAGAGAAATAACATTGGGTCGTATGTGCTTGGACTTTGAACTGAAGAGAGGGAATCAAATAGACAAGCATTTCAATATGTACATAAACATAATTGTATGACTGTGTATTAACTTAAAAACTAGTTTAGTGCTTGGGTGTTGCTGCACTTCCGGGACAACTGAGGTTTTATAGGGTTTTAAAGGATTATTCTCGGTGTGAGTCTAGAGAAAGTTTGCATAGGAGTTTGTTCCTTTCTGGCATGGAGAGAAAAGGAAAAAGAAAATTAAAAGGCTTAGTAAATGAGGTGGAGATAGCAATTGTGCAGTTGCAGACATAAAAGTGCCAGGGTTGATTATAAATGAATGGCTTCAGATCTTGCTTTGCCATGTGGATCCTATGGATCAAGGTTTTAACATGATTTCTATCCATTTTATGAAAACAGTTCTTACCTTACCTCTATGGCTATGTGCTACAAAGGAAATTGGATTTCTACCACAGTATGTTCAAGTGGAGCCTTAGTTTCATTATGTGTAGTAGTATTTATTTTTAGTCATATCTAACTGACATAAGATGTTAGATGGGAAACCTTTACCCTCAGGACAGAGTGTGAGCTTGTAATATTTTATAACTTCATTTTAGTTAAGAAACAACTGTGCTAACAGCTTCAACATTACATCATAACTTAAAATACTAAACCCAAGGTGCGTAGGCTGTTAATGCATGGGAGTGGCTAAAGTGTGTTTGTAAATGCTAATCTGTAAAATTTGGGGGTTTTTTCTAACAGTAAGCCCCATCCTGGGAAGGTTTGGCTCTTATTAATTGTAGTCGCATCAGTAGACCAACTGAAACTAATGAACTACTTGTTTGCATAAATACTTATGGGAGTGGAGCTGGTGCCAGAACACTAAAGTTGGGGTCCAGATCCTGTAGCTGGGTTGGTACAAGTTCCATGTTTGCTCTTTTGGAAAAGCTTTATTGAAATTCTGTACAAGTGTGAAGGGCCATTGATGGAGATTATCATTGCTGTTGGAATCCACGGTTTATCTGCCCAGCTCTGTGCATGTGCTATCTTCTCTTATTTTTCTGTTGATTTTTAAAACTGCCTGCATTTGATTTGTGATCCAGTTATTGTCTTGCGTACCATAATGCAGCTGTAATGCACAAACCTTGCTTCTGGATGTGTCAGAGTCCTGCAGAGCAGGTAAGAAAACTCTCATTCCAGCTCTTGTGTTTTCAACATTCTTCCCTACACATTAAGTAGTCATATGAAATTAGTTGTTTAGGGAGAGCAAAGGAAAGCACTTTCCGTTCTGGTGTAGGGAAAATTGACTCCTGCTTTCCTTTGACTGCTTCAGCAACAGCACATAATTACACTGCTCTTGTGCTTAATCATAATGATAGTCTGGGCTGCTCTTTAAAATGTGATGGCCACATGCCAACTTTTGGATACTTTTACTCAAGACTGCAGTAAAGATGAGGGTAGAGAGGGAAATAACTTAATAGACCTGTATAGCTAAAGAAATTGGCTACTGGGTCTGTCATCTCTGTTAATATACGTGGTCCCTATGGACAACTACTGTCATATTAGGGATCATAACCTAAATAGAATATGCACGTAACAGAAAACTTCTGTAATATTACATAAAGTTCATAAACATGTTTGGGGACTATGAAGTGTTCATATTGGACAGGGACAGTCAGCTGCGGTGAGTGGAAACAAAGGGAAAACAGTTATGTATCATCCCAGTTCTGGGAAGAGGCATCTTTATGCACTTGATACAATGCTTATAGCTGATCAGATTTAACTCAGGGTTGAGAAATAGCTGGCTCCAGGTAGTACTGATGGACCTGACTCTAAAGCCTATTTGCATTTATATCCAGAGGCATATAAGGGTGTAGCTGATAGGTACTCGTAATGACTATGAATAACTTTCTGTTGGTTTAGTTCCCCTAATGAATGCCAGGAAAGTAGAGGTCCAAATGTATAGTAACGGGAGTGGGCTGCCTTTTGGGTGGTAGGTAGCTATTGAATTTGCTTGGTTATAATATGAAACATCACTCTTGAAGGAGGCAGCCAGAGAGTTTAAGCAGCATTGGTATTAAATGTGAAACCTTGGATGGGGAATAGATTGAAAATGAAGTATTTTAGGGGTAGGGGGAATCGCTGAACCTGACTTGGTGGTGTATGTAACTGAGCTACACTGAGAGAATTCTAAATGGAGGGTATTTAATAAATTACTTTTTCCCTAGCAGCCCTGGCATAAGCAGTTTTTGTTTACAACGGTATATTCCTGTTCTCACCCTTCCCTGTCCTAGCCAGTTTGTTGGTATAAACACTTCCATGGTTACACAGTGATGCAGGTGAAAAATAAGTACTTCTGTAGAGGGTGGGAAGGTAAGAAGTGACTATCAGCTAGATCAGTTTCTTGAACTAATTCACCATGTGGACACAAATGTTTATTTTGGCAAGCCTGGCGGAGTAATGAGGGCAGAAATGGGTTGGCTCATGGTGATGGTTGCTTAAGTAATACAGCTGTTGTAAGAATAGGCCTAACAACAGGTGACCATGGGTAGATGCTTCACATTTGTTTTATTTGTAACTAAATTTTTTAATTTAGACATTACAGAGAAAAAACTATGCTTTGTTTTGCTGTTGATCCTCAAAATTAGGTAAGAATGGCAAAGGATTCATCCTAATCCTATGAGGATGTTTCTGTTGTCAACTCAGTTATTCATCTTTCTTTAACAGTACACAAGATCACTGTAGAGTCAGGATACTTACAGATCTGTTGAGAACAGAGAAGAACTGGGCTGGCAACCTATAGCTGTGCTATGAAATGGGTGCATCCAAGAATGGAAGAAGGCTGTACTAGCATGGACTTTTTGCTTTGTGGATGTTTGGAAAATATGGAAATAGGACATCACATCACACAGAATCCCAAGCTGGCTGGTAAAATACCAAATAATTTGAATGAAAATTTCTGTACTGCTTGTTCCTGCTTGCAACTTTTAATGGGAAATCTCAAATAATAGGAGTATTTATAGATCAGCTAGTTGCAAGCTTGAGAGATCTTCTTTGTGTGAAATCCTAGGACCAAGAGTGTCTGGAATAATTGCTATTGCAACTACTGTTGCAGTCATAAAATAATATGTATAGTGAAAGAAAACTTCCAAGTTGCATAGCAGTATATGGTTTGCAGAAAGCTCAGGTTCTTGCTTTGATAAGGCTACAGTGGTATGATGAACTGCCCGAAGTACTGCACAATAAAAGTTTAAATGCATTCAGAACTTTCCAGTCTTAAACTGTTCATTAATGAAAGCAGACAATTTCAAACCTGAAGGAAAAATAAAAGCACAGCCAAAACTTAGCTGGCAGTCCCAGAATCACAGAACGGTTGGGGTTGGAAGGGACCTCTGAAGATCATCTTGTCCAACCCCGCTGCTTGAGCAGGTTCACCTAGAGCAGGGTACACAGGACTGTGTCCAGGCAGGTTTTGAATATTTCAAGACAAGGAGATTCCACAGTCTCTCTGGGCAGCTTGTTCCAATGCTGTCACCCTCACAGTAAAGAAGTTTTTTTCTCATGTTCAGCTGGAACTTCCTGTGTTCTAATTTGTGCCCATTGCCCCTTGTCCTGTCGTTGGGCACCACTGAGAAGAGTCTGGCCCCATCCTCTTGACACCCACCCTTCAGATATTTGTAAGCAGTAACAAGATCCCCCCTCAGTGTTCTCTTCTCCAGGCTGAACAGACCCAGGTGTCTCAGCCTTTCCTCATAAGAGAGGTGCTCCAGTCCCCTGATCATCTTTGTGGCTCTCCGCTGGGCTTCCTCCAGCAGTTCCTTGTCCTTCTTGAACTGGGGAGCCCAGAACTGGACACAGTACTCTAGATGTGGCCTCACTAGGGCAGAGTAGAGGGGGAGGATAACCTCCCTCGACCTGCTGGCCGCACTCCTTTTGATGCACCCCAGGATCCCGTTGGCCTTCTTGGCCACAAGGGCACAGTGCTGCCTCATGGTCAACTTGCTGCCCACCAGCACTCCCAGGTCCTTCTCAGCAGAGCTACTTTCCAGCAGGTCAACCCCCAACCTGTACTGGTGCATGGGGTTGTTCCTCCCCAGATGCAGGACCTTACACTTGCTCTTGTAGAATTACATTAGGTTCCCCTTGGCCCAGCTCTCCAGCCTGTCCAGGTCTCACTGGATGGCAATGCAGCCTTCTGGCATCTCAGCCAGACCTCCCAGTTTGGTATTGTTGGCAAACTTGCTGAGGGTACACTCTATCCCTTCGTCCAGGTGACTGATGAATGTATTGAACAGTTGTTTGATAATTGAGCACGCGGAAGGCTTTTTTCGAAAAAGTACTTGTATGGTCCCTAGTATTTGCAAATACCTTACCTTTTAGCTGAAATCCTTTTTTTTTTTTTTTTTTTAAGTTTCAAGCCAAAAGGTGTGCAGTCTTACAAAATACATATGTTGAAAGAAAACTTCCGAGTTGTGTAGCAGTACATGTCTTGCAGAAAGCTCAGATTCTTGCTTTGATAAGGCTACAGTGACATGATGAAGCACAAACCAAACAAGTTTGCTAGGAATTGTGTGCTGTCCCTTTTAGGTGATGTGTAGCGCAGCCCATTTCTGGATGTAGTCTATACAGAGAGACAACAATTAGAAATGAACCAAACTCATTGCTTCAAAAATAGAGAAAATTAAGGATATTCAGAAAGGTATGGAATATTTGCAAGGTAAGTGTGAATTTTGTGGATGATGTTGGGTTCCAGTAAACTATAGCTTCATAGTCCTTCTTTCTTAAACTTTCTGGCTTATGAATTTGTTAAATAAGGACCACATTTCTGTGTAGAAAAGAAGGATAAATCTGTTCTGGCAGACTTCATGGTTAGTAGCATGGTTCTATGCTTAGTAGGGGGAACTACATCCATTTCAGTTTTGGAGTAGTGGGTGTTAGAGGAGACTGGGTAGAAGAGGTGAAGACTCACACAATAGATTTTATGTTGATGCATTTCTTCTTCAAATAAAGTTAAAACAATTTGGTTTGAAGCTCTGCTGTGTTTAAAAGACCATTTAAAAAGAAAAATTTTAATGTCAGAGTGCTTCTTTTAACATTAATGTATTCTGTTTCCAGCCTTCTTTTGGAACAGAAAGTGAAAGTAATAAAATGTTTAACTAAACTTTTAATTATTTTCCTAAATAAACAGAAGACTCAAAGCCAAAATGTTTGTATCCAAGTTTTTAGTTATGTAAGTAATGCTAAAATAAACAATTGACCCCAAACCTGTTGTCCTAAGGGCTATATCCTGTTCACAGGTGTAAGCCTGTTTACCGTGACATAAGACATGGGTTTTCTATGCCATGTCCTGCCTGATCTACGACTTCTCTCTTGCTTTGTGGATTACAAGGGGCCCCTTAATATTTGGTGCTGGAAAACCAGTTACGTGAGCTCTGCGTTTTGATTCATGTTAGGCTTCATCCTATTCATCAGTCAGCGGTGTTCTTCCCCTGTGTCTATAGTACTTTCTGGCCTCGTGGATTTAGCATGACTAATGGTCTCCTTTAGTAGTTTGTATGTCTTGGTCCATTTCCTTTTCTGAATTCAGTTGAAACAGTAAAGCACCTCTGAGCACGGAGAGGGTGGTTGCATTGCGTCTTGCCTGAGCCCCTCTTATGAATGGTGGCAATCCACTTGCCCTTGTTTGTGGGTAAGTCACCTCATCCTGAAGAATGGGTTCCATTTGTTAAGAAAGCAGTTTAATGCTTCTAAGTGGAATAGTAGTTTTCCTCTTTGTTTAAAAGTGTGGAAAATAGAAGATTTCTTGTGGAACCTTACAATAACAAATATTCACCAAGGACATGAGTCTTTCCCCCTGCCTCTCCCAAATGAACACAACTCTACTCCAGTTTGATTTTCGTGTCTCTATCGCTCATAATTTGGTTGGCAATCCAGTGCTTAAATTTATTTCTTGAGTGTCTAACTATTATTTTTCTTGGGGAAGAATTCAGGAAAGCTGGATGAAAAATCAGCTCCTTTCTGATTGGATATTTTCTAATATTTAAAATATACCTGCCAAATCTACTTGTCTGTAGAGGCTTTCTTTTGCAAAAGGGTAAGAATCTCCTTGGAGTAATAACTGGTTGAGTTTTATTTTAAGCTAATGAATGCTGGCTTCCAAGAAATGATTGTCTGCCATTTTTTTTAATAAGAAACTTAGATTTCTCTTACTGTATTCCATGAATATTCTAGGATATATTTTACCAGTTTAATTTAAAGAGAAACAAACTGGCAAGATTGATACTTCAAAGGAATCTACAGTTCATCAGGACTACTTCGTCAGTTAATTGTTTGTAAATGTGTCCCTTTCTTATGCATGTAAAAGGGTTTAAAGTATTCTGTGAGCACTGAGGTCTTTTATCCCTTTAAGTTGCTTATGGAATACTAATGAAAGTAATGTATGTGCATCATGTGGAAAATATGTTGGCAGACAGATACCTGCAGTGCCTTAAATGCTTTGGCATTGTCTTTGTTTAATCAGCATAGTTGATCCCTGCTTCCCCTAGAGGTTTATACTTTCAGAATAAGATCAAAGGTTTATATGAAAATTTAAGCAAAAGTAGAATTCACCTATTTTAAAGATGAATGAATAGATAAACAGAAGCTTAAAAATAAAACCTTAGGCTCTCCGGTCTCTAATATAAAATGTCTTGTAGGAACAATAATTACAGTAGTTATATATATTTAAAAATCAGACATCTGAGATGTCAACAGAAGAATTTCCTTGAATTAAGTACCTATCTGATTAAACTTTTGTGATTTGTTTTCATGATGCTTTCTAGAAGAGTAGATGTTTTATGCTGTGTCTGCGTGCTTTGCTAAATTAATAAGCTGACTTGGCATCGAAAATGCTCTTTGAGGAATGCCAAAAACAACCCCCTCTTAGATTAAAGTAATAGTTAAAATATCCATTACAATTTTTTGGGTATTCTGTCTGCCTTTTTGTGGCACTGATTCTTTTTATTACCATTTATATCTGCTTAAAATGGTATAGAGCAAGCTGGGTGGCTCTTCCATTGAAGGCTGATTCCAGTGAATGTTTGGTGGGATAGAGAAAAAAGCCTAGGATTATCAACAGTTAAATTAAAATTATGATGCAGATGTGGTATATTATTGCTAAATAGAAAATACATAAATGGAGCGGTTTCAGTAAAACTATAGGGAAACTAGAGTACAAAGCAATTACATTAAAACAAGATTATGACCAATGCTACTATTTATCAAAAAATTATATCAGTAATGTTTTCTGAATGTTGTTCATGCTTCTTTATCAGAAGTGAATTTTCATGTGTTAATATTTTATCTCTACTGTATGGCAAAATAATGGTTATTTCGATTAGAAAATTTCACAATATTAATCAATTTTCATATCTTTGCAACTGACACCACACTTTCTGTTTAGTAATTGGTTGCTGCTGAAATAGCAGGGACAGGCTCTGTGTTTGAAGTTAGAGCATCACCAGTAAATGCATTTGGGTTCAATTTGATAACACTTACATGTGTGTAAAATCTTAGTGGTAATGTTGCAGTGTCAATTTTTTTTTTTTCTGTAATTATGAGCTTATGAGGGGCACAGTGGGTTATGCGTATCCAGCTACTTGGAAAATATCTCATTTAGGAAGTAATTTCTAAGAAAACTGGGGGCTTTAATTCTGTTCTCTGAAAATGTTGTTTGAGCAGACTGGCTTTGGTACATCAGCCCAGTGCTTCTCATATGAATATACAGCTAAAGTTTGAGTCTGAGTTAATGAAACAGTAGATAGTCTGAAACATGTGATGGAGTTTTCCACAGGACAAACTTTACAATTTGTTATTAAAAATTATTCCTGCACCTAAGCAGTATATCATGCTGTCTGTTCATTACTGGCCATCTTCTCGTTTTTATCAGGTAGAGGTTTTAAGTACCAGAAAGTTGTGCACTCTTTAAAATAGCAACCTGTTTTGTTTAAAAAACTGTCAGAACAGTATATTTACTTTCAACTGAAATGTTGAAAGTAAATATAGAAACTGAAGCATTTAGCTTCAACTGAATTGCTTCAGCAACTTTTAAAATAAAATAGGTGTATTTGGGGTTTTTCTACCTTGTATATAATGAGATCAATAGGACTCCAGATTCCTAAACTCTGCAACAGTTAAGAGCAGTTTGGAATAAGAGAGTCTTGACTGCTGAGTTTGCAGTTTTCTAAGAAATGTGCCAGAATGGTGACTTTATAGAAATAAGCTTGTCTCAGTTATTTTCTCACTTTTTTTGCATTTCACAATGGAATTAAGAACAGACGTTGCAGCCATGATTTATTTGTGATGTTCCAGTTTTCTGTGGCCTTTCACTAGTCAGTTCAGTTAAATTTGTATCAAAATTGTGTTTAAAACAGTTACTTTTACTGTTATTACAATAAGCTTTTCCTTGGTTTTGGACAAAATAGGAAATAGGACCAAGCGTCTTTTGTGTTCGGACTTTTCTGCATGTATGTGCATCTTGTCGGTAGAAGTAATGTGTTACTAATGCTACGTGAGGCTGCGGCTCTCACTACAAAACAAAGTTACTATATAGGCAAATCCTAAGGTACTCTATAGTTCCAGTGGCTCTTGGACAGGTTTGCAGGATCGTATTACATCAGGCACTAAACGTCATAAGTTTCTGGAGGAACTTACTATTCTCCCAACACGTAAATTAAGAAACCCTTCCCCCTCACTTTTGCAGTTGGTAGATAATAGCGTTAGTATCTGAAGCTGTGCATACAGGGGAGTAAAATTCTGCCTGAACTACAAAGAGATCTCATGTCTACTTGCCACAGCATGTTTTTTGAAGTCTTTTGTGTAAAGGAACGGTTTTAAAAGCATATTTTGCTGAGGAAAAAATATAGTAGATCGTAAAATGAGAAGGGCAGGCTTGTTTCTAATGTGTGTGAGAACATTCAATCTTATCTATGTTGATGTTAGTCCAAGAAAAGATTGATTAATTTAAAATTTATTTTAGTTCTCCTCAAAAAGATATGGATAAGAAAATGGGTGAAGAACAGCCTTTGACTGCGTGTAACCAGTACCCTAAAGAAGCAGTGAGGAAACGTCAGAATTCGGGTCGAGGTTCTAGGGGCAGCGATTCTTCCAGGACCTCCAGGAAAAGCTTCAGGCTGGACTACAGATTAGAAGAGGATGTAACTAAATCAAAGAGAGGCAAAGATGGGAAATTTGTCAACCCGTGGCCAACATGGAAATCGCCAACCTTGCCAAATATTTTGAAATGGTCCCTCATGGAAAAAAATAACAGCAATGTGCCATGCTCAAAGCAGGTAAATACTTGCATGTTTTCTGTTCTTGATTTAGACTGCTTTTACCTCTGCTCTAGTCAGTAAAATGGGACAGTTTCTAACGAATACTTAGTAGGCATCTTTTGGAGACTTTTCTAAGTGTTGTTTTTCTAATTTTTATTATCACTTCATTCTTTTTAAAAGGTGGGTTATTACTTTCTGCCTCTTAATTTTTTTTCTCCTTTCTGTTAGTTCCACACCCTTTGATTTATCCAGCTCGGTTTATATTTACAAAACCAACAAAAATGGCCCCCCAGCTCAGTCATAAACTATAGTTGCACTCTTACCTTTTTAATGGGTATTGTCTTATGAAGCATACTACTAACATTATTTGTATTGGATGAAACAGCTGTGGAATATCTCACTTTAAAAATTTTGCCTTTTTTTTTTTCCAGACAGCCATTTACTACATATGTTACGTCTTCATCCTAAAAACGTAATAAATAGCTGCTGCCATTTACTTATAGAAGCATTTGCAAATCTATGTTTTTCTGTTTCAGTACACCAGGAGAAAAAAATTGCATATGTTAAAACTAACCTGAGCAAGTATTTGTACTGAAATACTAAAGGTACAGTGCCAGTTTACTGGGAAGCACCATTATTTGTTCTTGATGTATTGCTTCTGTCAGATATGGTATATAAAGAAGGAGGCGAGGGAAGCAACCTCTGAGAGAAGCTGCTTTTCCATGAAGAGTAATAGATACTGGAAAGCCACGGGTTACCTTTGTGGCCACAACAAGTGTTACGATGCTTACAGTTTTGACAATTAGGATTACTTCTCGATGTATTTTCTAATGTGTTGCCTGCACTTTGGAAAAGCTATGCTGAAGGGTGTGCAACCAGGGAAAGCATTTTTGAACAAATAGGTGTTAATAATGCTTTTAAGCATCTAAGAAGGCAAGCATAAGCTATAAATCTCACAGTCAGTATTTAGCAAAGAGCTTACGCTTTTTTATCTTATGTGAATTAACTGTGAAGGAAGGAATTTGATCAGCTTTACAGACAGGAAGGCTGTGTTACTTATTAACACATGACAGTCAGAGGTTTGGGGATTTTTTTAAGGATATGTGGCTCGGAACGTGTTTAAGCGAGAAATAATCTTGGCTGTAATTGTTCTATAATAATAACAATTTGACTTCAGAAACAAGCACAACAAGCCTATTTTGGTCTTGGGATCCCTTCCAGCAACTTACTGTTTTAAATTTGGTGTCCTGCTCCTAGACATTGTCTGCACCTTGTAGTAGTAACAGCGGTTGTGTCTCACTTAGTGTGTGCAGCTTTCCAGGCAGTGTGCTGCATTATGATACTTTGGCCACATTTTTGTGTAAAATTCATGCCTTGGCTTTTTCAATTGCCTTTGACCATTGCACTATTCTGTATGTGTACAGTAGGCTTCGTATTTTGCCAGAAACCTGGTTAGTGACTGAAGTACCTAGAAGGCAGTGCTAAGGTGTACTACAGAGTGCAGAATATACAGCTCTGATGCCAGTGGAGAACTGCAGCACTCCCCTTTAATTTACAGATTATCCCTGCAATAAAGGATGATTACAAAGAAATCTACACTGTACCAGTTGTAAGCTCTCTCTCTGACCCAGTTGGGATTCATTCTGGACTAATTCTATTGCTTTGCATCTGAAATTTTTTAATTAAGTGCCTGCAATTATTCAGCAGCTCAGTGAAGTAAACCAGAAATAGAAGAACCTAGGTAGGGATCAGTGAAACGCTCTTCTTCGGTCCTCAGCCATTTCGATGCTTGTTCCAGCTGTGTTTGCTCCACACCTAAATCAACCTGTAAAGGTTGTTCAAAATTCAGCTTGTTCAAAATTCAGACTAAGGACTCCATACTTTATTTAGCACTGCTAGATAGCATATCCTTCGAGCAGACTCCTACTTCAGTTTCCACATTAAGTGTGCCTAGTGATACCCTGCCATGCCGGGCAGGTTCAGTTTATCTGTACCAAGTGCTTTGCATATGTAAAAAAAGCATATTATCCGGGATATGTACTTCACTGTGTAAAAGCTATATGTATTATAATCATGCCTTCACAACAAGCCTCTATCGTTATCCAGAATGCATAGACTTTTTGTACTTTCATTACAGGCTTTATTAATAACTTTTTTCAGTGCCATTGAAGAGTCTTTAATTATTAGTTGTTGGGTCAACAATTCAGATTGTTCTCATTTCTGTAAAATCCAGTGGTATTCCAGTATGCACTAAGCGCCAAAAATCCTAAGCTAATTAGCTAGTCTTACCAAAGCCCGTCATGTGTTTCTTCTTGCTTTGCATTAGGAAGAAAAGAAGAACATGGGAGGGGGGAAGGGGCACAACAGGAAGAATTTTTGCATTACTCCAGTGACGATGATAAGACAGTATTAGGCACATTTTGCTTATGTTGGTAGCTGATTTGACATTAATGCTGTATTTCAAAGATCTGTTATAATTCTTATAGTATTAATGTTTCTGGTTAGTCTGTCAAAGAAGAAAATGTACTATGGCAGGATAAAGGTTCCATAAGATTATGTATTCCATTCATTGTCTTGTTTCACCCTGTTGTATGAGTTTTAAGAATTTCATATGATGTGTACTGCCAATAGAACTTGTGTTTTAGTTTGAAACCTTATGAGTTGAGTAGTGAGTCCTTATTCCTTTAAAAGGTAATTTTGGGGATTTTAGTGTACTTTTGTGAAATATTAAAAAAAAGAAAAAAAAAAAAAAAACCAAACCAAAAAAACCCAAAACCCACAAAAACCCCCAAACCCAAAAACCATGCACTGAGAAGTTATGTGTGATTTACTATGATAGCTCAAAATCATGCCTGATTTCTGATCTCATCAATCACTGATTTGGATCAGATGCCTGCATATCACAAACCTGTAGATCTCGTACGGAGTCAGTGCTTTCCAAGTTACACTGCCTTTGTGCTCTTGGTTTGCCTTGAATTTTTGTTTGCAGAATTTTGTTTAAATAGGGTAGCACAGTTTGAACAACTAGTATCCTAACCTTTATTTATCAATCTTCCTGTCTGTGTGTCCTTTACAAATGCCTTTTACAGTCATTAGTTTCATCTTTAAATCAACTGTTCAAAATATTTAATAGTGTTGGTCCTTGTGACATCCCTGTAAAGCCGTTAATAGTGCAAATGTGTCGTGGTTTAACCCCAGCAGGCAGCTCAGCCCCACACAGCTGCTCGCTCATTCCCCCCCGCAGCAGGACGCTGGAGAGAATTGGAAGGGCAAAAGCGCAAAAACTCGTGGGTTGAGATAAAGACAGTTTAATAGGTAAAGCAAAAGCCGCGCAAGCACAGCAAAACAAGGAATTCATTCATGACTTCCCATTGGCAGGCAGGTGTTCAGCCATCTCCAGGAAAGCAGGGCTCCATCACATGTAACGATTACTTGGGAAGACAAACACCATCGCTCCAAACGCCCCCCCTTCCTCCTTCTTTCCCCCAGCTTTTATTGCTGAGCATGACGTCATATGGTGTGGGATATCCCTCTGGTCAGTTGGGGTCAGCTGTCCCGGCTGGGTCCCCTCCCAGCTTCTCGTGCACCCCCGGCCTACTGGCTTTGATGCTGTGTAAGCACTGTTCAGCAATAGCTAAAACATCAGTCTGTTACCAACACTGTTTTGGTCACAAATCCAAAATGTGGCACCATATTGAGCTACTAGGAAGAAAATTAACTCTATCCCAGCCAAAACCAATACAATATGTCTAAGTCCTGCTTAAGAACTCATTGTTCACATCTGCCAATTAGCCAGTTCTTAATCCATTTAGTATTGTTTGTTAATATTGCATGATACTAATTTTGAAAACTAGTTTGTGTCAAATGTCAGCAAATATAAAGTACATTCATGTAGAGTTCTCAGAATAATTTGTAGTCTACTTTTAAAAACAACTACTTAAAAAGAATATTTTCCATAAAAAATGTACTTACTGACCTAAATTGCATTATGACAATTAATTATTAAATTCCGTATCTGGGTTTAATTTCCTTGATAGAACCTGATCTGTTAACCATATGCAATTTGGTGGGTTGTTCTAATTTCCATATTTGAGTATTATGTTAGCTTTGTGGATCTTCCACTGTTTTTTTTTAATTTAAGTGTCACAACATATCACTCTCTGTGGTTCCGATTTCTCCTGTCAGTGTCATTCCCATGTACTTAGAATGAAATAGACATGAGAAAGTGATGCTTCTTTCTTGGAGAAGCAGCAGTTTGTCTCAGTCTAATACTCATACTTTGTTTATTCTTGTATGAATTAAGTGATTGTATTGTACTAACCTTATATTCAGCTTTATAGAAGGTTATCTATTTCTTGTTCCTGGAGGCAGTAATGAAGCTTTTTCAGTAGACATGTCTTGTCCATTAGCTCTCAGAAAAAGCAGTTTCATTAATATTTTATTACTTACAGTAGGATTGAAGGGGAGTGGGGGTACATGTGTTTGTTTTTTCCCAACATATGCCTTCCAAATCAATAAAATACTGTGGAGAGAGTAACTTTCCTGAAGCTGTCAGGACTGTTTTAGCAAGGGAAATCCTAGACTCCTAAACTGTCACAGCATCAGCTGGGCTTTTAAGGGAGCAGGAGGTTAGCTCTGTGTAAGCTCACTGATAGCACTAATCTACTATCCTAGACCTAGAGAATGAGAGCAGCAACCATGATACAGAGACTCTGACTAGGAACCAGAAGTGCTGGGACATCTGTGATTACCAGGGAGAGGAGAGTGTCAGGAGTCTGTAGAAGGTACCTAACATAGGAAAATTCTTCTGAAGTGATGCAAGGAGTTCAGACCAGAACTGTTTGTGAGGAGAGCCTTAGCCACACTGTGGCAGAGCTGGAGATGGTCAGGAGTCCTGAGATGACTTTTTGTTTGGTTGGGTTTTTTTAATAGGAAAACTCTTTATTTATCACAAATAAAGCTTCTGCATAAGCATCTCAACCAAACTGCAGTGAAGAACGTAACTCTTGTTCAAAATGAGAGAATGAGCAGTGGTTTGATGATGCGTTTCAGCAGATAATGTACAGCCACGGCCTCCTTTGTGCCAACTGTCCTCTTGAGGCTGCACATAGAGTCAAATTTGGAAGCCGATCAAGCTGAAAGCTGTCTATTTTCCTCCTCTGGATTAATGTTCAGCTGGATCAGTTCTCTGACCTGTCAGACTTGAGCGGGGGCTGCACAAGCATTGAGGCTGGAACAAGAGGGCAGGTGGGGGAAGGTTTCCTTAACTTTGTTACACAGGAGTATGGATTTAGGTTTGAGTCATTCATGGGACTGCATCCTGAACATACAGGGAGATCAGTATAGTGATTTATTCAGTAATAATTAAACTTTAATTACCTAGAAGGCTTCAATAAAACATCGCAAGAAGCATAGCTAAGTGCCTAAAGGACCATCTTAAAAATGAGATCTGAGTTTTATTTTGTGTTTTATCAATGTTCATTGAATTCTTGGCAGGATGGAAAGAGAGAATGGTAAAAGCTAACATTAGCCAATGAGGTTAACCTCCACGTGCTGCTTCTTTACGTGATGGAGAGAGAGGGTCTGCTAAAGGGTAATAGAACAGAGCTTTTGCAGAATGCTGTTGGGAATGTTGCATTCTCTTTCATCCATGGGTTTGTGACTTATTTGTGTTAGGACTTAGGGGGCGCATCATTTAGTTGCGCAAGCTAAACTTGAGCATTTGTTACAGTAACGGTGTATATATATATTCTTTTCCAGGTCAGGAAGGCCAACTGATTGCAAAGCCTTTCCCAGGATGTTGTTAGTGCCTTGCAGTGCTTTCACTGCAATGCTTTCAGACTCTCTTTCTCTATTGGTAGGTCTCCTGGCCTCATCGGATACTCTCAAGCTCTCTCTTGACAGAGAAGTGGAAACGTTACCAAAACCTAAGATGAAATTAGGAGGAAGTAGCTGGGAAAATGGTCATTAAAAAGGCATCTGGTTTGTGTTGCAGTTCTCTGCAACAAACGCAAAGTTTATGAAAACAAAACGCAAGTCTTGACTGTAATGATTTGTGCCTTGTATGCAGTTTTTGTTCCATGGCCAAATACATTCTGAAATCTCTCATGCATGTTGTGTTCTTTTTTGCTAGGAACTTGATAAAGAGCTTCCAGTGTTAAAACCTTACTTTGTTCAAAAGCCGGAGCTTGCTGGGAAGACAGGAACTGGTATGCGAGTCACGTGGTTGGGGCATGCCTCCGTTATGGTGGAAATGGACGAACTTATATTTCTTACTGACCCAATCTTCAGCCAGCGAGCTTCCCCTACTCAGCTGGTGGGTCCCAAGCGCTTCCGAGGACCTCCGTGCACAGTAGAGCAGCTCCCCAAAATAGATGCAGTCATGATCAGCCACACCCATTATGATCATTTGGACTACAACACTGTAACGAGTTTAAATGAACGCTTTGGGAGTGAGCTGCGCTGGTTTGTGCCTCTAGGGCTCTTGGACTGGATGCAGAGATGTGGTTGTGAGAATGTGATTGAACTGGATTGGTGGGAAGAGAACTGTGTCCCTGGTCACGATGTGGTAACTTTTGTCTTCACACCTTCTCAACATTGGTGCAAAAGGACTGCGACAGATGATAACAAGGTTCTTTGGGGCAGCTGGTCTGTCTTGGGACCTTGGAATAGGTTTTTCTTCTCAGGAGATACTGGATATTGTGTTGCTTTTGAGCAGATAGGGAAAAGGTTTGGACCTTTTGATCTTGCAGCCATCCCCATTGGAGCTTATGAGCCAAGGTATGAAAATCAAAGTTTGATCAAAATACATAAATGAAATTATATACTGATGAATAAAAAATACACCCAGAAGTGAAAACTGTAGGTATACTTACATTAAGATTTTACAATAGATTATAGAGGCAAAAGAAGGAAATTGCTGAATGACAAGAAAAAAAAAAGCAGGCAATCGGACGATGGAGCTGAAACGTCTAGGATACTTGCCTGTGTATGTGTGGTGTTCTTGAAGGGTTTTTTCTTCAGCCTTAAGCACAGCAAGGATGAATTGGCTGACCTTCTTCCATGAAAAACGTTGAGTAAAAATCTGGAATTACTTTGTGGCTTTTTCTTTTAAGTAGCATCACTTAATCCAACCCATTTTAGATGCATGCAATTTGCAGCATTTTTCTCTTGCTTCAGTACTTATGCTGTTTTTGCAACTTATCTGGAGAAAAAGATTAATCCTTTGTAGAGCGTGAAAGATCTGTTCATTTAAGCATCTGTATCCTACTTATGACAGGGTATCTAAACTTTTAGATGATAATGCTCATATAATGCTGGAAGCAGAGCATGTATAGGCTAGGAAAAGAAGATAGGAATCAGCATAACATGGTAAAAATCTGGTATTTTTCAAGAATTGCCAGGTTCTCTTTTCTGCTTTACCACTAGTTTCCTTAGGCTGTCTTCTGAAGCATACACTTTTTGGTGTGCGCTGCTAGCATGAAATTTTTTCAGGGATGGATTTAAATCTATGGCCTTAATGCCTCAAGACACCAGTAATATGTCCTTATACTATTAAAAATATAGATAAGAAAAAAAAGGTCGAAAAGAGGAGAGAAATACTTGAACTGCTGTTTTGTGGGTATGTGGGTATATTCCAGCTTGTTGATTTTGAGTGTTCTGTATGTTGTTCAGACATACGTGCTCCATAACTTTTTTGATTAGGTGAGCATTTGGGTGGGGCTTTTGGGGGGTGGTTTTTTTTGGGTTTTTTGGGGGGTTTTGGGGTTTTTTTTTTTGTTTGGTTTTTGGGGTTTTTTTAGATTCTTTGCAACTTACCCAATGAAGGTAAAGAAGAAATCTTGCACTGAATTAGGTGACACAAAAAAATTTACTTTGTGTTTTGGTAGGTGGTTTATGAAATACCAGCACGTGGATCCTGAAGAAGCAGTAAGAATCCATATTGATGTTCAAGCAAAGAAGTCTGTAGCAATTCATTGGGGGACCTTTGCTTTAGCAAATGAGGTAAATTTCAACTCTATATATGAGTTCAGATTTCCCGAGTACACAGTCAGTAATGAAGCTTTGCTCTTGCAGTTTAACCTACGTATCTGTAAATGACTACTTAAAATGTAAATTTTGTACAAGTGAAAAGTTGTTACTGTATATACTGCAGTTAAAAACAATGCTTAGCTTTTCATAACCAATTACATAAAATATTTCCATGGTTAAGATTGATTTGAAAGTAGAGAGTTATTGAAACCAATATGGAGGATTTCTGAAATCCAAAAGCTGAGGAACATGAAAGGTGGGGACACATATGCAATAACAAAAGTAAACTCAGCAGTGCGTCACTTGGAGACGGTAATAATTGCATGCTTGTAGGTCAATACAGTATTTATTAATCTGTCTAGTAAAAAAATTGAATAGTATTTTTGATAGTTGATTCATAGTGAAGTACCAGCAAGAATATGAAAGTTATTCTGAATATGATTCCATTCAAGAATACGAGAGTTATTCTGAGTTGCTGATTTTTTTGCTTATTTTTTTTTTCCTCCTCCTCCCCCCTGCCAAGTCCCCAGTTGTAATAAGGAGGTTACCCAGGTACCTTAACAGTAACTAAAAGTACAGCGAAAAGGAAGTATCTGCATCTACTTTGATACACCTTGTCTGGTAGCTGGTTTTCAACTTTATCTTTGCATCAGTTGTACCACTTTCTCTTACAACTCAGTCCTGATGCTGTTAGCTATGTTCACCTGATATGTCATGTTTTCTTTAACTTGCATATAACATTTTCTATCCATGATTCTTCTAATAAGGTGTGTCACTAGTGCCCACAGTACAAATGCTATTGTGTCTTTAGAAGCACAAAAAATGGATGATTTCTCCGTGATGATGCCTTTTCTGAAATGTAACAAATACAATGAAGTAACTTCGGGGGGACCTCATTGAAACGGCACTAGTTTTTAAACAGTAAAGCTGTAACTTTGTTTTACTAAACGAGAGAAAGCGCCATCTGCTGACCTGCTAACCCTTCCTCCTCTCTGCTAGCAATAAGGAACCACCGGATTTCTGCTTCTGAGAGATCTAGTTCAATACATTGAAGAAGACTGGCTTTTGGATGATAAGTTGTGCCTTGCTAGTTACTCTACAACCGTAAATCAGCATTCTTATCGCTTAAAAACTGAAAATGAAACCAAACATTTTAATTTGACAAATATATCCCCCTCTTCTTACATAATGGTTAAAAAGCAAACCATTTCTTGTTTAGAGCAATGATATTCTTTTTTCCCCACAAATGCTGCAGTGGTACCTTTTCCCTCATATTATTCTTATTTTTCCAGTATTACTTGGATCCTCCACTTAAACTGAATGAAGCTCTTGAAAGATATGGCTTGAAAAAAGACGACTTCTTTGTCTTAAACCATGGAGAATCACGGGACTTGAGTACAAATGATGGATTTGAATAATGAAACAGTAGCAGTTCCTTGTAAGCCTCATTTGATTTGAACTAGCAATTAATGTTACAAATATTAATATGATGTACTTACAAAGTAGATTTTTTGGAGTGAATTGGATTTTTAGGTGCCAGGTTTGTCAGTTTCAGAACTAAAACTTGCATACCAATTTCATGATAAATTTTACTAGTTGTATTGTTTATAAATTTTGAGAGGTGACCTAAAAACTGGTTAATATATAAGGTATTGTCTGGGAATAACTTGCAGTTTCAACTCTTATGTATACCACTGATAAATTACTGTGGGTTTTTGTTGGTTTGTGGTTTTTTTTTTTTTTTTTTTTTTTTTTTTTATTTTACCTTCC
>WAAD01021074.1:235684-251909 GCA_013389945.1 Fregata magnificens | reverse complement strand
TCAGTCTTCAGCCTGGAAAAAGAGGCCGAGGGAAGACCATGAGTGGCATGGTAGAGGAGGGTGAAAAGGCAGTAAGCATCCATTGGTTCTTCCACTACAAGAACTTAAAGGGCCACATATGAGACTAGTAGGTAAAGTGGTTCCTCACAGGCCAAATAATGAAGGTTTATTTTCAAAAAGTGGTGAATTTATGGAAGAGAACTGTATGCAAGGCTATGAAGTACAAATGCAAATGAAATCCGTGATGTAATTTGCTCAAGTCTAGAAAAAAAATCAAAGAAATATCACTGCGTGCCAGCCATCATCTTAATATTCTTCACCAAACATTCATTGTTAGTACTGCTGGAGACCTTGGATCTAGTTGGTAGGGCTATTGTTTCCTTTTTTTGATGAAAAGGACATTTTTAAGGACAAGACTTACCTAGATACGGAATTTATAAACCTGGTTATTACATTTTTATCTGAACCTGTTTCAGTGGAAAAAGACCTGGAGTCCCCAGCTGGTTGTTGTTCTTTACATCTTAAAGATTTTAAGTCAAATTTCTTAGAATTTGAAGAGATCAGGATTTCGGTAGTGTAAGACATTCAATGGTCAGAGAGGTGGGGTTTCCCCCTCCTGTCTAATAAGATGTGTGACCTGTTTCTTAACCTGCCATGTTAGACTGCATCTGGTAAACCAGAATGAATTCTCCCAATTTCTGTTTGTAGGCACTTTGCAGTTCGCGTCTTGAATGTCTCCATCAGTCTTTTATGCATCCCTGCTACTATATTTTGACATGTATCTGTTAAGGTTTTGATGTATGTTTTGGTCTAACTATGTATTTGTTAAAAGGTGACCTTTTGATTTGATTGTTTGGCTGACTTCAGTGCTAATAAGCTGAAGGATGAGGTGTCTAATGAATCCTCTGTATAGAAATAATGATAGATGACTTATTTGGAATTCTACAGGCACAGAATGGCCAAGCATGCCGAGGGGTCTCTGGCACTGAACCAATCTTACAGTGGGGAAGCTTTATTGATTACACAGAGACAGGGCACATTTTAATCATTTTTACAACACTGTACTGCCTAAGGTACTAAAATCCATTAAACGAGGATTATAAACTTTGTTTTAAACTGGATCCTAAATTGTTTCTTGATGTACAGTCAACAGCAACTCTGTGAGATCAGTCACAGTTACTAAGGCATATTAAAATCAACTTGTTTAATTTTAATTGCTCATATGCCTGACCCTCTGTGAGGCAGCTGTTCATAAAGCTAAATTGCTTTTCTCCCAGACAGGAGTTTCATTTCACTTCATGGTAGATTTTTGCCTTGTACGCTAACCAGCATTTTGCTTTCCTTTCTCCCTCCTTCCTCCTGGCCCATGATTCTCATTTCTCTTCAGATAATTTTCTCTCTTTTTTTGCCTTCTATCCTCATTAGCAGAAGCTGCAGCCTTGCCAGTGGGTCAACTTTAATAAAGTAGGTGGATCGTTTGAATTATTAGTTGATGTAAAGTTACAGACCTGGAGCTCTTTTCAGGAGTCCCTGTTAACCTGTGCTACATGAGTGATTATGCTTGCAGACTCCTAATCAGATCATAAAAACTGCTGACTGTATTGATGGGTGTATTGTGAACAGGTACATTTGTTTTAAACTTGTATTATATTTTCTGTTTAGCTGCATGCATTTTAGTGTTCTGTGCTCTGTTTTTTCTTAGGGGAATTCTGTAAAGCTATTTAGTAATTTCATTCCTGCTTTAGCATCTTCTGTCATCCTGTGTTTCAATGGTGAAAGATCCCTGTTCAGTTTGTATCAATTTATTTCCTTCTTCCAGTATCTGAAGTTAATCATATACTTTAGTATCAAAAACAAAGGAGTAACACACCTGAGTCATAATCTCACACATAATATATTAAATATTACTGTTGCCCTAATCTTCTTTTGGTAGAATGGGCTTATAAACACCTACTTGCTGCCCAGCATGGACACAATGAGATGGTACTCTACTCTGAAGAGTATTGGGTGCTTTCAAATTCCCAGTCAATTTTGAGGATTTTCTGTGTCCTTTGAGGCAGTTGAAGCTTCTATTTCTGGTCAATACTTCTAGGCTGATAGTAAATGGAGGGAAATAAGAACAAAATTACTGGTTTTCATTTATGGAAAGGTAGCACTTTTTTGAAAGAGAACAGGTGGATGCAAGAGACAGGTGAGCAAAACCAGAATACTGAATCTTTTTGGAAAAACAGCGATGGTTCCAGCGCACCAGTTTTACAACTACTGAATTTGTATAAGGCATTACAGTAATGGCATGTTAAGGCAATAAGTGGAAGATATTAGGATGATTTGGACATGTTGTCTGTGATTCTTGATGCAAAGGGAGTCAGTGGTATGGGAGAAAAGATGCACGTCTTTGAAAATTTAACACAATATGAAGAAATACAATAAGTATTTCTTCTACAGTAGAAGAAGAAATGAAAACCTTAATGGTATATAAAATAATGTAAAATTATCAAGCACAATTATAGGAGTACACAGCACCGAGTAATTCTGTATTTATAGATTTTACTAAAATTGTTACCCTAATGATAGCCTCGGACCCTTGGAGATTTTAGAGCACTCTGGATTTTCCCACAATTTCACTCTTATTAAATAATAATGGGGGGGGGGGTATGTTCATATGGATGATTGCTATAATTTCATCAGTTTAGTTCAGATGTGACTTTTCTGTTTCCGCTTTATTTCTCATTTTTCATGTACATTCTGTGCTACTTTTGCAGCAGATTTTAACATGCAAGCTGCCATCTTCCAGCAGATGTGGGGGGCAGAGGGACACCATACACTGCTGTCTTGCTGTGGTAGTGGAAAGCTTGATAAAGCAGGGAGCTCTTCAGAACTCACTTTTCATTTTTTCTTGGCTACATATAATAATTTGCACTGACTTTGGATTTTTGGGGTTTTCTAAGCCAATAAGAAATATTGGAAATAGGAAAAACATGCTATAAATACAGTTATCTTGCAGATCTCTAGAGAGATCTTCTGGAGGCCACAGTCCACTGAGCTTCACTTATTTATGTATCGCCCATCCTTTGCAGCTGGCTTGCCTTCTCCTTAAGCTTCCTCTACCAAGGGTTGTATGAGAGTAGACAAAGCCCAAAGTCCTGTCCTGTGGCCTCCTGTCTCTTCTTCAAAAGATTGATAAAGCCAGGCTTGACAGTTATGTGTTTCTCTGCTGAGTTTCTAGAGATACATGTCACTTAGCAATGCTGAGTGTGCCTCAGTTTATCCTCTCCTCACTTGGTATGCCTGCTGAACCACTACTTGTGTCTTCGAATACAAAGAGGGTTTGCAAAATTCAGCAAGAGTTTAAAGGAGAATATACCATTTGCAGAGATTGTTCTGTGAGAGTTCATCAGCTTTGGGATGCACTCCCTCATTGATCTTAAATAGCTTGAATTTGTTAATATGTTTTTGGAAGAAATAAACAGCTGTCTCAGTCTGACTTTGTTCTTAATTATCTGGAAGGGCAAAATTTTAAACTAGGGGCCTAGTGAGGTGAACTTACCCTCTGAATAATGCACAAATTCTCTTCTTTTTAAAAGGCCTGACAAGTTACCAGTTTTATTTAGGTAGATCTCTCCACAGAACTGCCTGATAGTAAAACAAATACATGATTTAACTGTTTTTCTCTGACTGGGCCAAATTCAGGAAAAAATGTTTTGCTGTAAGAAGTAGGTGAGATTTGCTTCTATGTGCATATAATCTGGGAGAGTCGTTATTATGAATAATGGGACATCCGAATCGGAAGAGTCCCATGGCTCACATATATCAACCAACTACCATGGTGATGGACAGCGTATAAAAATCTCACTAAAATAGAACTCTAGGATATTCTCCCTAGTTTTTATTATAAGTCCCAGGCAAGCACTCCCAGAAATGAAAATCCTCTAGGCAATGTTAAATGTAACTCAACCTTGACTTGCAGGAATTTGTCTTCGGAATGGAAAAATTGTTTGTGTCTATGTCCAATTAATTCTTGGCTTTCATTTGAAACTGCCAGCAAGTTTGCCAACCCAGTTTTGATGGGTTTTATTTATGTGATATAAATCCTTGTCGGCTGAGAATTAGTCTCATATATATTGGAAGGTGGTTTTTTTATTTGCCAGCAACCTGGATCAAAACATACACAAGAGACCTGAAAATGAAAGAATTTGTCTCACCTTATGAGCCACAGAGCCAATCACTCTCTTTGAATAGCTTTCAACTCGGCATGCCCCATACAGGCAGCAGATAAACGAATGAAACATTGATTATTAAACAGAAAACAAAATAAATATATTATCATCTTCCTGCCTAAAACCCCTGTTAAAAAATAAGTTTCCGGAATTCCTTGGACTTACTTTATATGAGGGAAAATTTTAATTTTCTGTACTTGCCAAGATCTCTCAATTTATTCTCAAAATGAGAAACAGTAATGACTGTAATGTTTTTGATCAAACACTTAAGACATATTGCAGAGTGTTTGAGAGTTATTGCAAGTTTCCTTTGCAAATTCTGCTTGGATTCATTCCAACATTTGGAATAGGCCTGTGGTTTTTTGCTGTTATCAATTTTAATGTTACGCTCCAATACAGATTTCCCACTCATAATCTTTCTTATACCGCAGAGGAAGACAGCAACACTGTCATTTCCACTCTCGGTATGTGGACATCAATCCTAGCTAGATTATTTTGCCCTTGTCTGAAACTCATGCCCAGTTCCCAACTGTTCAATGACTTAGTCAAGCATATAATAACCAGGATTCTCATGAGCTGGAACCTCCTGGTTCAGTTGGTGCTTTGGCAAGTTGTTCATCTTCTACAGCAACCTCAGGGATTTGCTTTGACAAAGTGCCTGAGAAAGGTTATATATGTCCAGCAAGAATAAACAGTGACTCAATCAGTTACCTTTCCTTAGAGATATTATTATTAAAATATATATATATTTTGTGACTTGCACTCTTCCACATCACTGTTACATTCTTGCAGTACGTTTATTCTCCTCAAGCTAAAACATAGAGTTGTGTGCGTTCTGACTCAGCATATACCCTGATGTCATGTGCCAGTGTCCACCAGGAGAAACCTGAGTGCTAACACTGTGGAATAAACCAGGACCAAATCCATGACAGTCCATAGCAATGAGTATTGTTATGAATGCAAGATGGTCACGTTTAAGGATATGTTTGAGTTAAGCACTCGTTTCATGCTTTGTTTACTGATAAAACAGCCTCCATTAACAGCTTGTCTACCTACTTAATTGCTTCCAAATCATGTTTTACCAAAAAAGCTGTAGAGTAGAAAGTGTACATCAAAAAAGTGTGAACTGCAGAAAAAAATTATGCTGACTTCATACTCGCTCTTGAACTTAATGTGTATTTCTGTATTCTCTTGTTATTTAATGCGCTTAAGAGAAAGTGAATGTGGAAGAAACAGAAGTATAATTTAGTATATAGCAAACTTAAAATTTATGTGCATAATTCTAAATGTCATAGGCTTCTGAAGAATGAAGGTGGACAAGCACAGCTAGCTGACTTTTTCTGCAAATACACAAGTATCTGAATTGTGTATAATCACATAATATAATGTATTATATTCCCACAATGCATAAAATACCTTAGAATTATAAAATAATTTGTAGTTTTAGTCTGAACTAAAATCAGCAGTTGTAGCACGAAAATAAAGAAAATTTTAAATTAAAGCTTTTAAAAGTCTTCGATTGATAGAAACAAATGAAAAATAAAAGTTCAGCAGTGGAAATGATAAAATGCAGATTTGTTTTTAATTCTAAATCAGTAACTTAAGATTTTACCAATAGCAGATAGGAAGTCTTGCCCTGGAGAAAATGGAGCTGAATTTCCAAGAAAAAATTCCAGAAAAGGATCTGGGAGTTAGAGCGTTCGCAAAGAACGAAGGCAGGCTATTATCAAGAAAGCGGTTATTGTACTGGGATTTATATGGTAGGCAGTACCCCTCAAAAAAGGCGTGCAGTAATCCCTTTGCTCTACTCAGCATGGGTAGGATCTCATCTAGAGTACCTGTGCAAAGTCAGGACACTGAACTGCAGGAAAAAGATCTGTGCAAACCGAAGAGAACCCATAGGAGACCAAAAAGAACTTTTAGAGACCTCCAAAAAAAGCCCTCTAGGGAAAGACTTTTGGAGCTACTTCACATAGAAAAGAGAAGATAAAGGAGTGATACATAAAAAGTAGCTTCAACATCGCAAAGAAGAAATCATGGTCCATGTCCATGGATAGGAAAAGAATTGATAAACTTAAAATGCATTGAGATTTATCTTAAACATTAGGAAAAACTTCCTAATGGTAAGGTAAATTAAACACTGGAACAAGGGTGGGTTTAAACAAAAAGAAAATAAGCAATTGATAAGCAGCAGTAAAAGCATAGAAACAGCAGAACTATTCCCTTAATCAACTTCTTTTTGGTATCCAGACCAGGCAAACTTTTTGGCCAGAATAACAGGGGCCTGTAACTGAGGGATGCACACCTGGCCTCTCTTCAGGACTTTCCCTCCTCCACCCCTTGCTTTCAGAGGAACGGTTTTGTGAGCAGGAGACTGCCCAGGCAGTGGAAGGGGTGGTGGGGAGGAGCCGGAGCTTTTCCTTTAGCTCCCTGCTCTTGGCTTGCGACACCTTGTTCAGGCATGCAGCGATGGCCTCTAAACTGCCATCACAGATCTGAACATCATGGCCACAAGGAGAAAAGCAGACCAAGTTTGGGAGTATTTTTTGTCAAATTCTGAAAAGTCTCAGGAAAATTAAAGTTTGCTGAAAATAGAGGGAGATGCATGAGCAAGTCCTAATAAGAGCTGATAAAGGCAGGAGCGTGGGGAGCCTCCATCACTGGAGTTCATTAAGAATGGGTTTGACAGCCATTTTAGAGCAGTCACTGATCACGTACTGGGGCAGAGAGGTGGCTTACGTGGCCTCTTAATGTCCCTTCTGTTATTCCTTTGTCATCTGCTTCTGTAGTGAGAACTCTTTTAGAAAGGGTCTGATTCCAAATACAGCTTCTGCTGGGAACTTCTTGTGGGTGAAATGGCAGTATAAAAAAAACATCCAGAGAAGGAAGGCGATTAGCTAATGTGGAATATTTTTTTAAGCTATTCAATACCCCTCTCAGTATGTCCCTGTAAAGAGTTTTACAAAGATGAGACTTTTTTATATTTTTATAAATTCGATGTTAGAATATTTCTAGGTTAAATATATATGTGGAGTATTTGAGGAGTGCGATTAGAGTTTCCAAGACTGTCCCTACATCCTCAGGTTACCTTGAAAATGAATTTTTCTATCTCTGCACTGATCTCCCATAGGTTTCCTGAAGGACAGGACAGTCTTCCCCCCAGGTAGGTTTTCACGGCCGCATTATGTGTTGGCATAATCCCAGTGAAGCTAATAGAATCGCACAACTAGAGAATTTGTGGTTAAACAGATAGTACTGAGTATGTAAGATACCGGGTTGTTTACTGAGGTGCTCCCAAGTAGTTGATACTAGGCTGATAAGACTTGTTTTACACAGATAGCTGTATGGGTAGTTAGTGAAGAACTGAAACAGACGATTACTGAAAATAATTGATTTTCAAACTTCTGTTCTTTCCCAATTAAAATTATCCTGAGGCACTCAAACAGCTATAATTTAAAGTTGTAATAGAAATCCAAGCAAGTCCTCACTTGCAGTGATTTTTTAGGTACAATAACCATTGTGAGTCATGCGAGCAGTAAAAAACCCCTCCTTTTAGTTGTAAATTATTTAACTTTACTCTTTTTTTTTTTTAATTGGATTGAAATTGATTTTGGTTTGGTTTTCAAATGTGTTCCAACCAGGAAATTGGAGGCCATCTTTCATACGGGGGAAATATGGATAAAAATCCCCACTCTGGTGTAATCAGCTGAAACTTTACCATTGGCTTTCATGACACCAAATCTTACCTAGTGCCCTCAAACAGATTTCACTAGAGAACAACAGAAACAATATCAGCCTTGGTAATGTGAAATACCTTACTTTCGTGAGCTTACTGTGGGCTACTAGTCTGGCCACTTTAGTTCCAGAGTGTCTTGTACAGACCTACTTTGTGTGTAGAAATGAGAGAAGCCAGTATTTCCAATGAAGAATTTTAACGCTTGTGGCATGAGGATTATCTCTTAAAATAAAGCTGTTACACAGCAGCAATAGCCATAATACACATGTGCTGGGAAAATAAGGGGGCAATTTAACCCAGGCTCACTTCCCCACTGTACCCCTTCTGCTTTTGATCCACATAGGACCATTCCAGTCCAGTTTTAAGACTCCTACTTCTGTTCACTCATTAGTCTGCTCAGCAGCCTCTCCTTTTGCCAACCTTGCTTCTGATTTGCTGCAAAATTTTGTACAGGCTTATTTTTGTGAAATGGAATTTGTAAAGGGTTGTGGTTATTTGACATGAGAACTTAAAAGAAAAAATATGATACACTTCAGATAATGCTTACGTGAACTAACATACATTAATAGTTATGGCCAGTTCAAGGAAAGGTAGATATCTTTGCTGGCATTTATTTTATTTCCAATTCAGCTTTGTCTGACTCACTTCAACAGTAGAAATAATATTTGTTTGTGAAATAAATTCTTTGTCCAAGAAGTTTCCCACCCCAACCCTTGCTTGTGGCCTCTATTAATAGAGTGACTTCAGTATCAGTATGTCTACCCAGTGCTTTGACTTTGCCAGAAAATATTGATCTGTAGCGTGATCTGTCCAAGGGCAACAGCATCATTAATTGCTAAGTGATCTGCAATACAATTAGAGACCTCGTGGCTGTTGTACAAATAGATGAATGGAGCTGTCTACCTAATCAGATACGGTTGTATCTATCTATGGACCCAACTGTGTTGTTCAGAAATGTCTTCAACATCCATCACCTTCCCACTTCTCACAATAATATATGCCATGCTCTGCTCTGCGGGGCTCCTGCTCAAAAGCCTTTGAGGAGAATTTTCCGGGTTGGTGGTGGGGGGGGGATGTGCAGAGTTTTTAAGGAAATTTTTATCCCATATCTACATTCTCAGATTTGCTTTTTGAGAGACAAGCAGGATTGAGCTAAAGATTATAAGCATACAAGATGCTGTAATTCACATTTGTGTTAACGGCATGAAGGCAGGATAAATATATTAAAAATTAACTCAGAGCCTGGATGCAGTGGATTTAGCGCTTAAGAAAATGAATAGGATTGATCATTTTCTAGGCTGTGTTGTTCAGCACCTAGTGCAGTGGGAGTTTGGCCTTAAATTGGGTCTCTGAGGACTAAATGGTACGAGTAAGGCTGTGCATTCATCAGTGTCATATTTCTATACGAAGGAAATGAATTAGGAAAGAAATATGCAATTAGTATCAGTCTCCTTAAAGTTAGATGGCACAAATGTTGCGTAAGTATCCTCTGCTTAAAATGCTTGTACTGAGCTCCAGGTGATTATTGGAAAAAACAGAGCAGCCACAGTCAAACATATTCTGTCAGACAAGTAACAGGGAACTAAATTTGTGATGTGGCGGAGTGACTCTGGTAGGATCCATTCCTATGAACGCACTCACGTTTTCCTAACTATTTCTGTTGTATGTTTCTAGAGTCTTTGAAGGATTTAATCTACTCTTTGGGGGAGGGTGAGTAAACTGTATTTTCTCCAAGACAAATTGTATTTTTAATAGTGTCTTACAGTGTTTAAAAGGTAAACATAAGCACTGCATGCCACACATTGATGCTGTTTGTGTGTGATACTTAGTTTAGTGCCTCTGGACAATTTGCTACTGAAGATTAGATGCTAACATTTGATTTTATTCACATTCTTTGTTTACATATATCATTGTTTTAATGCTCTTTTTTTTGTATCTGGCAATGAGATTTGTTAGCAAAGTTCCTGTGGCAGTCACTCCGTCATTCCAGCTAGAATTTGAACTTGCTTTTGGTTTAAATGATACACAGATTTTAAGACAGCCAGTATTCTTATTGCTATATCTGGCCTAATTTTAGTCAGCAGAGTTCTACAGAAAAGCTGTTACTTCTTTTAGTACAGACCTTGCTACATACAGTACAAGGGCCAGAAGATGAGCACAAGCAGAAAAGCTCATACTTGAGAACAGAAGTGTGTAGGCTGCTTCTTTATATGTGATTTAGTGCCTGCTTCTTTTAAGGACTGGCTAATCTTTGTAAATTAGCAGCAGACCCACTGACCATCCTTCCAATCCCTCAGAAGGAAAAGGGATGAGGGAGTCCCTGCAGTGAGTGATTGAGTGCAATCCCATTGTCCTGTGTCTCTGGGCAGGGCACTGTGAAAGAGCCAGAAGGATTTATCTGGTAGATAGAAGGGTTGGAGGGAAAAAGTGATCCATTTAAAACAACCAGCTTTTTGTTCCTTGAAGAAGCAGTTCCTAAAAAAATTGAACTTTTCTATAAAAGCAGCTGTGTGGTTCCTGTTCTTATTTTGTCTTTGAAGCATCAGTATTCTATGCATGGATACAAGCAATGCTATTTTTACAAAAATGATCCCTATTTCAGTAGAATGGCTTTGTGATGCTTTCATTGACACCACATCGGGGGTTAGGTGGTGCAACAGAATAATAAACTGGCTTTCCACCTTCTGCAGACAGGTGTTCAGATACACTGTAGATCACAAGTGAAAATGAGTCTGGCGGTCCTACCCTACCGCTCTGTTTTATAGCCCGAAAAGGGGAAGAAGAACATGAAAAATACTTAATTCTTGGCAAGCTCCCAATTTAATTTTCGCCCATATATTCTGCTGCCCTCCATTCAAATAAAAACAAATACAAATCATAATGCAGGTCACAAGAAATGTGACAGAAAGTCTGGAGCAATAGCCTAAACAGTGACGATGGAATTTTCTAACAGCACAGCACTGCAAAGGGTAGGTGTTTATAGCAGGGGAGATTTGGTCTTTATTCATACATGATTTTAGTTTCCACAGTTACTGGGATACTTAGGATCAGAGAAGACTCCCACAACTCAGCTATGCTTTTCCTAGCACTGCTCTTGTGTTACTGGCGGTTGGATTTTGGAGCTGCAACGGTGCCATTTCACTTGCATAAGCAAAAAGCTTTCCTGGGAAAGTGGCACTGTACTGACTTAGTTATACATACCACAAGAATTTTTCTGGAGTATAAGGTGTAAGAATGGAGGATTTGGGCCTACAAATATTTTATACAATGAAAATAACTTCCGCTTTTTCTGAAGAAAATGCTTTGATTTTTTTCTGAAAAATCCACAAGTATTTATAGTCAGAATATTATAATTGAGGTGGGCCATTATAGTGCTGCACAGGGATTCTCTGTAGGTCAGGCTCTGTATCCAGCCGGTACCTCATGCAATGCGCCATAAATACTCTCTCTCCCTTCTGTCTAGCAAAAGTATCGTGGGTGTCTGTCCCAACAGTCCAGAGCAATGTTTGCTCTTGAGATCCCGACCCAGAAATGCAAGAGGGTTTCTGTAATGCTCTGCATAGTCGCGTCTTAGTTTAAAAAAATCAGCCTTTCATGAAAACCAGAAAACTACATGCTTTCAGTAAAAACTAACCTTTTTTCCACACAAGAGCCCACGTGCTCTTCCCAGGGCATGTTCTTCCCAGCAAACAACTGGAAAGTCACAACCTTTGAGCTTTTCCTCTGGACTTTACAGTGGCTTGCTTGATGCTGGCACAGTCAGAAAGGGCTAGGTTCTGCCACCCTTATTGATGCTCAGTAGTCTTTTCCTAGTTAAGTAAGCCTATGATAGTCAGCTGGGCTGTCTGTAGGTTATGGTGATACTTATTCAGAAGCTGGGAAATTAAAACTCGATAGTCTATCATGCAGTCTTAGGCTTCAACTGAACATTATGAGGAGCCTCTGAAGCTGTCTGTGGCTGTTTAGAGTTGTGTGCAGCAATATTTAGCAAACAAAATGAATTGTACTGCCTTTGTGTATTACTAGCCAACAAAGCGGAAAGAAAAACCTGATTAAAAGCAGAATTACTTAATTAGTTCAGGTATTTTGCATCTATGGATAGATGTGGCTGGAAGAAGGGCATAGGAAGAGTAGAATAAGAATTCCAACTTTGAACGAGAGTTTTGACTTTAAGTGTACATGCTGGACTCAAATACAGAAGTCAAAAAACGCATGTACTTGTAATTTTTTTTTTCAGGATGGCTCCTTTTAATTCAGCTGTGTGTTGTTCTGCTTAGTGTAGAACCTGACTCATTTGACACAGGAAAAAGTCCTTCCTTTCCATCCCTTTACTCTGTTTACCAGCTCCCTGCTCCAAATAAATTCTTTGATCAGGCAGTGTCATCCTCCTCTTCATTTGTATTTGCTAAACTGAATTAATAGCAGCTAAAAGTATTTTTTTTTTCTCAAAGAAAACATTGTTTACTCTTTCACTGCCGTCATCTTAAACATTTACCTAATCAGCCACACAAGTTGCAAGCAGTTCCCTGTGTTTTTTCACTACCTAATCCCCAGCTGTTCCATGTCTACCAGCTGCTTAAACAACAAGAAGTCATCGTGAAGATGTCCGTAATTCAGTCATACATTATCAGTAAAATATCAATATATTAGCTTTGAAAAGTGCTGGTAATTTAGAGAGAATACTTAAATTAAATCACGTTTGAGGTAAAATAAATAATGTTGGCTGTTGTAACGATTATTCATCTCTGTGTTAAATGCTGCAGCACCTTCATTTGGACTGCTGAAGATTTTCTGGCTTGCCTTACCAGAGGAGAGCACATGTCCAAGGTAAAATTGTCATTCAGGTTCTGAAGATTACTGTAGGGCCTGTGCCGGGGCACGGACTGCCATTGCCTTCCAGTGCACTTTGGCCAGGACAGTTATTGAGACGTATAGGACCTTGAAAGAGTACTCACTTGCTTTTGGTAGGAGAAATGGTCACAGAATACTAGGAAGTCCTTTCCCCATGGTTGTTACTATTGCCCAGTGGACAGTAACTGTATGTTGCCAGCCTGTGCATTTTTTTTAAAACAGAAAACTTGTGGATTATAAAAAGCAAAGCAAAAAAAACCCCTCTGCTTGTGTTTTTTCTGCACAATGTTGCTTGCTTGTTTGTTTCTCTGTGTGTTTTGTTTTAGAGTTGCATGGCAATATCATAGTATTTAATGAATGTGTGTTTTCCTGTGGAAGGGTTACAATACTGGCATGGATAAAAGAATTAAAGGAAATGGAGTCTTTTGAATTTTAAGAAAGAAAGAAAATTCTGCCAATATAAATTCTTTTAAAAAATCTCAAACTTTTGCATCTCTCTTACACAGATACTTTTTTTTTTTAAGGATTTGGAAAATATGTACTGTAAAAAAGTCTTTCCTCAAAACTTTGACATTTCTGAGTTCCAACCACAATCTCATAAATTTTAGGCTTCTATGTAAGGTTTATAGTGCAGCACTTGGATGCCATATTATAAATTAAATTTTAAAATTAGATTTAGTGTAAAAAATAATCTTTTCAATTAAAACTCTCTTGAAATATCCGTTTATGTAATACCACCTGCAATATTTATGCATTTATACTTCTGTTTACAAATTAAAAGCAACTGCCATGAATAACAAAAAGGTGTAATGATAGGCAGTTTTAGCTTCTCATTATTCTGTCCTGTACTTATTTACTCAGGAAAAATTTCTGCTGGTTGAGAGTGCTTATAATCTCTCATCTGAGGAAAATTCATAGTAACTTTTGTAGTCTTCAGAACAAAATGTCTGTCCTATACAGAAGTCTACCTGAGTCAGGTAGCTAAAAGTCAATCAGGTACTTCAAACTGATTCTTTTCTTTCCCCACACTCATCCACTTTATCCAAGAAGCCTACTATAAATTTGAAAGTCGAGCATCTGATTTCAAATTTATTTTACTTCTCAGACCTGTTGTGTGAAAAAGAATTCTCTAAAAACTTAAAGTGTTTAGCCATTGCAAACACACATTGGAACCCTGGCCAGTAGTGTGTCATTAATGTTGGATACTTCCACTTTCAATTTTTCTTGTAAGCATATTTAATCTGTTAATATAAATACAGAAAGAAAAGACAGTATATTCTAGCATCCATTCTGATTGCAACATCAAGCTTTAGGCAAAAAGTGTGCTGTTTTCAAGGCCCAGTGTAGCCGTTGTTATTGCAAAGGAATTGAGGACTGAATTGTGAGAACTTCAGGTCATGTATAGAAATGTAAGTAGTTCTGCCATTTGCTTAGAGGAAATCCAGAGTGGTTCCAATGGGATTGTGCTGTATTTATTCTTTGTGTGACAAAGTATCTGGAGCACATTAGGCACTGTGGAAAGGCAGATTTACATTTAGAAATGTGAAAGTATTAAAATTCTTTACCCAAATCTAACTTCAAAATAGTCTCACCTTAGCTAATTTGCTAAGAGGAAAACAGTTTCTGGAAGTTCTGTATCACAGAATAGCACTATCATATGTATAGTCAGCATTTCCAGATAGAAGACGTTCAGCAGCATCTTCACAGGCAGGTAGGAAAAGCCTATTCCTGTTTACAAGATTCTGGTAATGAACCATGAAGGATAGTGCTTTGAAGCCATCTGTCAAGTAGCTTACTTTTTTTGGTAATTGAAAGTGATTTAATACATCTTAGAAAAGAAAGGTCGAATCATGTGCTGTAATTCTTACCCTAGTGACTTCCTGTGCAGAATTGGGAGACAGCAGTTTCTTAAGGACAATAAGGAAAGATAGATGTACCCCGTGTACGTCCAAAAAGTGCAAACTGGGCCCCTGTCCTGTGGTACTAATTGAATGTATTAACAAATACAAATCTTTGCTAGCAAAGAACTTAAAGGTTAGTTTCTTTGCAGCATTTGCTGTCTTCTGCAAACAGATATTCATTCTCTAGTAGTTGCAAGGCTTTAATACACGTTTTTTGTAAAAGTGAATTTTACCCAGATTAATTTCTTTGTGAAAAAGTTTTCCCCTTTTCTAGTAGCAACCCCTCTGTTGATGATAACTATATTCATTGAAAGCTTAGCATATCCAAACTTGAATACATCATGTGTGAAGTTGGTATCATTTTCCACTACCATATAAAGTATTTTCATTTTCACTGTGTAGACTACAGCTTCTCCCACTCCTTGCAGTCCTCTAGAGATTGTAATTGTGACGGGGGAAATATGTCCCTGCCTGGGAGATGCAGTTATATCAGCCATCCCAGGAAAGAAAGGATGATTTAACTGCCAGTGAAGATGTCAGACAAGTCCAATGAAATGCAGGATCGTTAGCAAGGGAAGCTGGGTATCGTACCTACCCATCAAGGGACTAATAACCCTGAGCCACCTCTGTGTGTGTGGTTACACAACAGAGGGAAAATAAGTATCTCCAAATTGTTCTAACTCAGTCTAAATAATCATCCTAGGAAAACAAAATAATCCACTTTTTTAGATTTCCTTCTTCCCTAGCCAGAGTAACCAGGAGTAAGAAGAGTGGTAAAATAAACCCAGTATGGGATAAGATTCCATGAAGCTTTCATTTTTTTTTTTTTCCCCGGACGAAGACTGACTGTGCAACTTTTTATCCACAGTATAGTCTGTCCTGTACCTGGCTCTCTTGTACTAATTTAGGTGACCCTGCCAGTGTACAACACTGAACACTGGGATTTCAGAGAGGGAAACCTAAGCATGCTTGTTCCCATGCTTACAAACACTATGAACAATCTTGATAAGATGCAGAAAGGAAACTAATTACTATTTCTTTTATTCCTGAAAGTCTTTACAGTGTACAGCTTTCTTCTGTTTCCCCAATGAAAGAAGTTTTTATAAGGAAGAAACTCAATGCTCTCTCATTTTTGGGAGAGCAGAAATTGGCTGATGTAGGTTAGTGCTGTTATTCTTCCCATCGTTACTAAAGTTCAGGAGCTTCTTGAAGACAAGCTTGAGCATATCTGCTTAAAAAGGGAACAGAAATGTGTAGCAACGATGGCTTCCATTTCTGGTCCTAACTTCATAATTTCTTTCCTGGAAAAACATGGACAACACATTCATATAATTTACCTGCCAGCACCTGCCAGAAAAAAGGCTCTTGTTGGGGTGTTGACTACAATAGCCCAAATCTCATGTTGAAGAAGTTAACCAAAGTTAAGAAGACTTAATCAAAGCAGTGCTGGTGCTAAGCCATCTAGATTTTGATCTGAACAGTGATGTATCAGTGGATCACCGAGTATTGGAAGACAGCGA
>WAAD01021074.1:154767-232035 GCA_013389945.1 Fregata magnificens | reverse complement strand
TTTTTCCTAATATCTAATCTAGACCTCCCCTGATGCAACTTGAGGCCATTTCCTCTCGTCCTATTGCTAGTCATTTGGGAGAAGAGACCAACACCTGCTTCACTACAACCTCCTTTCAGGTAGTTGTAGAGAGCGATAAGCCTCCCCTCAGCCTCCTCTTCTCCAGACTAAACAATCCCAGTTCCCTCAGCCGCTCCTCATAAGACTTGTTCTCTAGACCCTTCACCAGCTCTGTTGCCCTGCTTGATTTAACGGGTTACTACTGCTGTTTTTGTTCTTATCACCATTTTACCTCCTTCCCTTCCCAAGCAGTTGGATGTCTTTGCTCTGAAGTTTATGACTGTACATGAGAAAACTGGAAATTAGTAACTACATTGTGTAATCCTAAGCTTTTCTTCAGGGGCACGCATTGCTTGGAGAAGGAATCTCTTGTATTGAACAACAATAAAAAACAAAAGTTGGCTCTTAATGATGGCACTTGGCACAGTTACAACTCATTGCAAGCTTAACTGATAGCGGGTCCTTTCTCAGTGTGAGATTTAATTTTCTTTTAGGTAGCTGGCTGTGCTTGGTGTCGGTACACATAAACCATCTTGTCAGCAGTTGGTTNACTATATGGGATTAGTCAAAACACCTATGACAACCCAGCCCATAAAATAGCCGAAAGCAAACCAGCATCTGCCTGCTTTCCATATATGTATATATATATAAAAAAATATATGTGTGTATATATATTTTTGAGTGATTAACTACAGTACTGTGATTTCCATGAAATTTAATGGAGGACAAAAAAAAAAAAATGATATGAAATAACTGAAGGACAAAGCAGAAGCCACTTGAAGCCTTTTCTTATAAAAAATACGTAATGATATGTTTAGTGTGTGACAATATAAGCCTGTTAGGAGCTTGAAATAAAACAAACAGGGGGGAAAAAAAAAAAAAAAAAGGAGTAATCAGAAGAAAATGAAAGGGTTGTATTGAGGGTATTAGCTAGAGCAAATGCTCAGTTTGTAATCCTTGGGTACTCAGCATCTCTCAGGATCATGTACTTTGAAACTGCTTGAACAAGTCCAAAATCACATACACATCTTTTTCAAGGGATCATAAGGTTATAGATCAATAATTATTTTCATTGGTTCAAACTTGCCATTTGGAATAAAAGGTCAACTTGAGGCCCATAAATATAACTCATAGAAGCTATATGTTACACTTCTCAATTCACAAGAGAATTGTGAATTTCTGGTTTTTATTAACTAGCCGTATCTGCTCGTAAAATTCTGTCTTTTGGAAACAGACTAGAACCCTAAAGGACTCCAGACGTTTCAGAAAATGCAATAGCTTGTTCAACAATATGTGTAGTTTACATTAACAAACAGCAGATAAAACTTTACAACTTTTTTCATATAGTAATGGGAGGACCTATAGATTTTTTGTACTTTTTTGAGCTAGCTAGAAGAGCGTTTTCAGCTTTTTTGAGGGAGGCCTCCTCCACAGAAACATCTAAAACTAGCCACCAAGTAGTTCATAGACTTCTAGCATTCAGTCCTTTCCAGGTCAGATTTTAACCTTGTCCTGGAAGCCAAAGAAAAAAATCTTCCACTCTCTCTGCCACCACTAACATATGTGGGAACTGTAGGAACGCTCCTTCTGCTGATGAAGTTGCAATACATAAACATACCCAGGTAATCTGCATACAATTCCATGGAACTACCAGCTGGCAACCAAATAGAAGTGAGAATTTAGCAGGTAATAAATGGAAGATCAGCACATACTATCTTTGATCAAAGATTACTGCAGGTGTTACAGAACAGCCGCAAGTATAATAATGTAAGTGGGGGGTCAGAAGCAAAGCTTTCCAATTGAGACAGTTGATTCAGGCTTCCTATACCATAGGGCATGACAAATAATAAAGCTGTTATATTTGTTGGTTCAGGACATACATGAGAGGGTGCTGGGAAGGCCCAGCTAGTCAGTGGGAAGGAGGTTGTCTGATTATCTTGCCCTGGTGCACCAGGGCAGGTGGAAAGCTCTGAGGAGTGAGAGATGTTGCTCAGGGCAGCTGAGCACGTTCAGATGGGAAGATCTCCAGAAAGACAGGAAAGGCCAGGCAAGGAAGGAGCTTGTGGCAGAGTTGTAGACTGGGATATTTCTAAAGGAAGTAGGGGGCCTGCACGAAGTGAGAAGCAAAATCCAGATCAGGCTTCAGAAATGACAGTAAGAACGAGACTTTCCTGGAAACTCAGGCAGAACTGTTTTGAGGGTGTTCAAGCTGGGAAGCCATTAAAAGTCATTGGCTAGAAGAAGGTCCAGAAGATCTGGCATTTTATTAGAAGAGTTCTCTTCTAAAACGAGATTTCTGTCTGCTAGTAAAATGTATCCTTAGAGACTGGAAGCTTTTGGTGTCTTTGGCATGTTTGCAAAGGAAACAGCCCCATTTCAAAAACCGGATTTCTGTTACAAGATTTTCAAAAAGAGTATTGTGTACTCTGGATACTCTGTATACATAGCAGGCAAGTTCAGCATTTTCACGGAAGTGCTAACAACTTCATTAAGAAGTCGTAAAGATCCATTTTCATATTCGGTGCAGGTTAATTCAGAACCATGGTTACTTCAGAACTTTTTTTGAAGGTTTCATTTCAATGGCTGGTCCTTGACCAAACTCCTAGTTGGTGGTTATTAAGACTATTGCTTGTATTCTGTGATGTAAATTCTACGTTAAGTAATGCCAAATAGAATATTCTTCAAGAGGACAACTAGAAGGAAAAGCCAGGCAATTTTTCTCTTGTTTGAAAAGTTTTCACCAAAATGAATATTTAGTCATGTGAAAAAAAAACTAAAGCAAAAAGTGAATTTGAATCAGATTGGTAAATGTTCCCTTTGAAAAAAAGCTGAAAATAAATTTCAAAACTTGTTTTAGAAGTGCTTTTTTAATTTGGAAAAAACCCACAAACTAATCAAAACTTTGGCTGACCAGAGAGAACTTTGGGGGTTTTTTTCCCATGAGAAAATAAAAAAGCTTTGCTTCAACTGACCTGAAATGATCTTCTTTCTGAATGGTGGAGGGTGCAGTTAGGTACACGATTCAGCCTGTCACTCAGTTGAATTGACAAAGATCACAAGTTCTGACAATTTCTGGGTCAAGTCTAGTCTTCTATCAATTTTGTAGTTAATATATATTGACAGCAAGCACACTTGGATACAGTGGTAATTGGGAGTCTTGTGAATAATTAACCATGTTTAATTTGAAATTTGTTTTCTATATTTATATTCTGATTAGCTTTTCATAGCAGAGCGGGGTGGGGGATGGGAAAAGCCTGCTTAAGCTCCCGAGCCTGAACTGAAAAGATAGCACTGGCAAGAATAAATTGCAGTGTTATATCTTGTGTCTTAAAACTCCAGAGTAATTGTGTAGTAGGCTCAACCCAGGAATGGGTGTTGAACATTGCATCCACACATTTCAAGGTGCAGAATTTTCTGCAATATTTCATAACTAAATTAGGACTATTAATATGAAATGCTACAAGTGCAGAGGTATTTTCCCTCTGGGGAAAAAAGAGAGTTTTAATACTTTGTTTCTGGTAGATCCATCTTGATTCAATCTCCTTTGAACTAAATCTTTTGCATTTGAGAAAAATCTTTCACAAGAATCCATTTCACATTACTTTGTGTAACTGTCTTATTAAACCAGCAGTACTTCTTTCTACAATAGTTTTTCTACAAATTGACTCTCTTTAAAAGGTTTTAAAAATTATTGGAATTGAATTGATTTTTCAAAAAGCTTAGCAAAAATACTTTGTGAGGATGAAATATTCCCCTAATATACCTCCTATCATATGATTCACAGCAGTGGAATTACCCAGGTGTAATTTAGGGCAAAACTGAGCCCTCAGAGAGCAGGTGGACTTAATCCTAACTTTTGAAATGATAGATGCATTCAACCAGCGACAGCTGTAGTTCGTTATATCATCTGAAATGTGTGTTAGTCACATGAAGTATTTAATTTAAATTATTCTAGTGCTTGTGATACACAGAAGCAGGGAGGATGGCCTCAAATATTAACAGTTCCATCATTCTTTAAGCTGCTAGTCATTAGCTAACCGTATGTTATGGAGGGGGAGGTTAAGTGGCACTGCTGAAACAGTATCTTCTCCCTTGTTAATAGTCATGCCTGCATGATTCTGTTCTGAACAATGATTGCAGATTTTCACCACCAGCAGGCAGGCCAGTGGGCAATTGTAATTTAAAAAACAGGTTAGTATAACTGTATTTAGGGAGCAATAAAAACAGTTTAAATGGAGCTTGAGCTGGCTTGAGATGCTTTATTAGGCAAAGGATGTTGACAGATAGTAGCAGAACTTGATCTCCGCTACATGCCTGAAGCTTTGATACTGTAGACTATAAAAATAATGTTTAACATTTGATTTATCTAAAGAGTTGTGTAAAGACAAAGAAATAAGAAGGTAATACTACTTCTTATTTTCTTTTTTACTAGTGTCCTTTAACTGAAAGGAATACTGTCAACACGCCAACTGAGAGAAGGTACCAGGAGCCTTGCAGGAAGAGCTTCCCAAGAGAGGCAAATCCAGTGATACAAAGTATGATTGTTATGTAAGTGAAATTTGAATTTCTTTACACACACATGGATGGTATAGTTGCAGAGGCAATCTCTTATTTCAAGAATTCCACACCAAAGTTATTGCCTGCCTGCCAGGGGAAAACTGTCTCAAAAATTGGTTGTAATTAGAGAGCTAAGTACAGAGCCAGTTCTACTGACTCCCTTACCCTGAACCTGGTAAACAAAACCTCATGTGTTCATCCTCAAAAGGTGGAATCCTGCTAGGATAAGAGGTGCTTCAGACTGTTTATTGGAAGAACAAGGTTTCTGGGAAACGTACTGCTTTCTGATGGAGTAAGGCAGACTGGAAAATAAGACTAGATCAAAGCTTTTGTTTACCTAAGTGGAGGAAGACCCGATTGTGCTGTTTAACTTTTTATGTTAGACGTGGCTGAGATGTCAACTTGCCGTTGTTTTGTTGCGTAATCATTCAGACAACTACTAATGTGTCAGCCACTCTTTGAGGGACTGTAGCTGCGTTTTGCTGAATTTTGTGCCTTGGTGAAGTAAAATGTATAACCTGAGGCAAGAAAGTTGTTTGTTTGGTTTGGTTTTTATTTGCCATTGTGAATTCTGCATAGATTCAATCCTACAGGTTCTGTTATAGGAGGTGGTAATTCTCCTAAAGCATGAAAATTTTATAATGATAGCAAATACTACCTGAAACTGCTACTGCAGAGTCTAGAGAAAAACGTGGGTTTTTTCTGAAAGACTGTTATAGTAATAAAGATCATCATCAATGCTCTGTGAGCCAAATAAAATGGAAAAATCTGTGTAGTATTAGGATGTCTTAAATTACTAAGGCTAGTTGGCATTCTTTCCAAAATAAGTGAAGATTGATCTTTGGACACAAGCTGTGAGCTGTGTAAAATTGCCTCTGTTAAATATATGTTAATTGGCATTTGAATGAGATTTTGTTAATCTTCTGCTTAACTAAGTAGGTAGAAAAAAGCTGGGAACAAGTCCTCATTTTTCCCTTATAAGAAAAAAGACTTGCTATCATAATAATTTATATTAGCAAATAAAATGCAAATATATATTTGTACATAGAGCAAATGATTAGCAAGCATTATTTGGGAACAATATACCAAAATACAGATGCCTGCTTTACTCAAGCATTTCTGAGGATTAAAATTGACAGAAAATCACCCAAATTGTACAAATAAAGGTGTTGAACGCAGTTTTGGGTTCCCCTGGTTTCTTCTACCATAAGGGAAAATTTTCCAAGAAATCCTGTATTCAGTTAGATGGGCTGCCCTGATGTCCTAATGAACAAGAAAATTCAAGTAATGGAATTAAATTTGTGGCCCAATAAGGGCTCCCATCTGCTTTTTGTCTCAATTCAGTAACACAATTATAAACTGCCATAATTTGAAGAATAAATCATTGCATTTTTAAGGCCTTTATATTTTTCCTTCAGATTTGGCATGGTGCGAAGCTGGGACTACTCAGCTCTCACACACCTTGTCAGCTTTTTACCAGGCCACACTGGCTGTTGCTTCACATACTCTTAGAAGGGCAAGCTTGGTGTGGCCTTGGGAGCGGGGAGCAGCACTGAACCTGCAACGTTTAGGGGAAGAAAAGGGCAGGCAGTGAGGCACAGCTGCAGAACGGCTGGGAACTGTATGGAGCGTGGACACAAAAATATGAATGATGGGAGCTGCCTCTTAAGGCAATTTCTTTTTTTTTTTTTTTTTTCTTTTCCTGTTGTTTTTTTTTTTTTTTTTTTTTTTTTTTTTTTTTTTTTTTTTTTTTTTTTTTTTTTTTTTTTTGTTTGTTTGTTTGTTTAATGCAATTTTTTTTTTTTTTTTTTTTTTTTTTTCCTTTTGTTTTCTTTTTTTTTTTTTTTTTTTTTTGTTTGTTTGTTTGTTTTTTTGTTTGTTTGTTTGTTTGGTTTTTTTTTTTTGTTTCCCCTTCTGGAACAAGTGCTTTCCTTTCTGCTGCAGCATTGGCAGTTACCATACCTTAGCCTTTCCCCATCCCCAGGACTTCTCGTACCTTGCCTTGTTGTGAGGATAATTAGCTGGGCAGCCTCACTATCAACTTGGTAGCACATCAAAGAATTAAACCCCAGTCTCCTGACTTGCAGTCTTGTTTCTTACCCTGGCAACAAGCGTGTTAACAGTCTGTTTTCCATTTTGTTAAATTGTAGCTATTCCAAAATAAGAAAAATGTTTTGAGACACTGACCAGAACATTTGATAGTAAAGTATGTTACTGTTACATTTCAGTTAACACCTATTGGCAATATCTTGCTGCACTATCTAGATCCTTCAGCTTCTGCCTTACTCATAAAATGCAAAAATTACATTGTATTAAACACTGTGTAGAAACTTACACGGAATTATAACCATATGTAAGGGTGTCTATCAATGGTACTTCAGACTGAGGACAAATCTTTGCACCTTTAGGGTGCTTAGCCCTGTAAGCGGGTCATATTTATTATCTTTATAATGGAAAGTGATTTAGTCTCTCACAATAATACAGCATACAAGACAAGCACAACTTCAAAGCATGCGTGTGTGTGTGCACACATGCATTTTTATGTGTGTGGACATCAATTGTAATGAGCTGAGCCTTTGATTTGCCTAGGGAACGGCAGGCTGAATTCCTGTGGGTTTGAGCCTGGTTGATTTCTTTCCCTTTGGGATGCTATTTTGCATTGGCTGGTGGTGGCCAACAAACTTGTTATCCTCAAGACCAGTTCTGATCTCTTCCTGCAAAGGTGAAAGCAATTTTGTAACATTCTGTTTGTAAGAACAGGAGAAAAGGCCTTATGGGAAGAACTTCAGCAGTTTGTTGGTCTTTAAACCTTTTCTTTTTGAAAGTTGGCGTGTCTTCTACCATGAGGTTCAACATCCTTTTTTTTTTAATAGCTTCTCTTTCGTAGTGGAAAGGAATTGCAACACCCTGAAAAAAGCTGTTAGCAGTAGGCTTCTAGGGAAAATATACACATATTGTTATATAATATATTAGGGGGATGTATATATTATAAATGCATACATGTGCTTGCTATATATTTAATTGTGCTTGTGGACTAAGCAGTAATAGGTGTTATCAAAAGGATAAGTCAGGTAAAGCAACTTCTAGAATATTTCATTAAGAATCAGTCACCTGAGAATTGTAATTCAGTATTACAAGGATATTCTGTTTTTCTTCACAGTAAATGCAACTTAGCTACCATAACGAAGAAATTGGTGGTATCTTACACTGTTATACATTTTTAGCACACCTAAGGCAAAGTTCATTATGTCACAAAATTACCTTTGTGTAACTTCAAAGGCAGCATATGTTATAAAAAACGTTTAATGTATGAACATAATGCTCTGTCTCATTAATACTATGCTCAGTAAAAGAGGAAAAAAAATACATTTTAGACTGCATATGTATGTATGTATTTACATTCCATACTATGTTTTTATAATAGTAAGCATCAAAACCACTCATCTCCTCATGAAAAATGCACTTTTCAAAGTAACTTCTTTTTCCCCTATTAAATAGACAAAATTGAGGAATGGCTCATTAACTGCAAAGCACACATCATTAAGTAATCTAGGTAGCCCTTCCTGCCAGCTTCATGCAAGCATTGGTAATATTCAGACCACCTCACCTTGGCTTTCACTGCTGCCAAGAGTAAAAACATTGCCAAGTATGACATTGAGCCTATGATAGTAAAATCTGTTTGCTTTTATTTATTTCTGGTCTATAGCAACAGAATAACACATGACTTTCATTTTCACTCAGATAGACTCAGAATTACATTCTCTGGTTACACCACCCTGTGCCATTATCTGTGTAGTAGAGAAACTTGGCCCCTAGAGAATAAACTTCATTAAATAATACATATATTTCTTGTCAAAGTTTCCCACCCTGCAGGGCAGGTGAGGTGCTAAGGGTCTAATCATACTAGGGATCGTCACAGAGATGTTGAACCCTTCTCTGCGTTCCCAGTGTATGAAAAACAGGCCAGCACCTTTCACGTATGACAGGACATGCATGTAGTCCATCGTAGCATACCACTTTTTTTTTTATTGTGTAGGCTCAATCTTATGAAAATGTGGGTATCTTCTATAAATTCCCAGAATTCCATCCTTTTCTCCTTTATAGCGACTACAAGAAGTATCTCCTATGCCTCTTAGCAGTTTGCATTAGAAGTAGAATAAATCCTGGTGTCTATGTTTCTTAATCCATCTGTTAAGATGTAGCCATTAACAGGGGAAAAATAATTTTAATTCTGTCTTATTGTAACTTGCAATTATTTGATGTTATAAATTATGTCTTACTGTAAGTTGGAATTATGTTTATTATAATTGGAAACAGTGTCAGTATTGAGACAGCAGAGTTCAGTACAATATTTGGAAAGAAATCTTTGGTAGTTGCATTGGTTTGAGCTTCATTAGGGACCAATTGATGTTCAGTTCTTTCACAAGGTTTGTCTTGTGTTCACCCAGTACAAAACATGAATGCTAAATATGGATCTACAAGAGGTGGTAATGCTCTGATGTAGTTTCCCTAAGGAATTCACTGTTTTTCAGGTGTACCTTTTAGATTTGAGCCTTTTCTAAGCAGTTTCAAGAAGTTCCAGTGGAGTTTCACTAAATTTTGGTTTCATAATAGCTCTTTGGAATACCCTGCCCAAATCTTTCGCTCAGAATGAGTTGGTAAAATTGTCAGTAAAAGACAGCTGTGTAATTTTTATTTTAGTTCTCAAGGTATGGAGACTTTGATGTTAAAAACATAAATCAAAATGACTTGGCAAAAGCAGTGTGGAGATTAGCAAGCAACCGTCAGAAGACAGACCCTAGCACATTGTATGGATCTGAACAAGGAAGCCTCCAAAAGAGTAGGTCACTCTAGCAATACTTTCGGGGAACCATGTGCTTGGCACCTGCTGGAAGAGCATTGCTGGATGAAGCTTCATTACTCAGTCACCCCTGGTATGTATTTGTTTCTCTAGCATGCATCAGAAATGTCTCCCTAGAACGAACACAGAGATTTGAAGGAGCCAAAGGGGGAAAGAGCTAATGGCTTGGCTTTTTTGAAATGGAGGAATATTGTCTTAAAGTGGATGGCTTCCTTTTCCCGCGATGAGGCTTGTTCCAGCAGGATCCACAGAAGTGGACAGGAACCCAGCTCAGTGCTGTGCTGCTTGTGCAGAAGGGGAGTGATAGCCGTATTCTATCTTGTATCTCTGCACGCAGTGCCAGATGTAGGGCATCGGGCAGCCAGGTGATCTGGGAGAGGAGCTAGTGATGTACAACGCTACATGAGGACCGTTAGTAGGGTAGTGTGATGGTCTTCTCTGAGGAAGGCAGCTCAATCCTGTTTCATGGGATCCTACCTGAGGACAGCCCTGATTAGCGGAAGCTCTAGTCTGCCTGTTAGTGTGAATATGGTATGATGAGCTGTAAATAAGTGCTAGATGTTGTGGTGTTGTCCCCTCTGGAAGCATCCTCAGGGGTTAGACGTATGGGTATCTGCCATGTCCACTCAGTGGGTGATGAGGACCTTTCCAAGCTGCTTTCCCATTTCTGTGACCAGCTCTGAGTCTTTGTTGCAAGCAGTGTGTGAGGGCCTGGAGGCTCTCTGGTGTGTCAAGAAGATGAAAACCATGCTGGACTGTCTTGTGGAATTATGTTGACATGCTCAGATGCAGCAGATTTTTTAGTCGTCTATGACCCCTTTGGAGAGTCCTACAAAGGCCTGGTGCTCCTGGCCTTCTGACAGTGCAGGAGATCAAGGAATTTGGCCTTGAGGGTAGTCAGTGGCATTAGTGCAGGACAGTACAGACAATGCCAGAGACAATGGGGAACATGTTGGGAAAGGAGATGCTACTCACTGAGAGCAAGAGTTAGGAAAAAGTGACTCCTAGCAAATTCTCCTGCATAATGAAAGAACATATTTGAAAAAGTCAACAGAAATCTAATGGAGATGAAACCAGGAAACAGTACAAACAGTACAAGTCAAAAGGCATTTGCAGAAAAGAGTAGTAACTGGATGTGAAGCCATCAAAAAGAATGTCGCCCCTTTGAGCACAGTATGCTTCCCATATTGAACTACACTGCTCCCACTTAAGAAACTGACTTGAAACGAACCTCACAAACAAAAATTGCCACATAATGAAACCGAACAATCAGAAAATATTCAAGAAGTAGAAGGGTAGATCTTTTCCCTAGGAAAAGTAGCTAATCAAATCAAATATTGTGAAAAAAATCTTGTAGAACATAGTTCAAAAAGATAATTGGAGAGAAAACCCACTCTTTTTTTAGTGATGTAAATAAAATAGTGTCTAAAAAAAGCCATTTTCTTGATTCCAATTAAAATGTTCCTGCAGCAGGCTTTAGAATCAAGGAAATAATAGAAGCAACAAACTGTTCTGCAGTTGTGTCTGCAGAGAGAGTGGTCTTTCAACAGTTATGCCACAGACTGCTCCTCAAAGCAACTTTAAGTTAGCAAGAGAATGCTGACAAGTTTTTTCATTCTGTTTTCAGCGTGAAGTAGAGTCTGAGGGTTTTAGACTCAGTTCTCTTCAAAGAAATACAACCCATCCTAGATGGAAGTGTGGAGTTACACCTAAGATGCTTTTTTTTTATTGTCCTTCTGCTTATGCTTCACTCTTGCACTGGGAGAACAGCTCATGTCTGAAGGCACGTTCTCCAAGCAATTAGTTATCCACCATATTTTTGTAATTGTACTGTCCTACTTGTTGTGATTGAACTACATATATTTGGCAATACACTGTTCTATATACCTTTCACTCCCACCTGTGAGTTATGTAACAAATTGGTCCAGCTCATTTGAAACCCAGGGAAAGAAATGTACATGGCTAATAAGTTCCATGATGTATGAGAGCAGCTCTGTGCTGGCCTGGCTTACTGAATATCTAGGCTGCACAGACCTTTTGCTGATAAATGAGCAGCATTTCTAAGAATGAGGGCAGACAGGAGATACTAAATAAGTACTAACAGGCTATAGAAAGTATTGTACTCAGCAATGAGGGTTTTTTTCCCTGTAATTCCAGATAGCAAACTGTATTAGTCATGCTAATGTAATACAGTATTTGTAACTGCCTTGACATTGTCCATTTAAATATTCAGGAAGCTGCTTCTTCCGAATATTCATGTGCAAGTACATCGTGCTGGATTAGCTCTAGTCAATTAAGCAGTGTGTTGTCAACTGCAGTTAAAACAAATGGCGTGGGCTACTTCATCACTGAGTGACCTGCACTCATTATACAAAAATTGGCATTTATAAACAGCTCTTCCGCGAGATTGTCTTCGGCTTGCTGGTGACTAAGGTGAGAGGTGTCATCCTGGCAGCTGTTGTATTCTGTATCTGCTGAGGCACCTTCAGCATCTTGTGCTCATTCATTTTAAACAAACAAACCAGCTTACCTGCATCTGGATACTAGAAACTGCCATTTTACTTTCTGGCGATGAGTCTGCAGGGCTGATGTCACTTGTTTATCTGGCAAATGTGAGATTGATAAACTCGCAGGGAATTCAGAGCTCACACGACGTTGTGCTTCCTAGGGAGGATTAGCTGAAATGAAATGTCTGACAGCTCTGTGTCAGCTTTTCACGTTACAAACCAAAACGTTTTTTCTTTTCCTTCACAGTCTCTGAAGGAAACGAAAGAGATGTTAAACTGCCAGTCACTTAAATCTTGGCCATTTATTAAGCAAGAAATGTTATATCAAGTCAGTAATTTTGTCTGCCTGCAATAACCTACACCATTAGCAATTATCTAGGAACATGTCAGCCATTACTGCCATAAGCTATTTAGCTTGAAGATCAAGTCTAATCATTAGACCTACCATCTTTACCCCAAAACCTTCCTATGTATAGCATTTCCTAAGGTAGTACCTGCTAAGGGTTCACAACGTAGATTGATAGGAAAGGGCCAGAAGCTTCCAAAAATGTTTTGTTGCTCTTTGCAGTTCAAATCTTCTTGATGAAGCTTTTCCTTGTCAACTAGAATACATAGCTAGATATTTATTGTACAGTTTTTTACTGCTCCAGTGCTTGCATGTTCAGAACAGATGTTCCAGGGAATGCAAGGGGAACTGAAGCTTTCCTAGAAGCCATGAGACAATATAACCAAGAATTTTGCTAAACTTACCATGAGGTCTTCCTTCTCTCTTGTCAAAATTCAAAACATTGATGAAAAACTAAAATTAATAAATATTGCAGATGCAAATAACAGTTTTAATTATATCTTGTTATTTCACATGGATGACTGTATGATCATAAGATATATTTCTAGGCCATAGCTGGCTCTCTTCCACTCGTGAAAAAGTATTCCCATGTTGCAGTCAGTGGCCTTGCTTTACCAACACATTGTGTTTTCCTTCCAGTTGTTGGCTTGGCATACTGCATGCTTTGGCAGAAATAACAGCCCTCCAGTATTTGAAATGGAACAGTGAGCATGAAACTGTACGTAACTTCCTCCCACAATGGGAATGACCCTTCCTTCCTCCAGATGTGCTTTTACAAATACCAAGTTGAAGTAACTTATTCCCTTTCACACTCACGGATTCCAGTTTAAGCTCAGTCCTTGCTAGTTGGGGTAACTGGAAGAAGTCATCATAGTGAGATGACACGCTTCTCTCTTTTTTTTGTAATGAAGATAAATTAATATCTCTTACAGTGCTGTGACACAAACAAAATGCACTAAGCTTTTCTTTTAGGCAGGGGGATTTATTTTACTTGTTTTGAAGTAGAAGCTGGTAGGTGGTAGACAGCCCTATCTTTTTCTACAAATCTCTGCTGATGCTATATTTAAAAACAAAATGAATAAAAGGCCCTTAGAAGATGCAGGGTAAGACAACAAACATTTCCTATCTCTTTGCAATTTTTTTAAATAACTGCTGATTTAGAAATCTGTCACATCCTATTTATTTTGATGTGCAAGATTGCACAGTGTCTTGCCTGTCGCTGTTCTATTTCAACAATGTGTAGAAGTTTATTATAATGTCAGGACACAAATACACGACACACCATTGTTCACATAGTTTAGGTCTTTAACCCTAGAAGGGGGACCCTTGTTTTCCATGTTGTGGTCTCACCTGAAGTCACCTCCACCATTTGTCCTCCATCTCTGCAGTAGCTTTTCAGTATCTTCGTCCCTGGGATACTTAAACTCCAGGAAATGTTAGAAGAGAACCAGATGCTTGTTCACTGTGTTGTACTTTGGTTTATTCATAAGTCTGTACTATTTCGGCATCACATTTTATCACAGAATGGTGTGGGTTGGAAGGGACCTTTAAAGGTCATCTAGTCCAACCCCCCTGTGGTAAGCAGTGACATCTTCCACTAGATCAGGTTGCTCAGAGCCCTGTCCAACCTGACCTTGAATGTTTACAGGGATGGGGCATCTACAGCCTCTCTTACAAGGATATACATTCCACACCAACAAAAGTAGTTTCAGGGTGGGAGCAATAAATGCCAGCTGCTTTCACAGGATCTAAATGATAGGGGAAACAAACGGAAACAGCAACCTTCTTTGCCCAGGTAAAGGGAGAGATAACTAGATCCTCTCACTGAAGGCTTGACTTCGTATGGTCAAAGTGCTTTGGCTTTGTGTTTGGGTCATAGCGAGTCACTACATCTCAGTCTGGCTGAAACAAAATGGGCTACTGTAATTCAAAACTAAAAAGGATAACGGGGAAGTACTGTCCCAGTATTTTCAAACATGAAAAGGACATAAGAAATACACCAAAAACTCTTATGATTTGGGTTGGTTTGTGTGGAATTGCAGCTTGTCATATGTAGGAATTATTTAAGATTGTCAGTTTTAAAGTAATTATAATACTGGTACAAAGATAAGCTTATTTCTGAAGAACTCCTTTGCTTTCTCTTTTTTTTAGGGACTTTCTGCATATTTTAGCAGTGAAAAAATCTTAAATTAATTCTATAATAGATGATGGAAAAGCACTTTAGAATATGAAAGAACATTCCACATTTGTTAGAAATTACTTATTAGAAAATAAATTGCACCATACATTATCAGAAAAATTAGATTATTTGCATTTTATCCAGTTTTGGTGAAGTTTTCCTGCTAATGTGGTTTCTGTGTTTATCCTAGAGATATTGTTTATCTGACAAAAATATTTTTTCCTTGAAATTAGCCTATCACCACTTCTTTTTTTTTGTCTCTTTTATGTTTATTTCACTTCATGCTTTCTAAATATCGCCAGACTTTCAGTACCACCTACTGCTGCTAACGTGTATATCTTTGGGCAAATCATTTGGCCTCTTTTTCAGTAATCTCCATCTGCTGAATGGGGACAGTGCTTCCCTATCTTCCTGGAGTTGCATTTAAATGGACTGATGTTGATAAAATCTTTTCAATACGTCCTGTCCAAAATTCAAAAAGGAAAAGGATTACACAAAAAGCTGTGGATACTAACGACGCTTTGAAGAAATTGCAAGCAACCTCTTTTTGTCTCCCCTGTTTATTTTGTTTTTCTTAAATGTGGATACATAGAAAAGTCAAGCCAGGAAAAATAGGAAAAAAAGCTTGTACTCCCATTTGACAGATTTTTGCTATTGAATTAAAACTTCAAAGACAAAATGAAAATAAAAACATACATTGTTTAGCTGTCTGACCTTTTATCTTAGACTGAGTTATTGAAGTCATTCCTGAAGTAGAGACATTTCATACATACTTGTGACATTAGCCAAGTGACACATGAAAGGACAGGCTGTTCCCATAACATTGGGATATCTACGTTAATGGAAGCCTTTACCTAAGTTAAAAGAAACACCTGAACACCCTTTGGCCATGTTATTCTCTAATTATCCATTTTAGACAATTTGACCTTGCTTTGATAAATAAAAGTACATAGAGGATATATGCTTCCCCGTAGGGGATCGAATAGAAAAAAAATTTATAGATCACAAATGCTAGTTACACAATGTAAATCCAATATTAAAAGATCCTCTGATACTGTAAGAATCTCAATCTACTAATATCACAGAAAGTTTATGTTAGTTAATGGTGACCACTTGCAAAAATGGATTGTGTACTGTTGTACTGATTCTGAGAGACAGTTTCCCATTTATAAAGGGGCATAGGAAAGGCAAAGGTTGAATAACTCTTAAAGGATGACATCTAAGCAGACACTGAAAGAACTAGGAATGCTTAGCTTTGGAGACTGGGTGTAAAGAAGAGAGGGAGGTGGGAGGAGAGGGATGCGGTAACAGTTTGTAAAAGGTACATAAAAGGCTGCTACAAGCAAAAGGTATGTGTTATGTCCTTGGGGAACAGAACAAGGACAGGTGACCTAAAACTGCAGGAAGAAAGATTTAGGGTAAACAATTGAAAATCTTTCTAGTGGTCCAGATAATGAGGCACTGGAGTAGATTGCTTAGGAAGGTTGTGTAGTCTCCTGCAGATATTTGCAAGTACATTAAGGAATGACATTGCCATTATTCATTTGTTAGGGCAAGGGGATAGCTTAGATGACTTCTTGAGATCTCTTCTAATACCAATTTTGTTTCAGTCTATTGGTGAACTTCATAGTATCTTCATTTAGGTCCCAAACATAAAAGAATTCTCTACTTATATTGTCTAGAGGCTTAGGATCCCCTAATAGTAGATGTGACCCTGGTGGTATCATAACTGACTTGTTAGTATGATCTTACGAATGTACCAATATAATTCCTCAGTATGACTTCTTTGATAAAGAAGTTGAAAGAGGTAGTGTTTATACTGAGTTCCAATTCCACTTGGTAGCTGTGAATGCATATCTGAAGCAAACGGCACAGAAAGCTGTAATCACGTGCAGCTTTTGTGGCAGAAATTCTTAGATGTTTAGATTGCTATAACTTTAAAGTACTGCTGAATAAATATTACTAGCAAAGATCACTTCTGCTAACCTGTCATTGCGAAACAACACATACTAAATCTATTCTATATTGGGACAAAAATTTGTACAAGAAGAATTCTAATATTTGTTGTCATAAGAGCAACGTGATTCAAGACATTATATATCTTTTGGGTTTTCATATATATATAGCTTATCCCTTTCAATGAAAATTATATTTGCATCTCTGGTCATATGTGTGTAAGGTAAAGCCTATTTGTACGTGCAAAAGCATTTAAGAAGAATATATTTTTCAGCATTCATATTAAATGAACTGGAAATAGCCAAACCCTTACTAGTAAGCATAATGACAATTAGGAATGTAGTGCTACAGCAAGTAGTTGCTCTCTGCTTAGCAGGAGGGCTTGAAAGCAGTAGTAAATGGTTTCACCGGATCAGCATTTTTGGACACTTAGCTATTGTGACTTGCTTTTGGCTTCTTCATGCTGCTCTTGTCACATGTGCCAAAAGTAAAATAGAGAAAAACCTGTCTGTCTTTCCTTCTGTGTCAAGCAAGTCATTCCTGAGTTCTAAACCTCTTACTTTTGTTCTTTTCCGTCCAAACTGAGCTTGAACTCCTTGGACTCAGTGCCAATTTTCATCTTTATTTTCTGTGATTTGCCTCCCACATTTTCAGTGAGTGCTGTATCTGTCACCTAACTTTCTGTGATGTCCTCAGGTGTGAAATGCATTCTAGTACTTAAGTTTCATATTTTGTAGTTCTTTTTTGCAGAAATTGGCTTTACACGAGATCAGGTTTTGCTACCCTTATTTGCACAAAATAATGATGACTTTAGTCTACAATTTAAAAAATCTGCTTTTCTGCACCTTGCTGTTCATCATGCTATTTTGCGTAGTCTCCAGGAAGTTCATAGCTGTGATGTGCAGTTTTCCAAAACTACTCTCCATTTATAGATGACTAGCCACTCCAGATGTATATATGAGATCAAAGGAACAAGTTAAAGATATTCCTATTCATCAGATATTAATGGGTAAATGACATTCTCATTAATTTTCTTTTCTAAGTATTTTAAATCTGAGGGATAAATAGTTTGAATCCATTAAAGCTCCCTTCAAGATTTAAAAAATGTGAGTTGTCTGACTGTGGCAAAGCAAAAGCCTGATTAAAGGACAGGTAGAACAAGTGGAAAAAAGCCATGAAAACTGAGCTGGCCCCGATTTTGGTCATTTTCCCTGAAGGTGGAAAAGATTTAGTCGCTTAATTACTCAGGATCCTCTGAGCAGATCATGGAAGCTGCTTCCAGGCCTGATGGGTTCCCAAACGAGCAGTGCCTGTGCTGACAGCGGTGCCTGGTCTCCACCCAGGTGCTGGTGCGTGTAGCCCTTAAGGGCTATGGTGTTAATGGACAGGTTCTATGTAAAGAAAGATGCTGTTGCTGTTACTGTTTCATGCTGTGGATTGTAGCTACCACGGCTGATCATTTGGAATGTGTGGTATTTTCCTGGGGAGAAAAAAAAAAAATGTAAAAGCTTTTTAGTGCTCTGTTCTGAAGTGTTGTAAATCTGGCATAGGTTTGGTGAGCCACATTATTTGTGGGCTTTCTACTAATGCAGTGAAGTCAACAGATTAAATTTATCTTGCTGTTACTAGTATAGGAATAACAATAATTACACATTTTTCCTTTCATTAACTTTGTGATTTTGATAGATGCGCTGCTTTTAGAAAGGCACAGACTAAATCTCTGAAGTCAGTCTTCTAAAAAATCATCCTCTCTGGGAAAAGCTCTTCCAAAGGCCAAGGATAAGCTGCAGCTTGCAGGTTTTTTGAGTTGTTTTCCTTGTGGTCTTTCCTTAAGAAACTGGCCTCTAGTGAGCAGATCTGATTTCAAGCTTCTTCAAGCTTGCATTGGGAAGAGAGCGATTTATAAGCTCTGGGTCAAAATTTGAGGGAATTTCCTTTTGTCTACGCAGAGTCTTCTGTATGATGATTTCCTCTCAATCTTTAGGATGTATGCCTATTACAAGCTAATACAGAGTTTCTAATATAAGGGCTGCAGGAATAGGGTGAATAAGGATTGAGAAGATGGATTTCTTTTTGCCAGTCTTGCAGCTGAAAAATGTTTTTTCTTATTATTTTTTTCCTATGAAGTAAAGATTTTGAGGTGATGACAGTCTCGGTTTTTATGTGAGCTTTTCTGTATAGCTTACCTTTTCCTCCAGTCTACTCTCAGCCATGCAGCCTCTGAAGAATAAGAATGAGGCAGTAACAAGCAGCGGGTAGTCAAAGTGTCCTCGCTGATGTAATTTATTTAAACACAAAAATCTATAAGTGCTTTATTGTGATGATCATTAAATAGACTGAGGGCTTTAAAACATGGGAAGTCAGAATAAGTAACTAGTTGATTACTGACTGACATGATTATTTAATTTAGGTATAATAAAATAATTTAAAACCCAGGTGAGGTGCTATTAGCATGTATTTTACTATGCCTAACTTTTAAAAATAATATAGTGTTCTTTCAGCAGCCGTCAACTCCTCTGCGCTTCCTCCGTGTTCTCACGGTACGTGTCTCAAGTCAGAGCATGGCCCTAAATTGCTGTGCACTTGATGTCTTCTGGAGTGGAAATGGTGCTGATGCCATTCGTTTTAGGACAAAACCAAACTTTTCTTTGCATCTATCATCATCCTTAGTTCATTTCATTGAAGTGAGCAATGGAAAGCTTTTCTTCACCACTGATATTATCTTCCCACTTTCTCATTGTATTTCTTTGAACTGATTTTGGTAAACTCCACTATCTAGATTACGTGCAACCCCAGTAACAAAGATTCATTTTGGGAAAAATAGTTTATTTTACTTCACTGACAAAGAATATCCTTGAAAATAAAAATGGGACCTAGGCTGTTAAGGGTTTTTTTTCGGTTTTGTTTTTCTTTTTCTTTCTTTTTTCTGTATCTTTTTTTCACTCTTTCTTTCCCCAGAAGAGACATAGTAGGCTTTTAAAAAGTATATCTGGGAGCAGAATAAATGGTACAGCTTTGTTTTATGTTCGCCAAGGAAAAAGTTTAACAAAATGTTTTGTTGATCTCTGTAGATTCATTTTGTGGAGAGAGGCTGCCAAAATGTCAGTCAAAGCTTAAGGCAAAGCCTACAGCAATCCTGATGCATTAAAATTAAAAAAAAAAAATAATGCTGATGATAACCCTTTCAAGGGCAGATTCACTGCCCATTGAATTACTCAAAAGACTGGGGTTTTTATTCAGGGGATATTGTTGTGCTGGATCTGGCTGGAATGGAGTTAACTTTCTTCATAGCAGTGCGTGCGGTGCTGTGTTTTAGATTTGTGACTAAAACAGTGCGGATAACACACCAATGCTTTGGTTATGGCTGAACAGTGCTTGGGCAGCGTCAAGGCTTTCTCTTTGTCTCACTGCCTCCCCCACCACCAGCACTAAGAGGCTGGGAGGGGACACAGCCAGGACAGCTGACCCAAATTGACCAAAGGGATAGTCCACACAATATCACGTCATGCTTAGCAATAAAAGTGGGGTGATGGAAGAAGAAGGTGAGGAGATGTTGGTCTTCCAAGGTAGCTGTTGCTCAGAGACTGCCTGGACATCGGTCGACTTGTGAGTGTTGGTGAGTGATTGCCTTTGCATCACTTGGGTTTTTTCCCTCTTTACTTATTAAACTGTCTTTATCTTGATCCTTGAGTTCTGCTTTCACTTTTCCTATTCTCTCTCCTGTCCTGCTGCAGGGGAAGTGAGCAAGCAGCTATGTGGTTCTTAGCTGCTGGCCAGGGTCAACCCACCACAGTTGGACAGAGACCTAAGTATCTCACTTATGTTGTCAGTGTCAAGGAGTATTTGTAAATTGTGTCTGTACCAGGGTTCATTTTTAAATGTTTACCACTACCCTTAGTGCTGACATTGCTCCACGTAAGGGGATGTAAAGTAGCCACAGTTCGTGTGGCCACAGACATTTCTGACGTAACAGATCAAACAGACCTGGAGGTAGAACCACTGTCGGCTGTGGAGCTTGTTTCCAACAGGCAAGCTTGTCAAGTGTCGCTCCTCTTTCTGGGCTGATGTTTGAGAAGTCTGTGGTACAATTCAGTGTCTCTGAGAAAATACCTTTGGAATAGAAAGCGAGCATACTCCCACCTCCAGTTTATTCTCTGTCCTGTGAGGAAAAAAATGGGGAACAATTATGTATTCAGATCCATACAGATCCTTCAAACGTCTGTGACAGACCATACATTAACATGCCACATAAGCATTTTCCAATAATAATGTGGAAATAATTACTTTTCATTGGTGGGATGACTGCACCCACTTTCCCTTTGGAATTGCAATTGTGATGTGCTGTTTGAAACAGTATCTCAGGCCCTATATCACACCCATGGGCCTTTTCCTGCCCTAAAATTTATGCTGAGCTGTAGGGAAGGAAAACACGTATGATGGATGTGCTCATTCACTCACTACTCTTGCAGCTTCTCTTTTTTTCATGACACTTGGTTCATCAAGACGTCATTATCTTGTGTTGCTGAGACATACAGTCAGTCCCTAGCTTAAGATAACTTAGGTTGCCACAGACAGCTCAGAGGTAGTAGGGAACAGAGGCCATGTCTTTCGTAGCATAATAACAAGTTCACATCCAATTCACTTTGTCACGCTGTCCACCAGAAGAAACACACTGGCTTCGGTGTGATGTGTCTGTGATCTGTTGATTATTATCTTCTCCTCAAGGCAGAAACAGAATCCCCTAATGTTTAGATTTAGTTGAAATGGTGTGAAAAATTGATGGCACCAGCAAAATCAAGTCTCTAGTAAAAATTGCTGGGTTCTCAACAAACATTCGCTAGTGTTTTCTTTTTCACAAATCAAAAAATTTCCCAGAAAATGAGATGAGAATCGAATTTTATATATTTTATATTTTTTCATGGCACATGCTCATTGTTTTCTAACCAACTCTGCTAATAATTAGTATGCCAGTAGCTTCTTACAAATAGTTGTGTCAACCAATAGCAGACTACCATGAGCCTATCTCCCTAGACTGATAAACAAAGGCAAAAAGAGTATTTTTCTTACTATTTATACCGGATTTTAGGTGGAAGAGGTTTACTTCTGATTTGGAATTGATTTCAATCCTTTCAGCTTCAAGGGAGACCAGATTGCACATATGTTAAGGCAGAGGTATATCTGATAAAACATGAATAAGGATCTGTACAGCTAGGTCCCTAATTACCCAAATGATTGCCCTGTCAGTTACCAGTTCCCAAGCTTAGATGGCCATTCTGTCTCTGGGCAATCTGGGCTCATCATGTTTCTGGCTTGTGTGCTCTTTCTTGCTGCCATCCAGGGAAAGCCAGAAATCTTTGGTTGTGCCCCTTTACTCAGAACCCTCGTTGCACAAGAGGATGCACTCGCTGCTCTCCGTTAGCTGTCTACTTGCTGATATATTGACCTTATTTTAAAATTAATTTAATTTCAGTTACTGACCCACACCATTTTTTTCTCCAATTTCTTAGGAATTCCAGTTGATTAACAAAGAAATATACATCTGATTTCTAAACACTTCTTTATTTTTTGCAAAAATAAATGTGTGTGTGTGTGTTAATTGCATTAAATACTTGAGATGGAAAAGCTTACTTTAATTTAGTAAATTACTCTGTGGATAATGATAAGGAGGATCGACCTGTTCTACTTGTGTTCTGACTTTCTGATGGCATCAGCAATAAAAAGCACAGAGGACTTATTTTAATCATTAAAATTGCAAAGGCATGTCAGAATACTCAAGTAAAACAGGTCTTCTGAGTAGATGGCATATTTATGTAAGTGCTTTCAAAGTAAAAATGCTTTTTGTGGTTGTATCGTTAAAACAACAAAACATGAGGAGTGCAGCAACAAAGTTTTCAGTCTTAATTATAACTCAGCTCAATTACTGCTACAATGTAACTTGCATTTCTAGTTTTCTGCCTATAAAATTAGATTGTCTTTGTTGATATAGAAGTATAGTACCCATCTGTCACGTAGATGAGTTAAAAGCTGTAAGAACTTCAGATTTCCCTTCACTTTTTGTAGTTGTAACTACATATACCTGAACAGTGAACTATCACAGAGTTTTAATGATTTTTAATTTAATTTCTCAAGCATTAAACTTCGTTCTCCCAGAAGTGAATTAACCCAGTGTTGCTGTCTGGGTTGTGGGTCCATTAATTATTAACTAAGTAGAATTAATGAAATGTACATATTTGCATAGTGGTATAAGAAATTTTGCAGTCTGCTGTCAGTAGTTGTAACCTAAGTGCACATGCACAGGTTCTCTCCCCTCTAGACCAGGTCTCCAATGCTGTAGGGAGCAGTGGTGAACACGTATGTGATGTGAACAAAGCTGAGTGTGTGCAAGTTATTGTGAGGTTTGTTTATTTTTTTTAAAGGTCTGCAGGGGAATTAAAATTCAATCCCATTAGACATTTGCATCAGGCCTGAAAAATGTCGCTGGGTTCATTGGACTCAGTAATGAACGCTTGGTTGCAATAGCAACCAGAAGTGAAAAAACCAACTCGGAAGCCAAACTGAAGGCAGCAGGGGAGGGGGTAGATCAAGTTGCACGATTCATTTTCAGTCTCCTTCCAACTCTGTCACACATTGCAAGGACCGTGGCTTTAGTATCTCTAATTCTGGTTTGGGCCATGTCTGAATTTATATGGCTGTGCTAATAAATATTGAGTGAATTCAGATTTATGGCTCATGAATAAACTGCTTCTGAAGCCTTCCATTAAGAGGGGAAAGTGATAACCAGTGTCTGGGCAAAATGGGAGTAGGACTGAAGGGAGACAGACACACTCACGTAGTGGAAACTTGTTGACAAACCTCAGGGGGGCTGTAGCCACACCTTTTCAAGCAGGACGATATCTGGGGTACAAGGTCTTGACCAGGAAGCGGAAAGAGACCAAAAATTAAATAAGTGAGAGAGAAAAATCTGTCAAAAATGTACAATTCGGAAAACAGCTGAAAAAAGTATAGCTGAAAATTCAGGAAGAGAACTGAGCCGGTTTTATCCTTTAATGCTCTCTATAATGAGTACCTCATAGTGAGTTTAATGTGTCGCCTGCGTTGGGTTATTTTACGTGGATCTATGTCTTCATAGTTCATACATGTATTTATGATATTGAAAGTAGTGACAGAGCATCGGTGGGTATAGATTTTCAGCTGCTTGAATCTCAGTGGATTATAATGAGAAAGGGGCAATGCAAAAACACTCGGTTGCTGTTAGCTTTGTAAGTAAACTAAAAAAATGTTTCCATAAGAATTCTAAATCTGGTTTGTAAAACTGAAAACAAAAAATAACAAAAACCCAGAGAGGTGAGGTTTTGTTTATATTGTCTCTTGCTATTAAAACATTCTCCAGGTAGTGTTAATGTATAGGCAAGTTCATTCTTCAGCATCAAGCTCAGACAGATACTGAACATCTGGAGTAACAGGAATCTCCTTTATGTGTTGCAGAGCTAAAGATTACCCAGTCTAGAAGAGCCACTGAGAAAGAATTCAGCATCTTGGTCTTGAAAAATATTTCAGACAAAATAACCAAGTGAGCCAAATTTAAACTCTGGGCTATTATTTATTATTGCCGTATCTACTTTAGACCATTTACAGCGCTCAAGCAGCAGGATAGTAATGCACTGCCTTTCCTATGTGTAATTAGTTGAGTGAACAGACAGCTGATTGGAATTAGCAAAAAAAACTTTATTTAGGGAAGAAGTCCTTTGTGAACTCCAGTGATCCTGTGTTTGATTACAGAACAATGTAATTAATCTCCCATATTAAAACTGGCTCTTGCATTCCAGCAGGGCTCTAGAGTGCACTTGACAGCATCCATGTGCCAACAGGAGTATCACACATGCACTTGCTGACTGATTTTAGAAATGCAAATGTGGATTAAATGTGGTAGAATCAAGCCAGCGGTGAGCAGGCTTCCAGAGGAAGTAACTTGTGTGAGAAAAGGTATGACTGTGTCTACAGGTAGAATCTGGAGTGTCCTCAGGGCCTGTCTGTCCAGACCAGGGACCTGGGCAGAGTATACCACAGTTCTTTTCTAGCTCGCTCGCTTAATTATCTTCCAGAGTAAGGCTTGACACAGGGGACAGAGAGGAATAGGACGGTGCTCATGTATCCTGAAGTGAAGTCAGGTTATGGCCAGAGCACCCACAAGGTCTTGGAAGACCGATGTTATATTAACATATTATATAATAATATAATATATTAAAATTATTGTTTTATATTATATTATATTAGAAAATAACAGCGTTGAGAAAGTAATTATCAAACAAAAAGGCTAGTGAGCCCTCTCTCTGCAAGGACGTTAGGGACCTGGCAGACCATCCCCATGACTTTTTGTTGTTTTAACTAGATATTAGGCTGAGGAAGTTACGTTACATTGGTGTGTTATTTCATTTAGGTTTGTTTTCAAAGGTGAGAGAAGCTGTAATAATAGCTCTGGGTAGCAGTGGATGCAAAAATAACTGGTTTTTTAACCTGCCTCTGGTGGCTAGAGTCTATTCACTGGCCTCTCATGTATCCCAAAATAGACACACAGGCTATCCGGGCATTGTCACTATCAAATAGTGCCACATTTCAACAAACATAAAGAGAATAATTTGTACTGTTTCTGTGGGGTTCCAGTCAACTTAGAAACATGATCCTATCCACACACTAGACTTCAAATGAAGGCTTGTGTACTGCCTATGTCTAGTATTTGTAAAACTTTTAGCTGCAACCGTGTGTTTTTCTGGACTTCCAAAACATACATCTTCCAAATCTAGTTGGCAGTATCACCTAAACAAAACCATTTATTTCTGGGTACAGCTTAGTTCTATCATCAGTTACTCAGAAAAGCAATGTAAGCTGTCCAGAATTTAAGAGGAGAAACATTTTTCCTTTACACTATCACACAGAGAAGTCAAGAGAGAAGAGTCCCGTTTGGTATGTAATTGACCCCTTCGGCTTCTCCCCTGTCCTCTGCACAGGGCGGATGAAATAGCAGGGGCAGCAGGGGAATTCAGTGGGGAGCTTTCACATCCCCCTCAGCAAATCAGCAGGTGCAGTCAGCACCCCTTCAAAGAACAAGAGAAATGATGGGCTCCTCTGCTCCACCTTGAGAAAGCGTCATCAAACCAGCTACCAGTCAAATGCCGTACAATACGTTGTGCCCCTGCATGCCTTCAGCTGAATGTGCTTTATCCCACCCCCTGCTTGCAGGTATGAAGTTTTCATACCATCCCATTTCAGCATTTTGTATTGCTGTTCAGGCTAGTGGGGAGAAAAAGATTTGTTTTATTTTATAGTTTTATTTGCGTTTAATCTTTTTTCAATGGATTTCCTTCATTAGTCTCTAAAACAAAGTTTTAATCCATCTTCTACAGGCTTTTTGAGTAAATGTGGGGACAAAGAGAGTTTGATTACCTCTTCCAAGACAAGTTTTGACAATTCACTTACCTGATTCTTTTCTCATCTAATTCCTGGTGTTCGGAGTTTTTTCCTTGACACCATTTGTGACCATCCTTGATACTAAATATTGCCATGGAGCTTTTTTGAGATTTTTCCCACAACTTCATTTTCAAAAGTCAGTCCCTGGAATTGCTGTGCTTTTGTAATGAAATTCTCTATCTTGATTCATGACATAAAGCCTTCTCTCTTGTTTCTCCATATCCTCATTACTTGCATAGCACCAAAGAGAATTTCACATATTAACTAAATCCATATTTTTCTAAGACTTAGTGAATTTTAATTGTTTTCAGTGAAAGCTTTTCTTTGCTCTATAATTAGAGGTAAAACCTGTCTTGTTAGTTGAGTTATTCTTAGAAAGAATGAATGTTTGCTATATTGTTTCAACAGTCTCTCCAGTTTGTTTCTTGGTACGTTTTGTTACTGTTTTCAGTACGTGAATACCCAAACTGGGATGCCCTGCAGGCACTAAGCCAGGAGAGTGGAGCAGTGGGGAGGTGAACAATGGATAAATAGGTAACTATAGAAATAGTTTCTCCCCATTGTCGCCCACTGCACATCCAGTGTTAGCCTACAAGAGGAACATGTTCTCGCAGCAGTGTGTTCAATGTCCAATGTTTCAGGCATTTTCTCTACTTTTATAGCACAAATGTGGGATTCAGTTAGTCCAGAGGGCTTTCACCAGGTTTCTGCAGGAGCTCAGTGGTGTCTCTAGTCATAACATGTTTCTCTCCCATGGCAGAATGCTCTGATGAGACCTCCAATAAAGCATCTCCTCAGGTGCCTTTTCCCAGTCTCGCTGCTTGCTGCCCCAGTGCTTACGAGAGGTTTATAAAATCTGTTATCTTTCCTTTGGCAGTAATCAATACCATGAGAAGTGTGTGTGGAGGTGGGGAACAACATGATTAGCTTGGCTGTTCTGCTGCACTTAGGATGTCAAGGGGACATTCCTTCCCAATACCTTCAGTTTGCACTAATAATTAGAAATGCTGTAGTCCTAAAAAGGTCTAGAAATATAATTAAAATCAAACATAATACTTCGTGGGGCAGAAATTGGCAGTGATATTTTCTGTTCCCTAGGCTATATCCAAACCAATAAAAATGAGCCCTTGTTTGTCGACAGATGGGAAGCTTCCTGTGTAGGACAGAGGAATATGTGTGGCTGTTTATACCTTCATCTTACCAAGAGGGACCAAAAGAGAAACATTGTTCAAGTGAAGATGTTCAATCAGCTTTTATCTTCTTTGTGGAAGATGCAGTTTATCTGTCCGAGGGATAAATGGACACTAGATGATAAAGCAAGCTAATTTTATAAAAAAGGCTGAGGAATAAAGATTGTAGTCTGCAGCTATGCCTAATTCTGTTCTGTTCACTGTAAAAATATAACGCTTTTCCTTTGACATGGCTGTTTTAGCATTTATGTTGCAAATGACTGGCAGAGCAACTTGATAGAAAAAGGCATAAAGATTCTTCCCGTATGTAGCCATTTTGATCAGGAGATAAAAATGACCAAGTTGTGAAAGTAGTAATATCTGGGTCATTGAATCAATTTTGCACGAATTTATGACTGTGCAGGGAAATGAAAATGGAAAGCAGACAAATAGTCTTTATGTCCTGTTAACAGATTATATCCATCACTCACACTCAGCTTTTCGTTTTTAGGGGTATGAGTACCATAAGCACCGAACAGGACTCTCAGCTCATAAATCAGTTTTGAAACAAAAATGTTTTGAGGCCTACAGGGAATATTTGCAGAACTGCTATATAAGCCAGCAATGCAGATGTGCAAAAAGCAAATGAAAATTAAATATTATATCTATAACCTTAGACTTCGGGGAGTTTTAGGAAGGATGTTATCATTTTCCTGGGCTGACAAAGGCAGAAACATCAGTTGGTCTCTCCCTCGCTTGTTCTTAAGATTTCTAAAATCGTTAAGTGCTACTAAATTTCATCAAGGCACTGAAGTGCCAATCTACCAAATTAATTGAACCTGCTCATGAGAAGCAGTGATGAGTATTTTATTAGAAAATCCGTATGCATGGTGGATAGCAGTTTCAGTATCCTTCTGAGTTGCAGAGAAATTCAAGCTGATGAAGCTTGATAGATTCTGCTTACCGCCTGTTCGGCTGTTAAAGGAAAGAACATGTCAAATCATCCACTGATAAGAAAACGTGTTGCCAAGACCAAGATATTTTGAGTTAACATTTACTTATATACAATATAGAAATGTCAGATGTAAAGCATGTTACCATGGTCCCTTATTAATTTGGGGTTTTTTGTTTGTTTATTGAGATATTGCTTCCACGCACCCTGTGAATGGTGTTCCTGCTAGAAATGTAAAGCAAAAACTTGTCGCTGTGTTTCTTTCTACAGGCTTTAGTTTATCTGCTAGGTGCCCTGCCTGCTACTCTACTTGAGCAATATCATCTCGGACTGGGACTGTAATCAGAGATGTACAGTGTGTTTCATGAAATGATGTTGGCAATTTTAGTAGCTTTGCTGAACCAAGTGCTACCAGTGCTAGGCAGCTCTGTGCCACTGGAGGGTTTGTCTTTTCCAAGCATCCTCAAAACATTCAAGCATAAAGGGTTTTGCTGAACTGTGGAGTTAATTTGTGCTTATTTGTAAGATTTCCTGGGGAACATGTAGTACTTTTTTGCTCATTTCTGTTCTCACTTGTTGAGTAATGCCTTTAGCTCAAGCTGTCTACATTCCTATAAATAACTGTATTTTGGTCGTGGCAGAGGTGATTGCTGATTATGAACAAGGGCAGATGTGGTAACGCTGACCAATACACAGATGTTCCATTGTCCGTCTTGAGTGGGATTAAAAAAAAAAAAAAAAAAGTTTGTTTTCTCAGTTGTTTCTATATTGATAAATAAAATAGTATCAAAAAATATCAGGCATGTACAAAATAACAGTATCTGATTATGTTATGCGAGAGTAGCATACCAGTTCATGAATCGTGGCTTATTCCATATACTGAAGGGAACTCAGCTGGAGGGCAGTGAGAGTGCAGGGAGTTGTATTTTCATCCTGTTGTACTTCCGTAGCATAAACAGAGTCCAGCTACTTGCTTCCGATGTATAACTAGCTCGCATGTGTAGACTTCTTGCCGTTTTGTCCACAGCACAAGAGTCTGGTCAGCTGAACTAAGCACACCTTGCTGCCAGAGCGACAGCGTTTTGGTAAGGCTGCATCTAGCGCAGAATTGGGGGGGGCGGGGTGGTAGGTTCAATGAAATCTAGTACTGCTTTCTGTGGGATATTCTGAGGTTTGCTAAAGATACATGTCTTTACACCTTCACCGCTTCTTGATCGCTTGGAGAGGGAAGAGGTTGGGTTTACTTCTATTGCTGACAGACCTTTTTGGAGTTTGGAGTAGATTTTAAATACTCCAGCGGAGAAACCCCTTCCTTCTCTGTCACACATGGACATGATTTTGTCCTGGCACAGCATCTGGAAGGGAGCTGATGTGTAACCCGAAAGGGGAGCTGGAGCTAGGGAGCTGTGCCAGGGTGATGGAAGTGGAGCAGATGAGAGCTCTCTAGAAAGGGTCAAACGAGGAGGGAGAAGTGCGCCTGGCCAGCCGCCTTGGGCTGGAGGCAGTGAGGAAGGAATTGCTAGGGGAATTTTGTTGCAGTTCTGACAAAGGTTTCTGACAGCGTAACAGAGTCATTTGCAGTTGCAAAGGCCAAAGGACACCTGCAGGGAGGAAGGGGGAAGAAAGCGTGGGAGTCCTGCAGTCACTTCCCGAGCCATTCCGTCTGGAAATGGCGTAACGTCACCTGGCTCGCGCAAGTACCACACACTGTGAAAGAAGCTGCAAGGCCGGAGCACGCTCGTTCTTGCTGGTTTTATGCTATTCAGGGGTCAGTGAGCTTGCAGTTGTAGGAAATTAATCAGCTGTAGTACCTGTAGGGCCTCAGGCTCAGTGATGATAATTTCATTCCTGGGACCTCCCACGTGGCCAGTGAATTTCGATGCTTGGGACTCTCCTCGTCACAAAAGCAGGAGTAGCCACATCCGTGCACTCTTCATGGCTGGAGGTGCAGGTCTCTCTTTACTGCAAAGAGCAAGACTTTTTGTAGCATGAGGTTGAAAACTTGAGTACTTCCTTTCATCTCCTGATACTTTGAGGTTTTCCATTTATGGAAATTCTGCAAGCATGAAGCGCTGTTCTTGTTTTGTAAAGGTAATGTCTAACCTAAATGCAGAAAGGAAGAAGCTTGTAGTGTAATGCCCAGTTGTTTTGGTTTCTTGCCACGTCTGAATTCTCCTAATTTTGCGATCGTAACTCTCAGATTATCTATAATTTACAAACATTTGAATAACTGATCAAAAGGGAGTGGAAATTATACATGTTTACATGTAGCACAAGTGAAGTAAGAGTCCCCTTTTCCCCATTTCTTCTTCAAACTCTGATCCCCTGCTTACCGCATAGCCTGCTGCTTCTGTGTCTTTGTATTTGATCCCCCTTTCTGCACCTCTGCTACCAACTCTGATTTTGTGTGGGTTACCAATGAATGACTCTCAAGGAAGTGGTTTAGGAAAGCAGGTTATCTGCATGTGAAAACATCAACCAGTTCACTGTCTGTGAGTCTGTAACTGGTATATCCTAAAGCAGACTTGTTATTCTGCTTAAAGTCCAGCAGAAATAAACGATGTATTATTTTACAGTCCAAATGCAATGCCTGAAGAACAGCGCGCTCATAGATAACTCTCGGGTACCTCTAAACACATATCTGAATTGCTGATGTATTTTGATACTCAAGTCATCACTTAGCATATCTCAAGGGCAGGCAGGTGGGTTTTTTACTGTTCTCTGGGGGTTATGACAGAAATAGTGTCTTGATGAAGCAGTACCTAAAGGAACAATGTTAGCATGTCATGGAAATGACTTTACTGTGATACATTAAAGAATCATGTGCTGAAGTTATAGGCATGCAAGCTATTAGCGCTTCCTCCCCTCCACTTAGCAAGCTGTTTATCTTTTGAAAGGCTGAAAACTCTTCATTTTATTTTCCCCAGATTTCCTTATGGAACGAACAGTATAAATAATATCTGTAATATGAAGCTTTGGGGATAAAAAGAGATAATATTTGTGCTTAATTTCTTTCCTCCTTCCCATCCATGTCATGTTCCACATTTGCATATGAAATTCATCTCCCACCCTTTCCCATGAGCCTTGTTAGTGTCCTGCTCTGCCCTCCCACACAACTTGGCCGATATTAAAAGTCCTTTAAATATATCTTTGAAAATGTATTTTGGGAACTGCATTTTAGACAATATTTCTGTTTAAATGAGATTTTCCTGGTTCCTAAATGTTAAAGAAATACAAGATAGAGAAGCTAGGAGAAGGGCAGACCCTGATGCTGCTGAAGTATGTCTTTTCTGTGAGTAGACTGCTAGAAATAATATTCCCTGGACTGAGCTGATGAACCAGAAGCTTTAAGCCATGATATGTGTACTTATGTATGTATGTATGCACGTTTGCCTTCAATTCCAAAGAGCAGGGGAGGGGTAGGGAACGAGTGCCTTAGGACTGACATGTGTTGCCTATACACAGTAGTGAGAAGCAGCTGTTGCTGAGATTTCTGAGCCCTTGCTTTCTTTGCTGTAGCTGGGACCTCGGCTAAGATTACCTGTGACTTGTTATCCTCACAAGGAATTTAAAGTAGGGCATGGGAGTATCTGGCTCGCTATTATTTGTAGTGAAGTTACACATACAGCCCCAATTGAAATTGGGGACCAATGTTACTAAGCATTGTATGGATTTGTAAACTCAGTGCTGTTTCTCTAAATAAAAGTGGGAAGCAGCTCCACAGGTGGTTTTTATAATTGCCCCAAAAGACACTGCTGAAAGCCACAAATAGACCTTGTCTCATCGTTCTCAGACAAATGTTCTCGCCACTAGAACAGGCTGTAATACAACCATATTTTAGCACTCTAGTACAGTGATGCCAATCCCTGTGATTAGAACTCTTTTTTTTTTTTTTTTCTGATGGCTGCAGTATTTGACATTTTTCTTCAAGTGTCAGTTTCTGTACTCAAGCAGCTGACTAAGGAATCTCAACTTCCTTTAGAAACAAAAGTTTCAAGCCCTTGTGGTTGCAGAAAATTGCTTGAAAATGGAGCTCATTGATTGTTTTATCAGTTGGTTTTGAAGAGCATAATGCTTGCGTTCTTTCTTTTCATTCTTTTTTAATCTTTTTTAACAGCTGTCACTAATAATCACTACATTAAATATTACTCAACTTTCTGAACTAATTCATGACTGCGTGGTCATTTGTTATGGCTACACTGCAGGAAAAAAGCCTGTAAGGAAAAACAAGCATATATTTTTTGCATAGTTGTTGAATGTGCCTCTATTAAAAGGTAGGAATGCTGAGACACACTCAATTTGCATCCCAGCTGCAGTAAGACATTTCTGATGGTCCATCACAACCACCATACCATCTGCTTTTTCCAGGCTATTTATTCCATCCTTGTCTAACCTCTTTCCTTTCTGCTTTAAAAGCAAGCACGTTTTCTCAAACCTGTTACTATTCACTAAATTAATTTTTAAATGAATTCAGTAAAAATTAATCTGGGCTCCATCTTGTCAAATATTCTGTTGCTAGAGCAGCTATGGCTTCTGAGGGAAGAAAATCTTGCTATCAATTAGAGTTACAGTGTGGTCACAGTGTGAGCAATGGACTATCCACACTGGAAATGCCTCTTGCCCTCTCATCGCATCGGTTAGTCATCAACTTGTACAGGCTGCTCAAGTTTTTGCCTAATTTTGAGTGTGTGAGTTATCATCGTGATCTATGTGGAAATATCTGCAAGTAAAAATGAGGCTAAACCTTGACTACCTTCTTGAATCAGCACGTGAAGAATGAGGTACTCCTCCTTCATCCTATCTGTAGTATTTTATAATTGTGTTTAGGAAAATTTTTATTATTGGTTCTAGAAAGAGGTATGGATTTCATAGTTCTAAAAACATACATTTTTTCAAACCTCATTGAGCCCTTTCCTTCAGTGATAGTGGCAAAGGGTTCATTATGCAGCGCATTGTATCAGTTTTACATTTTTTTGCTTTTAAACATCCTCCTTGATCTTATAAGAAGGCCTATAAAAATGCACAGCTTATCTGCACGGTACTTTGTAGCCTGGTATCACAGCTTCCCTAAGATGTCTCCTCTTTAATCAGAACAGTACTGATCTCCTCTTCCTGCTGCTCATTATTATTGTTGTTTGTGTTACACTATAGTGAGCGTTGCACAAACAGAACGTAGAGAGCAGCCCCATAACTTGTTAATTGTCCTTCATATGGAAATGTGTGCATTCCTTTAATCATTTAAATCGATCCTTTGAGTCTCCTGTCCCGTCCCCCACCAAACTTCATGTGTGTGTCTGTTACCAATGACAAGAAATGAACAGAATGTTTTTGCAAAAAAGTGCACTGCTGATTTACATAACAAAACCACAGAACTATTTTCCTAGCCCGTTTCTTAACCATTCTCAGAGGGTTTTGAAAGGAAAGGCTTTAGAGTCCTAAGACACCTACGTGCTCCTACCAACCCCACTGTGAGCAATTTGCTTTTAGAACCGCTGTGACACAGAGACCAGAGGTTTTCATGGAGCTGTCCCTAATGGCATTCTCTTATCTGTCTTGGGTGGTTGACTCATTTAAATGCACACAAAGTGCAAAGAGTTTTAAGTTACGATTACTGGTTGTATATTGCTTTGCTTTTACTAACAACCAAGTCCATCTGCTGTCATGCTTCTCTTTTGCCTAGCTTTCTTGGGCTCCCCTGTGTCCTTGTAGACATGTTTGTTCTCTACAGTATATAGTATCACTGCATTTGTGTCATGCCCGTTTTCCAGATGGCCGTTAAATATATTAAAAACTTGTAGTCTAAAGCCAATATAAAACCTTATGACTCTCTTTAAACATACATGATTTACTACTTATTTCCACTATATTTTTCCTCTTCTGGGCTAGAGCTATATATCTTGTCCATGCAGCTTGGGATTTCTAAGTGCATTTTATCATGCTGACCTTGACTTGTTAGTACAAGGCTGTACAGTTTTTGGCACTCCTCTTTCTACCTAATGTGGTAAAAGTTACTGGAAATTCTGAATTTGTTGCTCGTATTTCGGTGAGGAACTAAGAGCAACAGGCCCCTGTGACAGATCCTTTGTTCCTGCAGCTGATTCCATTCTTGTTCCAAAACGGCGTGGTTCCCCTTCTACCTAAGGATACAGTGTATCATGTTTAGGAAGGGGCTTGGGGGACTAGGCTTTCCCTCACAAACTGAAATGAAGATACTAGTTGAAGGACTGTTATGCACTGTCTTTATCATTTCATTTAATTGTTATCTCCCCACCCCCACCCCCCCAAAAATTACAATATGATTGGAATATTTAGTGAGTGTTGCAAGTGCCACTTTGTTCATGAACAAATTCAGTAGCTGAGACAGTTTTGAATTAAACACTGGAACCGAGTCCGGTCTTCATTTGGAAGAACTGAAGACCAGGTTTTCCTTGGTTTGTGATTCAGGGATATCCTTGGTAGATATTTATGTTGCGTTAATCCTATTGCCCTGGCTTCTTAGTCACATGATTTTTGCTGAAGAGAATCTTTTCTCGCTTAGGAGAGGAAGAGAGCCTTTCCGCTGTCTCTGTGCAGCTGACAGTGCACCTGAAAGCCCCCGATGCGCAGCAGGATGTGCTGGGCAGGCCTTAGGGAAGCTGCGTGGCATTGTGGTGTTCCCAGGTCCAGACCCAACTGCTGGATCAAAGTAGAGGTGTGCGGCTATGTGTCTCAAATAAAGAACCAGCACACTGCAGGACCTGTGTTTGCTTCAGAAGTATCCCATGTATAAAGCATAACCTTGCATAAATATGTGTATGCTTGCTCTCCCCCCATCTCTCTTGCTCTCTAATAGTTTTCCCTGAGATTCTTGAACAACAGAGCAGATGGAAACCTTATTTAAATTTAGAAACCATGAATACCACATGCTGAGCTCAATGGAGCAATTCAAGTCGGTTTCCCTTTAATGAATTTTGTTTTTTAATGCTGCATTCCATTTAGAATTTTTAAAATAGCATAAACGTGATATAAAGCATTTGAAGATACCTGTATTCCTTACCACAAAATGCCTCACTTGTATGTGTGAAAATGTGTCCTAAACAGATCAAATTTCACAGCTAGTCGTCCTAAAGGACATTAACACTCCATTATTTATTAGAGCCATTATAAAAGAAACTCCTGCACCGTCCCTAAAGAGAGAAAATCTGTCATGGTTCCCAGGAAAGAGAAGCAAGGATTATCCTTGAAAGCAATCAAGGGAGAGAATAGTTTTTACCAACTTGTCAGTGGAGTTGCCATGGGCACTAGCCAGGAGCCTAGGTTTAAATGTCAGATTTCCCTTCCACTGCTGTCTTTTCTTTTGCTTTATTTTTGCATTCATTCCATTATTTTCTTTTTTTTTTTTTCCTTTTTTATAAGAATTTCTCTATCCACATCCCTTATTTCCTAATGCCCAGTTTCACTTCTTTTTATGCCTATCCTCAGACATCATGCCAATCCCAGGTAAAGAAATCTTTTTTTTTAAAGTAAGACAATATGTTCTTGGAAACTTGTGTGAAAGTCATTAGCATATTAATATTTGTCTGGCAAAGAATAAAAAAGCAAAGAAAATTGCATGAAGAGACTGACACAGTTAAGGAAGAAACAGCAGCATAAAGTCAGCAGCAGCTCCCCTTCAGCATTATTGCGCCTGGTTGTTCAGAGACATGTGGTACATTTCATTATCTGCTAAAATATTACACAGAGGGGGGTGGGGCGAAGGAAAAGAGCAGAAGGAAAAAGCTCACATCTGTGGTAATGTCTCTGCAGGGGGAAAAAAAAAAGGCAAATCCTACCATTTGTGGAAGGTATTCGTGTGTTGCCGGCTGGCTAAACTGCACATCAATTGAATTAACGTATCCGTTAAATCTAGATAAAAGCTCAGAAGAAGCAGTTTAGAAAACACTTTTTTCTTTTCTGTTCTTTTTTTTTTTTTCCTTTCCTTAATTCCTCTAAGCTGGCACGGGACATCTGGGTTGATTTTGTTTTGTATGCTGGGTTTTGTTTTGCCTTGTGTGTCTTCACTGTCAAAACCCCAAAACAAGCCCAGCTGCCTTAACAAAAAAAAAAAAAAAAAAAAAAAAAAAATCCACTTGTGTTTTGCTTACTTGTTAATAGCGTTAGCATGTAAATGAACACATCCAGGCTATAAAGTGAGCAACTCATGAGTGGGTGGGAGTTCACATCTCCTTTGGTGCTATTGTTTCAGGCTGTCTAGCTGCAGGCTCAGTGGGGCCAGAAGAGTACAGCCTTTTGCATAAATGAAGGCAATAGTTGCAAAAAGAAAACAGAATTTTTTTGAAGAACCAAATAATGCTGTCATTGATTGGGTGCCTGTAACCTCCCTTTGATCACTGAGTTTGTTCTGGAGAATGAAGATAAAACTGTAGTGCTAGCAAATTTTCAAATTTGGATCCTGGTTTTAGTCTCGGAGTTTATTTTCACACTGTGTGGTTCACTGTGGCTGTGGAGAATGTGTTAAAATAGCGCTTGTGGTTTTGAAACCCATTTCTGATCTGCCTTCCTATGATCCTGTCTTGCCTTTAAGAAACTTTGCGCATGTTTCCATGTGAGTTATTGACATGTAATTAATGATGGCTCGATACTAACTTGAAAACTGGGTTGTTAATAGAACTAATAGATGCAAATTTTCAGGATGCATGCATGTTTTTAATCCAAACTGAAGTTCCCACAGTGACTTTGAATTATCTCATTTCTTATTCACTCTTACGAATCATTTCTGTTCTTGGTGCATTTCTATGTTCTTGCTAAATGGTGCTGGATGGTAGAAAGATGCACAATCATGAAGTTTGGATGACTGTGTTACAAAAAGAGAAATCACTGTTCAGAGGCCGAGACAGCCTCTATATATGGCCTGAGGTGTTTCATATCGTATACAATCCTAAGGTCTGTTACCTTAAGACCATCCAGCCCTTGAAACAAATACTTCAGGAATCTTCCTGTGCAAGAGGGAGGAGGGTGTGAAAGTTCAGTGCCTACAACAAATCATCTCGAAGATTAGGAAATGGTATCAGTGACATTTATTGAAGAGCATGAAAATTCTTGTTGGCGAAAGGCTGTGAGGTGGTAGCACTGATGTAACCAGTTACTTTGGGTATTTGGATTTCATCGGGGCCCAAGTTGCAGGGACTGAGAGCAAAGTCGTGGTGTGGCATGCTGAGTGTTCCTACTTTGCCAGGTAGGTTAGTCCTTGTTGTGGGATTTTGGTGACTGATTTGTGCTCTACCCTGAAGAACCTCAGCAGCCTTTGGGGGTGCTAGGGAACAGAAGTGTCCTGCTTCCTCTCAGTTGGGCACTAACGGGGTCGCTGGTGCTGAAGGTTGAAGCCCTCAAAGCAGCTCCTGGAAGCTCAGTTACAAGCAGAAGTGTCAGCTCCTTCCTCTAAAGCTTTAGCGTTCAGCCATTTTGGAGAGTTTGAAAAAGAAGTAATAATACTCGGGGATCCTTTGGAGAAAGGCTGAACAAACTGAGCACAAGCATTTAAAGAGGAAAAGGAATAATCTCTTCTCGGTGTTTTCTGTGGATGTAAATAGAGTGGGACAAGAAATAAAGGACCACAAATGGCAAAAAGGAAAAATTAAGATTAAGCATTAAGACGTTCTCTCGGATAGTAACGGTTAGTTCGTCAATGAAACAGATTGCCTAGGGAAGCTGTGAAATGTTTATCGTCAGGAGTTTAAAGAAAAAAATAGGAGACAATGTCAAGAATGTCTTTGGTGCAATTGCTGAAGAAAAGTGTTAAATACAACTGTCCTGTCATGGGACAGTGGGAGGGACTGGAGCCCTTCTAGCCTGAGTTTCCATGAAGTTTGCCATTTCAAACAGCTGGTGAGAAGTCTGTCTTAACAGCAGCAGTGGCCTGTCTACTTTTACTTAGAACCAGAAACTATTCATGACCCTGATTCAGGAAACCTCCACTCCTAAGCAAGCCTAGGAGTCAGGCTAATAACAACTCAGAAACCTTCACTAGTTTAGTGGGAAAACTTCAAGATTTTATACAAGTGTGCATCACCATAGTAATTTAAAATCTTGTATGTAAAATTATAGCAACCCTTTTCCTGGCATCTCTGAAACATCATTGAGAGTAGAGATTCTGGGTATGCTAGAGGTTTGGTACTGTGTCTTTAGTTATTTACTAATTTTTTTTCAAAACATGGTGGGGAATATGTTTCTTTCAGGAAAAAATAATTTATCCTGCTCAGTAGGATAACTGAATGATTGATTCCGGGTGGGGTTTTTTTTTGCAGTCTAAACCTAAAGTAATCTTCATCCTCCAATACAATACGAATAGTCTTACCTTTTAATCCCTGTCCATTCAAAAAATCTGTTTTCATGTCTCACTGCATAATATCTTAATTTCATTTCCAGTGAAGTATAATCTTACTCTGAAATAAAATATATTAAAATACAAATCCAAAGAAAATACTTAGAGCTTTTTTGCCAGAAACTTCCTGTTTCTTTACACATAAAGGAAAATCAAACTCTTTATGTCATTCACATGTGTCATGCCATTGAAATCCACGTGAAGTGCATTCTGCTGGGGCACCAGCATTGTAATGGAGAGATTCCAGCCCTTGTAAGCGAGATATACAAAGAAGGAGAGGAGAAAGTGATTGTGACCATAACTTCTAAGATTTTGAAGTCAGAAACCTCTTTTTTTTTCTTGTCTGTAAATTAAGGTGTATTTCTTTGATGCTGCATATATGATAAGTAATGATGGCGGTTATATAAAATCAGGTCTGCTATTCTTCATTTACAGTAAAGTGTTATTCTTCTGTTTCTCTTCATGGCCCACCACTATCATCTTGGAAATGCTTTGCTATGGAGCAAATGGCAATGCAGGTGTAGCCGTACATTAGTTTAGCAACCTTGGCCTTCAGCCATGTGGGAGTGTAGAAACAGGAAATCAGATTAGCAGATAGAAACCTAAAGCTGACATATGAACATAGATTAATATTTCCAAGATGAAGCTTATTACGCTGTTATTAGCAGCAGTCGAAACCAAGAATTAATATCCTGATCCAACACTGAAAAGAAACAACTTGATAGGTGAATCAATATGAAAACTAGGGACTTTCCCTGAAGCATCAGTGAAGGTGTGTGTCTGACGTGATTAATCTTAAACTGTTATTGTGCAATGCCATTTACATTAGTAGAAGTTGGGAAAAAAACTGCTAAAATTGGCTTAAAATAGAAAGGTGCATCAACAAGTCACCTTTTCAGGGACATTACAAAGTCACTGTTTCCAATGGCTGTCATTCATACTGTAGCAGCACTGGAAGCCCTATATAATATTTAGGCTCTGCAAAACATGATTCCTGTTCTGCTTTGATTTATTGTGTGGCAGTGTTAAAGATTTTAGCGGGGTTTGTCCTCATGGACATGATAATGGGTAGTAAGCATAGGGGTTAATTTACAGCGCAAAGCTTCTCACCTGAGGTGCCCGTCCTGGGCAATCTCAGACATAGCACGTATGAAATAGCTTATTCGGTGAAGTGCTAGCTGATACCAAGCGCAAATCAAAAATAGCATAAAATACAGGGTAGCTATTCCATGACAAGATGACTGCCCACAAACTTCCTTGCCCAGCTAACAGATACCAATATTCAGAGAGAAAGTAGAAATAAGTAGGAGAGGGAACAATTCCAACTCTGTGCTCAGCTGGGGAGGAGGGAAAGTGGAAGGATGAAAGGCTGTCAGACTTAGCTGGTTAACAGTAAACAGTTTTGACAGTTCTAGTGTTGTTCCTGCCTGATTTCAGCAACTATGTGTGATCCAAGAGGTAAATGCATACCTCATCACATCTCAGACGGTGTCCGACTGTCTAGAGCATACTGCGGTGTCGTTATGGCCTGGGCATCCTTCCCTTGCCAAATGGCAAGCACAGCGTGCCAGTGGCTTGCCCTGACCTAAAGCAAGGTTTCAGTGAGGTATGCACCCAAAGGTGGGAATCGTTGAATGAGCTGTTCCTGCTCTCTGATGGCACCTTGCTGGGTCTTAGAGCTGTGAGTATTGCAATATAGTTTGGTGCTGTAAATGTCTTAATGTCAGGACTGTGAACTCCCCATGTTACCTGCTCTATTACGTGTTTGACAGCACACAAGTAATTCCTTTTTAATGACTGAAGACAAGCTTCCAGAAGGGCAGCTCCCAGTAAAAAGTGAGCAGGCTAAGTCATACCAGCACGCTAATTAGAAGAACATAGGAATTGTCCTATTACAGGGGTCCATACATCTTGGTATCCCCTTTCCACCAGTGGACATAAGCAGATGCTTGGGGAAGAATAAAGACAGGACAATTTCTTAAAATTGTTTCAGCCCTCACCTAATGGCCGCTTCCAAAACTTGCTAAAAGGGATGTGGTTTCTATGTGGTTAGTAACACTTAAGGCTTTCCATGGACTTCTCAAGTTTCCCCTGGCATCCCGTTTAAACTTTAGCATTCACAATATCCTTACTGCTCATATGGAAAAATTTCTGTTTAGATGCAGAGCTATTAATGCAAAAGGATTTATGCCATTAACTAACTGTGAAAATACAAAGCAAAATAGTGGTCTCTGTCTGAAAAAGGGAAGCCATCTGAAAATGTAGACCAAAACTGTCTGATAGGGGTCTGCATGTTAACATCTATGATCCTTAGTATTTTAAATGTGCTTCTTCGTGTTGGGTTCACAGTTTATCATCTCTGCCCATCAGAGAATGGTGTCATCATGCTATAGTTAAAACATTTGTGCATGTGCTATAGAAATTACCAGAAAATTTAATAGACTTCATGTGGCAACAGCTGCCTTTCTTATGATGCCAGTGTTACAGATATGAAAAGTACAGAAATGAGAGCAAAGAAAAGAAATCTAAACTAACGGGGGAAGGGGGGAGAGTGGAACCACTGCAAGACTTGTCTTTCTGAAAACTACCTGATTGCTTTTCAGTTCTATACTTTTTTTTTCCTGTTGACAAGCAAAGCTTGGGAATAATAAGTGCTGCATGAATTAAATCCATCACACTTGACTGACTGGATACCATGTACTGGATCTTCAAACCAGTCTGGGTTCTATCAGTGTGCCGCTGTTGATTTCTGTGCTTTGACAGAAAATAGCTGAGACAAATGATGGGGGGGGGGAATCCCACAAACGTTTTTGTGTTACTGTAGCTATAGCTAGTAGTTAATGTAGCACCAGATTTCCCCTATCTAAAATACCACAGAGCATGTGAGCATGGTTTTGTACATATTGGTCAATAATTTCTAAATATTTCTCTGTTGATACTGCACACTGTTCTTTTGTGTCTCTTTAAGAAAGGATTATTGACAGCAAACCAGGAGGGTAGTTACTCTTGTCCGCCTACAGCATGTCGGTTCCAAAGCATTGTCAGCATCCCCCTTTGCAGTACAGCCATTCTGTGCCAGAGATACCAGTCATGAACTCAGATGAGAATGTAAATCCATCCCATTGAAATGGAAATTGGCAAAGACGTTGCACAGGTCTTTCACCAATCGCTGTTTATTTCACTCTATGTTTTTAATTCTCAGACAAGTACTAGCTTTGAAAAAGCATTTTATTTTTCTTTCCCTCTTCCTTTTTTTCTGGTTTTTGTCTGTTCCATTTTACCTCATGTAAGAGAGATCAAATCCCATCCCTGGCTGGACCTAGAAGAACTGGGACCAAAAATGCCCAAGAGTGGGCTTGCATGAGGAGTAGCGGTGCCTCCTGATGGACTACTGGAGGGCTACTTGTTTTTTCTCATGAAATGTATAATAGAGTAGCAAATGTTGAATATTCTATAGAGTGCACTACAAATTGCTCCTGGGCATGGCGCTGTGGTAAGACTGGGGAATGGGAGGTTTCAGCTGAAGTTTTGCTGTTTGCCTTGTGCCACACTTCGATAAGACACAGTACCTTTCTGCCTTGTCATTCATCTCTTCATGTTATTAATCCTTGGGGCAGGACTGTTTCTCCTGTGCTTGTCTAGGACTTGGAATGAAGTTTTCATGAGGGATCTGTAGAAGCCACTGTAATTCAAATCATCAGTGCTCAAAAGGGAGTTGTGTACGAATGAATGTGCCAGGCAGGTACACTAATGAAGTTCAGCACCTTCTGCTTACAGGCAGGAGAACAAATAGGTTTCACACCATGCTACAGTCTCCTCTCAGGTTTCTAGACTTCATTTTGATTTCTTCCTTTTGATTACTTCATTTTGATTACGATTAAATCGTAAGATTCTGTTAAAGGACTTCTCTGTGCATAAGTGAAATCCATTTGGGTTCATCCCTGTTAACATCTGTAGCATATTTCATCTGAGTGATTATGGTCATTTTGGATAAACTCTGCATTTCATCAAGGGTAAATACATGTTGCTGAAGGGAATGCATGCAGCAGTCACTGGTTTGCAAAACATGCTGCTCTGTGACATTTTCTACAGATGGCTCTGTTAGGGCGAAATGTTAAGCCTAGGATTTTATCTCTCCTAGGGGAAAGAGAAGACTTTACCTATCTTTCTTCCTTCTGCTGTCCGAAGTACTACATAGCCTAGAAAACAGTAAATACTTTTTACATTTAATAACATACTGTAATAATCAAGTATGGATCTGATTACTAAAACCTTTCAGTATCTGAAGTGGAAGTTCCTTATTAACATAGGAGTCTGGTCTAAAAACTCATTTGTATAGTACCAATTTACAGTAATTCCTCACAACTTCCAAGTAATGTGTTCTAGGGGAAGAGCATCACAGATCTCCCCAGCAGGTACAGCTTAATTTAAGTGGCATGAGGGGACAGTGCATACCGGTGGCTGTTCAGGAATGCACAGTGCTAATGGAGGGAGTTAAAGTCCCTTCCTTGCATGTCAGTTTGTGCCTTTCACTGGTGTAATAATAGAACTTTGAACAATTATTTTTGAAATCAGACATCAGAAATCAGTCGGTCATGGGTTGTTCGCAGTAGTACTTTGTTTAAAAAAAAATCCCAACAAACTATATAAAATAAATCGGTGTCAGACTCCAAATCCCTAATCCTCTTCATCATATTTGTATTTTATATGATACAGAAAATGATTGTTTCATTGCCATACGTAAGGCCCGTTTCAAGGCTGCTGTTTCAGCTCCTTTACAACATGCCTATAGCACAACAGCTGGTTTTGGTTCCCTGAAGGCAGCTAGTTTCCCTCTTACAAGTTGCCGACGCCACAAGGCAGAAGTGGCCTGAATTCCCAAATCCCTTCTAGGGTAGCAGCATCATCCTTCATGCTTCAGTGCTGTGTTGTGGCCGTTGGAGGTGGTGAGCTAATGAGACCATGTCTGACGGGAATTCTTACTCCTCTACAAGACCCATCCCATGCAGTCTGGGCCAGAGTCAGGTCCTCAGTCTGTCTTGAAGGCTCTCTGAAAGGTGGGATCTCTTTTTCAGCCCAGTACTGTGAGGTAGCTTAGACAGCTTGTGATTAAAAGCTTAAGAATTAAAAAAGGCAAAAAAGCTTTGGTAAAAATGAAAGCTCCTTCTCTATGAGCAGCAGAAACAGTATCAGAGCAAAAGCCTCGTGACGTACTGCTGTGTATGTTGCACTTCCTCAGTAACTCCCTATTTATGATAAGAAATTATGAAAATCAATTTAAATGGCTACTGTTTAAAAATACCTTTCAAAGTGGTTTCTACTTTAAAGTTGTCTGCGTATTCACTTTTAGAATTTTTGGATGTGCTTCACTGAAGAAAACATTTTTGTCTTTTAAACATTCTCAGAATGAGACAAGTTCACTATTTCAGCCCAGGTAACGGTTGCTTTTTGTTTGAAGAGTTATGGACTGCTGTGTATCATAACAGTCCTTAGACAACTTGATGCACACTAATTTAACATTTTCAATATGAATCTCCCTTTATTTTAATATTGTCTTAAAAATAATGGGGATTTCTTCAGCCTCTACAAGTTATTGTGGTGGCCGTCCTAGGTTGGAGGAGTTTTACCGTCACTGAATTAAGACAATTTCTCCACCTTCAAGAGCAAAGTGACAAAAAGGAGCTCTCAGCGTCTCTGGTTCCAATAAAGAAAACATGCAAATGGAAACAAAGATGTTTCCACTTACAGAACAACTGTTCCTAAGACATGATTAAAAATGTTCAAATTTCCAGTAATGTATATATAACATATTCCTGTCATCTGCAGCATATTGATAGGAAACCTTAAACAGCAGATGCTCTGTGGGACTTTTAAACTGAAGTCCAATCTATATTGGAGACAGAACTTATAATGAGACATAACGTAGTTGTGAGACAAGACATCACAGGCAATTTCCTGAAGGAAAGAGTGAGATTTAATCACTTTGGGCTACTTCTGCAGCTACTGCTGGGGCATGTTAGTTGCTCTGTCAGAGAGGGAGATGCTTGTCAAGATTGTAAGCGAACTGAATTGCTGCCAACCATTTACTCACAGACAACAGATGATTCTCATAGACTATTTGTTTTATTTCTGCGCATTTCATCTTGTGCTTTGCTGTCTTTCTAAAATCCACGGCCTGTTATGTTACTGCAACAGGACATTAGCAATTATTGCTGTTAAAGTGCTTCACACACAAGCAAAGCCTGCTCTCTGCCACGTTAGTCATCAGAGCTCAGTTCAGTTATTATCTCTATCAGCTCTAAAAGTTCTAATTCTAACAGCTTTATCTCAGGGAAATAATTCTACAATTTTTGATTGATAAAAGTAATTTTTCAGCTACGTGGAGTTAGCCAGTCTTGGGTTATATTAAGTGGGATTTGACTCTTTCTGAAAGACTTCCAAGACATTGGAACAAGACATTTAATGGTGTAGGGGTGGGTGAGAGCTGCTTCCTAACTGCCAGGCACAGAGAGATGAGGGGGATGAAATCCATGTTATCTCAAGATTCATATTTTCTGCAGCTCATGTAAAATATCAGCCCCAATTAGCATTCTTGTTGCCAGTCTCAGCTAACATTCTTTTGCAGCAGTGTGAAGGAAAAGTGATACTCGGCAGATAATCAGCTAGGTAATTACTCAAGTAATTACTAGGCAGTAATTCCTAATCCAAAGGCAGGACATGGACTGTCTAACCAGCAGCTCTTGGACCATTCTGCCAGCCTCCATGCTGTGTAGTGGCTGCCACTCCTCAACAACACTTATCCAGTCTTCCTCATCCTATCCTCTCCTGTTGGGATTATTTGCAGCCTGCAGTCTCCATCTTGATTTCTAGGTTGATTGCACAGATTGTAACTCAGGGCAAATTTGGCAGAAGGACTACAAGGAGGTAAAACAAGGAGAGACAGATGGGTGAAAATGACATTGACCCAATTGCCTTGTCTGAACTAGATGGAAAATTATATCCTTGTCCCATCACCCTCCACATATCAAACAAATAAATTTAGTATTTCTGTATTAGTTCTGCAGTATCATTTCCACGGCCCAGGGATGAGTGTTCCTGAAGTGAATGCTATCCTGTATAATCATTTGAAGCAAGCCTCACTGTCACCACCTTTTCTTTTCTTTCCTAATACCTCCAGCCAAGCATCTTCCCCACTTCAGACCCTTGCCACTGGCTAACAGCACCAACTGAAAGGTCCAGCAAAGCCTGTTAACATGGATTCCATGCGGTACCTTGCATCATCTGATGTTGATGTGCCTCACTGGCAAGTCATACCTCACTGGTTGGGAACCAGTGCTCTACTGTAGTCTGGGATGCTGCAGCAAGAAGTCACGAGCAAGTTCTTGTTTTATTTGTATCGTCTGGTGAAGGAAGAAAGAGAGTAATAAATTGATCCTAAAAAATATAGCTTTATTGTAGGGCATAATTCAGGACAATGACCTAACTGGAATCTCTTTCCACGATAAACTTCACAGATATCAATGTACTCCTGAAAGTGGGTAAAGGATCTAAATTGGGGGTTTTTTTGAAACACCACAGCTATTATCAAGAGCAAGACTGTATTCCAAGTGATTAGCATCCTGCAGACCACTTAGTCTTATCTAGGGCCATGTCATAAAGGAGATTGAAAAAGTGAAAAATTTTAGGTTTCCATGGCAGTGAATTGGGAACAGCATCACCAGTTTCAGTGCAGAACTCGTGGGAAGAGAAAAATATGGTCCAAAGGATTATGGCCGAGAGAAAGGAGGGAGCGTGGGTGGGCTGGAGACCCCAATTGCCAGAAAACCTGAGATACCACATTTTACTTTTAAACCAATAATTTTCATGAGAAACTCGCTTTAGTACTCAGATATTTGTTCTCAGAAATGTAAAGGTGTAATGAGAGTGTGGGGGCAGTATTCAAATGCAGAAACCAAAGTTCTCAAAAGCAGAGGGAAATTAGTGTTGGTGGCAGAGAGACTGTCCATTCTTTCATTTCACCTGGTTGCAATCAGCTTTTGAATTTTGGTGTGCCTTCTTGGCCAAGAAACCCCTCTGTCGATTTCCATGAGATTTAATCAGGCTGTTGAATTGTCAGGGTATCCATAATTTACAGAGGTAGTGTTTTGTGATTGATTCTTTTTTTCTCTTTTTTTAACAAATAAAAGCATATACCATTACAATAATTCACACTCAGAAGAGCATTTTCCCCATTGCATTTAATACAATTTCATTAAGTTAGCACAATCCAAATTAAAATGTGAACAAGATACTTGTTTAATATATCAAAAGCAAATTAAGTCTGGATTTGAAAAGGTGTTAAAGCTTTTCCTTTCATAAAATAGAATTAATTCTAATTTGTCTCTGAAGTTTCAACTGAAATGAATTTATTGTTGAAATATAAACCAATAGTGTAAATCCAAGCCGAACACAATTAACAAAGTGAGGAAACTTCATAAGGTTCCAATGAATATGCTTACAAGCTGAGGAACAAATCAGCATAGCACTACTGAAATTATTAGAGCTGCGATGGTAACCCTTTTGAAGTTTATGACCGTGGGAGAGGCCAGGAAGAGTGAAATAAATACATAAATACGCAGAAAATGTTCATATGTTTAGTAAACTTACACAGGTAAATTTTGACAAGTGTTTGAGGTGGGACATTAATAATATGAACACTTTATCTGAAGTCCAGTATTGGATGTAAATACGGACTAGCACTGCAAAGATGTCTTATTTGAGGGTTACAAATTCTCTCTTCCTCTGTCTGCATTCTTTTGTTTCTGTTCTTCATATTGTGTAGCAAATGAGTTTACTAAGCCTAATGTGCACACAATTGGCAAACATAACATAGACGTATTTGTCTAAATTGCTGAAAACCAATTTTGAATTTGGAAACGTGACTATTTTTCAAGAAGATAATTCAGTTGTAATGGAAAAACACCATACAGACTGTCAAAACTAAATGACAAAATACAAACTGAAAACATCAGATGATGATACCTAAACAGGCAGCCTGATTTAAAAAATGTTGAAATTTGATAATTAGATCATGCTGTTGGGCAGCTAATTCTGAATTTAATCCTAAATTTTAGGCATCTGTTTTTGGAAAGGTTTGCTCTCTCAGCCTCAGTTTTTCTTTTTGTAAAGTTGGAGTAGCGATACTTCCTTTCCTTACAGAGATGGTGAGAGGATTACTTCTTTTCACACTGCTTTGAGTATGGAAAGTCCTATAAAAGCGTTATCTGAAAATTTCAGACAACTCTAGTGTTATCCTATTACCCACTCATAGAGGCAAGTAATGGATAATTGGGTTCCTATTTACCTTCATTAGATAACAGATTTCTCATTTAACTCTATCAATAGAAAGATTAAGAGTCCTTGTTACTCCAGGAGAAAAAAGTTGTATAGGATAGGAGAGGTGAATAATAGTGAGTAGAAAGCCATGGTTGTAAACCAATAGATCTGTTGCAATAAAGGAGTTTCAGGCTATAAAATACCCTCTTTAACCTTTATGGTCATACTTCTAGTTCAATACATGGAGACACATTATTCTGTATCATGTGAAGCAGAATAAAGTGGCCCATTAATTGCATCAAAAGTTTACAAGCTGACTTCATATTTTCACACCTATCATGTGAAGACAGATTATGAGACTCTCCTCTGAGTTAGAGCAGAGCCAGTGGAAAGGCAGTGGGAGCCCATCTTGACTTCCATGACCTCTTTGGGTTAATAATTACTTACTGTACCTTGCAAGTTTTTCTTTTTTTTTTTTTTTTCCTTTTGCTATAGCACTGGTGTGTTTGCTGGGTGTACACAACACTTTTTCTGCATTATACTTCTGTTTCAATAGAATCCTCTTTTTCTTTGTGACTGGTAAAGCCTTTTTTAGAAGTTTGGTCAAAGAAGAAGGGTAGAAATTAAGTTTTCAGCCTGAGACATGCATGTGCCAAGTTCATAATCATGTACACAGAAATGAGGTGCTGCTAACTCCTTTTGGTTGTCATAGCCCATGACACTACTGAACAGGCCTTCCCACTGGAAAATTTCTGATGTTGCTAGCAGCAGGTACTAGACCTAACTAAATACTGTTTTCTAAAGTCCCAAAGATGGTTTATTCTCTACCCCTATCAGGCAGAATTTTGGTACAGGGGAGCAGTTACTTCTGTGACTCGCATTGCTTTCTTTATCATCTTTTATCCAGGAAGCATGCTGAAAAGTACTTAGCCAGCTTCCAGACAAAGTTAGTGGTTTCTGACTGTGCCATGTCCATAGAAAGCTACATCTGATGGAGCACAAGAATGTTTTTTCCACAGCTGCGCCATATTTCTAAACTATTCTCTGTATTTATCTGCAGTGACCTTATAAAAGTAATCTGCCTTTATGGCTACAAAGTTTAATTGCTGTAGTTCTGCTTCAGTTTTGCTTCCACTGGGGTTTCTCTGCCTCACGCAGCTCTAGAGTAGCATTTATCGGCACACTTAGTCCTTGGAATAAACTGATGTAGCGGGTTACCGTAGGGTGCTCTCTGCCTATGAAGTGTCAGGTAGCCTGTAACTTACCCTGTTAACCTTTAAAACCTGTAACAGAGAGACAATATTATATTGCAAGGCCACCTTTCTGTGTCAGCTCCCTAAAAGTTCTCTTTGTTTTGGTACTACCCGTATTTCTCAGGTTTCCACTGTCCTTTCTGTAGCAACCAGTTTCCTGGTGCTGCTGGAATGTCGAAAAAGTGATATTCTTCTGGATATTTCTGCCTGTTTTGGAATCAGCGGAGGGAAAAGTTTCCCCCACTATACTAATTAAGGAGCATACTATTTGGGTAGCACTGAGGTTGATATTATCTGCGTCTAGGTTTATAAATAGCATCTCTGTTTATTTGTTCGTCTTCCTGATAAATATAAAGCTACCATAGAGTCAGCACTTCAGGAACTCCAGCAGCGGGCAACCCATATGCAGCTCACATATACGGTATTGATAACGCTTGTGTTAGAGATGTCATAAACTGTGGTCGTGCAATGTAGTCAAGAGCTGGCAATTACCTTCATCTTTGTGTGAACGAGGACTGAGCATACCTGCTACCCTTACAGGTCATGTCAAACAGTAGATGCGCCATGCAAGTGTAAGTGCTACAACAGTTGACTTTCCAGAGAGTAGGTCAGATACAGATGCACAGCCTCGCCCCATATCCCCATGTTGTGCACATTGCCCAGCAGAACTGCAGAGGAACACACATGGGCAGAGAGCAGCTTCTGGAGCTGAGCTTCCCTCAGCCCCTGGAAGAGCATCTCTGCACAGCCCCAGCTGGACCTCTTTAAAGACCTTATTTTTTCTTTCCTCCTTTCTCGGTGTTTACTTTGCAGCCACTCCACTGCATTGTTTACAAATTCAAAAATAATCCCTGTCAGTCTCTGAAGTGCAAACAAACTATGTTTTTTCATGGCGTACTGGCAAACCCTTAAATAACTAGGACATTGTATTGGCAACGAGAAAAGAAAGCATTTACATAAAGAACAGCTTGCCACACTTTGTAAATTTCTTCTGCAATCAAGAGAAAAATAAGGCCGCTAGATTTTCCTAGCACAAATTTTAATGATTATTCTGTGCTATTATTTGATATGAATATTTTCAGTAAGACTGCAGGAAAAACATTGCTTGTAATCATTTCATAATGGAAAAACATTCGTGTGGGTCAGGCAATGTCAAGAAGACTGGGAATATATCAGTAGGCAGCAAAGGTCAGTGAGGTAGAAAATACATAATTATGATGTGGCCTGTTTAACATCCATGGTTAGGGAAAAGTAGTCAGATTGCAAAATACTGGTCCTTCTTTTCTGATCTTACTGTAAATATGTTTTCCTGCAACCTTTGTATGTCTGTCTTAGAAATAGGAATGAATTAGGAAGTAGCAGTGTGCTTACAGGGCAAGGACCTTGAGAGCAGCCATGAGAAAGTACATTAGACAGTCAAGGGAAAACACTGCAAACCCAGCTTCTGAATTGTAGCATTTTAATGATTTTTCAGAGGCAAAAAAGCCCTTTCAAAAGTGTATAGATGATCCCCTAAAGGAGGTTTCCTTCGCTATAGCTCCCCAGCACAGATTATAACACAGAAAGGAAAAGTGTGATTCAAGATAGTCAACTGTTTCAGTGGCATCCATTGACAAAAGGTGATGACAAAATGAAAGAAAGGAACATGAATAACATCAGTTCCTGTTTTTACACATAGAGAACAAGAGAATACATCTGCTTTAGGCTTTACATGGCCATGAAGACATGGGTGCCTGAGCCTCGCTGGGGAGAAATGAGCATGTTTTATGCACCAGGTACAAGTGTGGACCAGTTCATGTTTTCCAGACTTCACAGTATTGAATTATACTGCTATTTTTCAGTTGTAAACTTTTCAAATTTATGAACCAGACATGATTAAACTACTCGGTAAAGGAGATAAATGAGATATTTTTCCAATTAAACAAAATGACTTCTTTAAGTCATTGTTTTAAGAGTTCTGTCATTCTGTTGGGGAGGAGGGAGAGGAGGATGCTTCATCATAAAGAAATACTGGGAAAAGATGCATTTTGGAGAGGGGAAAAAGAATGTTAATAAAATTTGTAGGTCATACTGAGGTGAGTGGTGCTATAAACATTACAGGAGTAGAGACATAATAGTGCAAAATAGTACCTAGTGAGAAAAGTATATGCACTGGAAATGCAAAATCAGAGTCAACCTGAAAAAAATGCAGACAGATATCTCCTGGGGAAATTAATCCTGAGCACACGCATTCAGTGAGCAAGAGAGAATTGGGAAATTGTAGTGATTAACAAGATCCTGAGGTGAAGCTAGTCAACAAATTAGACAGTAGTAGCAGTATGATACAGGTAAACAATGGTGCAATTTTAGGATGCATCATGTTCCAAATATGGTCATTTCCTGGTCAGAGAAGTAGTACAAAGTTCAGGCATTAGAGATGGCTAATGTCAGAAGCAAGCTGACATTGGATTTCTGTGGTGCGTGGAAGCCCTTATTCTGGCTTACTGCACCGAGAGTTTCACTCCTGCTGATTGATGAAAATAGAGATTGATATCTCATGATGTGAAACACAACAGCAACTTTCCTAATTATTATTTTCAATCAAATAATTGTGATTTTCCTATGAGAAAAGAAATAATGAAGAAAAATAGAGGCCTGAACCACTACATTGCTTTTAAATGTATTCAGTTTGTACTTTAGTCTGGGAGGAGAGCAATCATTTCTTTTTGTATTCTGATGGAAAACTTCCTCCTTCCTCCCCACTTCACAATTTCTAGTAAAAAAATTTTAGCATGATAATCTAGAAATCATCTCAATAGTAAAGAATTGCAATCACCAGTATTATCATGTAAGACCAAGGCAGACATGCACTGATTTCATATAAATGGCTGAATGCACAAATGCCAGATCGATTCCTTTATACCAATAACCTCCCTGGTCCCCGGTGGAAAAAAATCAGATTACAAATTGAGTTAACAAAACACTCAAATGTCATCCCAGCACTTTATTTTAACCCTTCTTGTAACTGGGAAATATGTCCTGAGCCAAAGGCTGTTAAAATGCATTAGTTCAGGGAAGTACTTGAGCATGTGCTTAATGTTAAACATCAGGCACCACGTTGGACTCAAGGGTGATAATCTGCTGCATTGAGGGCTCATTCATGTAGTGACCACCTGTAGCTTCAGTGGGAAGGACCTTCACAAGAAGCATGCAGGTAAAAGCAGACGTCAACAACCTGCTCAAATAAAAATCTGCCACCCCCAAACACCCAAAATTTATTTCCTTTCCTCAAGAAAAAAATTGCTTAGCCATTGGCAGTCTCTTTCAGATGAAGTAAAAAGCAATTTAAATTTCATCCATGACTAGCATTTTCTTAAATTTACAAAGTGCAGAAAAAAATTAGTATGTAAACATTTAATTTTTGCTTGCTTCTTTACATGGGGCTGTCACAGCCCAAATTATACTAGGGAGCCTGTTCTGCTAAGCTTTGCAAAAATGTTAGTCGTCAAGAAGTTCGAGATCAGTGCTCTGACCTTTGAGAGCTGTATTTGCTTATCTCTAACTTGTGCTCAGTTCTTATCCTGCAGTGAAAAAGAGCCTGTATGCAGCTCTCGTTTACGCTTTTTTTTTGTTGTTTGTTTCACACTGGGGAAAAAAGAGACAGCAAACCCAATTTTGGTCCCAAGTACATTGATCTAAATCTCTGCCAAAATAAGTGGAGTCTCTTTGGAAGAATATTTTTCCATTGCCTTTGTCCCATTTTGGATTTCTGCTTCCCTGCTGTTTGTGTCACTCATCCCACCACAGTTCTTGTGGTGCCTGTCACTCTCAGAAGGAGAACAGCAGCTTCCCATATAGTCTGATGGAGCAACACGACATTCAGTGGTTTTTAATCAGATAATACAGTTCATGGAAGAACTGTGAGCCACAGCTGATAGGTGAATGTAAAATACAGCCCTTGCTCTTTTAATCCCACTTGCTTATTTTGCATAAGAACAGAGTGTTTGTAAGTGCCATACTGGAAGCTCATTATACAAGAGGAATAAAATTCAGCTTCTTGTTTTTATGTTATTTTTGTTGGAGACATATCCCATATAGGGATCTCAACTATAAAGAAGCCTTAGTGTAAAAGAAAGAGACAATAGGATCAGGGACAAGCTTAATTGGCTTTTTCAGATGTTTAAAACATGAGGCCAGCACATTCATGTATGTAATGTACAAGATGAGTTTCTGGTAAAGAACTAAATGAAGGATCTTATAATGGCATACTGAATATGTGTGAATTTCCAGAGTTTGGTTTTGGGCCAAGACATTATGTTAGGGTAAATAGTCCACAGTAGCTATCAACACCAGTAGTACAAGCAGCATGATGCATCTGCAGTAGCGGTGGTGAGTTTTGCTCTAGTCTAACAAATCTGGCAAAAATCTCCTTAGCTGCAGACAAAAATCATTTGTTACCTGGGATTCAGGAAGATCTCCAGAAAGACTTACACTTGGTCTGCAGAACACAGAACCTAGATTTCTTTCTGTCGGATGCAAAATCTATCGGGCACGTGAAGAACTCTGTCCTCTGATCTCCTCAATATGGTCAAATCCTTCTCTCACTTCACTGCTGTCAATCAGCCCTTTGCAGTGATGTTTCTGAGAGCACCATGTCTTTCACGTGGCCTTTGTCCTGGAAGGGATGGGGGGCATTCATCAGCGCCCTTAGTCTCTTCCTAGCAGACACAGGAGGGGTGAAAGACAGTAGAATGTTGTCCCTAATGAAATAATTTGTCCAGTACCCACCTGGTTTCCCCAACAGCTTCTGCTGTATCTCCGTGTCACTGCGGAATCTTACTTGAACCACAACATTTCTTCTTCTCTTCTTACTGTTTTTTTTATATCCTGAGTACATTTCCAGAGCTTCATTGTACCCTGATCGCTTTGTGTGTGCTGTTTTGCAGCTTACCTTAAGAAAGGTTTGTTTACAGTTGCAGAGTAGCCTCAGAATTTAAGCCACTGCAGCTCTAACAAACACTAATTTTACTTTCCAGTGTTTACTTTTAATTTTTCTTGCTTTTTGGTATCAAGTTCCCTTAGCATAATAGTGTCTGAGCAGTGGAGAGTTTGACATTTGCTCACTGACACGCAGAAATTCCAATTGACTTCAGCGGATTTTAGATAACACCTTCTATAGGGAAGAATCAGAGATGCAACAAAGGTGGTTCAAATTGTAAGCAAATCAGTTATTAAAAACATGCACTCTTGAATGGATCGAAACTATTTCTGTAAATTTGCACTGAACTCAGCAGGTTGTTTATCCAAAAAATGAAAAGTCAAAACATTCTGAAGCTTTGAAAACAAGGCGCGAAAAACATTTTTCATTTCAGAATTGTATCGTGAGATTAATTTTGTTGTCACTTTAAAAAAAAAAATATTGAAAGTATAGTAGCAGATTCAATTTGGTGAGGAAAAAACCCAAAAGAATCATTTTTGGTCAATTCACAAGTTTACTTGTTTGTTTAGCCACTAAAACATATCCCAAACTATTATTTATTCTCAAATACAGTAATTCTGACTGGAGTTTAGGTGCACGAGCATAACATTTTTTGGAAATATGACCATGTGCTATTTGAAGGCTGTGTTTTTTGAAGCAGACACATATTTTCATTCCTTTATCCATCAGGATAGTTCAATTAGATTCAGGAGTACTTTTTCTTTTTAATACAGTTACTTGCTGCATAATTGGTTAATGGACCACATTTGTGAGTTTGTTTGATTAATGAGGGAAAAACCTCATTTCTTAAACCAAGCTGCATCCTGAGAGCTTCCTGAGCAGTACCTGAAGTACCGAGTTGAAGCTAGCAACACTGGAAGAGGTCAAAAACCCATTTCCAGCGCCCTGGTCTGAAAACTGTTACAAATTCTGCTACGGTATGCTTTTATTGCACATTACTTTTAATAGGATATTATTGGTTTGTGAATACCCTTTTCCCAGATGCTGCCTACAATGTAGGTTTTATTGCATAGCAGTTTTAATGTGATTTTACTGCTTTATAAATACACTTTTCACCATTCTTTCCTTGATATCGTGGCTGTACCAATATGCTTGCACATTACAGTTAGTTCTGTCTTAAAATCAAGGTTAAAGCAATCACAGTAGGGCTTTACAGAATGAATGATAATTGAAAATGCATCTAGCAGGATGCTCTTGATATTCTATAAACAACTAATGCAGAATCTTTATTCATTATTTATCACTTGTTCTTTGTGACATTTCTTTACAAGAAGTATCTTCTTCCTTTCATAGAGCTGAGCCAAAACATATGTCGGGCCAGATGCATACATTTACCTCTCTTCTTTTGTCCCACCTTGAATCAGAATCTCTTGCTCTGCTTAGGTTCTGTCTGTGCATTGAACCAGCTGGTCCAGCACCAGCAGCAGCGGAGTCATTTCATCTTGCAACACACTGCTGCGTGTTCGTCCTACTTGTCGGGCTGCTTTTTAGTCTATGTTAAGTTCTGTGCTTGTTAGTAAATGGCTGCTTCTCCGTCTAGCTCAGCAGCATCTCTGCTACCAGAAGTGCCTGAGGATAGGGAGAGTTTTATGCAGATCTGACTCACGTCTACTTTTTATACCAGCTGAATCCTTAGCTAACAATATTGTGTTTGCTTGCTTTTCTCCAGTAGGGATGAAGGTTGAAATAAAGCTATTGATTTTCTTTGGAGTTAGTTCAGAAGAATATAGGTGAATGCATTTTTGCCTATCCCCACATTTTTAACCAAAGAGATTATTGCACCTACAGTCTATTTTTATTTCACTGGATTTGCAGAAAAAAAGCTGTTAAGCTTTTATTAAATTAAAACTGAAACCAATCATGTCTCTCCATACCTGTTTTAATTAGTTGCTGTTGATACCTATAGATTCTGATATCCTGTTCTGGCTCCTCTTTTGCTCCCAACCCCCTCCTCCTCCTCTCCCTCAGTTTTTGTTTTAGAACGTTGCCACTTCCAACTTTTCTCTATCTAGCTAGTTCCTCTTAAGTTGAACTAACTCCAGGTCTTCTGTTTCCTGCATGTATTTGAAGGAGAAAATTTAATGTCATAACCCTTTTTTGGCTTGCAGCTGCAGCTCAGCCATCCTGTTCTCCAGAAGGCAATTTACCTGATTTGATTTTCACTAAACTATGTTTTCCTTCTGAATTCACCGTATTTGCAGAGTGTACCATACAGAGGTTTTAAAATATGGGCACAAGATTTTGGTACCTTAATGTTCTATCTGTGCCCTGGTATTCCAAGATGTATTAATTTTATATCAGTAAAAAATTGCTGAGCCAAAATTTTAGGCTTCTGGGTAGAAATAATCTAGATTTCCTGACTAAAAAGCATTTATCCCCCATGGTGTGGTTTAGCGTCCTCTTTGCAACTGATAGACTGGAAAGCACCTATTTTCACATGGTATAGGTGCGCCATCCTGTTTTTTCAAAGTTCAGAACAAATATTTTTGAAGTAATTCCGACTCTTCTGCATCTCTATTAACAGCTGTAGATATTTGCCTCTGGTCGTCGTGGATTGGAGTCTTTATGTCCTTAGCAACCCATATGAAATTTCTGTACTTTTTAACCTATAATTTGTACTGGTATCTGTCTATCCCACATTTAATCCATCCCTGGATTTAGAATTAGGCTTTATTTTTATTGTTGCATTTACTTCTGTACTGAACCAGAAGTTGCCTGGAATTCTCTTCCTTCTTCACAGTATGGTTTTGATTTTAAGTAAGTTTTATTCGTATTTTTCTGTATGAATTTTCTTCTCAATCCATTTCTCTCATATTTTCTTCTGGTTTGGAAAATCAACACCTTTGAATTACATATGTATATGTATTTTGGTTGGAATGCTTTCCTATTCTCTCAAGCTGGACCTAGAAGGGTCGAGATCACTGTCCCTCAAACAACAGCCAGTGCCCGAGTCCAATGACTCATCTGACCTCCTGCATCAACACCAAGTCACAGTAGACTTATCTCAGGTGGGTTGTGGTACCTTTTAGGTTAGAAAGACCCTTATTGAAGTCAGTGGAAAAATGCCTGCTGACTTCAATGAGACCCATGTTTAAAACTATTTTTTGGTGTACCAAACTGTTCTATTTTTGCCTGCCTTAAAAAAAAGAGAATCAATCCTTCAGAACAGAATTCTTTTCATATTCTTTTTTCTCTCTTCTTGATTGGATTTGATTGGGGGTATAGCTTTGCAATTCAGTGAGGAGTAATGTCTCACTGTCCTTTGCCCTTTCTTACATAGTGAAGCATGCTGGCATAATTCAATAAGGTTCTGCTATGTACATATCTTCTGATCTGTGAAGAAGCTAATTTAATTCCAAATTAACTGCTCTCAAAAGTACGTTTTTTTTTTTCTTCTTCATTTTAACACATTGCAAGGCTACAAGTAACTGTAGTCCAATTTTAATGAGAACAATTGAAGGAAATACCATAGATAAATATCAGTGCATATCAGAGTTAGGATTTAATGGATAAAGAAAAATGCTTCTTCCATTGAGTTGTATATTTTCACCCTGTGTAAATGACTGTTTATTCAAATATATTTATGTTAGGTCTAATAAGTTGCACAGCCTCCTGCAAATGAAATTCTTACAATGGTAAGAATCTTATTTGCAGGATATCTGGAAGGGATTCAAATTACTATGCAGTACTTGTAATGCATAGAGCAAATTAAAATATAACATATCCTGTTCATCCTGATGCTTCAAAAAGGGTGTTTCTTATTTCTGATGGTGAACATACTACTAGTGACTAAAATCAGGTGGCTGCAGGATCAGATTTTGTGTAGAAGGTATAAATTCCTTTTCCCTCTACTTTGTACACTGTTTACCTATATAGTGGCTGGTACAGAATCCCATGCTGTTACAAACCACTAGAAATACTAATGTAACAGATGTTAATTTCTGTGGTTGTGATTCTGACTTAGGGCCAACTTTGGGTATAGCAAGGTAGGCAGTTGCCCTAGGGCAACAGGCTAATGGCAGCAGCAAAGAGCCATTCTGCCCATGCTGGAGGAGACAGGAGACTTACTTGTTTGAGCAGCAGCTATTTCCTAAGCAGCCAGACTGCTTTTCCTCTGCACAGTTACACATCACCGTCCTGCTTCCTTCAGCAGTTTCTCTCTCCACTTATTGCAGCCACAAACAAAGGAATACAGAGGCAAGAATACAGCTGTTGCTGGGAGGAGAGGGTGGGGCAGGGAAGCTCTGTTAGATTGCTGCACGGAGCGGGGAACGGGAATGAGGAGAGGATCCCAGGAATAGAGATGCTTCAAAGTTCGACTGGTTTAGTGAGGAAGGAAAGTGATTCATAAATTCTCTCCAGCTTCTCATTGCTCTTCAAAACCCACTGATCTTCACCTTAGCTTCCTTAACCTGGAGTCCTCCAACTTTTGTGATCCTCCTACTTATCCCCTTCAGTTATTTTGTCGTTAATTTTGCCTGCACTGCTTGAAAACATTAAAATTACTTCAGACAGGTTTCTTTGTGTGTCCTTGGTGTGCCTGTATTCATCTCTTCCCTGATATTTGCATTCTTCAGCAGACACAGTTGATTTTGTTCTGTGTTTGTCCAGCAGTTGACAAAGTGAAGGGGTTCAATGTCAGGGGCTTACAGGAAATAATTTGGGAAATAAATGCTTGGATAAAGTGTTCAAATATTTCTACACCAAGATTTTTTGTTTACTCTAGCCTTGTTACGAGTTTAAACACAAGCATTTCATCAACTTGTTACTTAAAGTTGCTGTCATGTTCAATAAGGCTAAGGCAAAACAATTAAGGTGTCCACACACATCTTCATTTGAATGGTCACATATTCTGTTCTTCTGGTTTTCTGCAAAGTCCTCAGTCTGTGCCTTGTTCTTGCAGCCTGTGGAAGGAACTTCCTGGCTTTGAGGAAAAAACCTACAACCCTGACGATTTGCATAAATCGCCAACCTTTCACATTTATCATCTTAATGAAGTTTGCAGATTTTATTCTTCCCTTTCCTCTTTACACATTTGGAGCAATTTAGAGACGGCATCTCCACTCACTCTTAGAGGGAACCCATTCCAACATGCTAACAAGTTGGAAAGGTAGAATTTTATACTGTGCAATAAAGGAAATATCACCGTGCTCATGCTTATCACATGAATACAAGAACTGATTTAAATTCTGTGCATGGCATGAAAGTATATGGCTATTGAACAAAAATAAAATTGGTATTTCCTAAAGCTTTCTATATTGACCTTAACTCTGAATTGTATCTCTAAGAATGAAAGTTACACCTGTTATGTGGTTCATATCTTAAGTAGAGTGCACATCCCTGTGTCTATCTTAAAAATAAAAACAAGAGAAATAGCTTTTTGACCTTCAGTTAATTATCTTAACTCCTGCTTTCTCTAAGCGAGTTTATTTCACAGCCTCATTCCCCCTTAAGCTATTTCCATAGATTTTCCCCCAAAATAATGACATGAAATAAATTATTTTTAAGGAGATACATAGCTCCATGAACAAGAGCAAAGACTCTCTTAAGTATTCATCATAAGACGACCATGGAACTTTGTAGTAATTTCATTTCATTTTTTGAAGTGTGGACTGTTGTTCAGGCTGCTCGTATTGAGTATAGGTCAAGTGTCAACCAGAAGAAAAGAGTGATCAAGTTATGTAAATAATGGAGGTCAAGAGAAGAACAATAAATCTCTTCATTTTTTTTCAGAAAATTGAAATAAAAATAGTCAAGATAGGAATAAAACAAATTAGATTCACTGAGCTCTTCTCTTAGACTCTTCAAAAGTAGGAGCAAATAGGATTTGGGGTTGGTTTTGGTTTTTTGTTGTGGTATTTTTTTTTTCCCCTGAATGTAATTCAGTCTGATTGCTTCTGCCTATGGTGAATTGAAACTAAGGAAAAGCTTCGTTAGCATCATGACATATTGTTATGCCTAAGTTCCATAATTCTTTCAGGTTTGACAAAAGATAAAGGCATGCTTTTTGGTCACAAGGACAGAAAAATAGAGTTTTCTTTGAAAATTACTGCAAGCTTCTCTGAAATGAGATTTTTTTTTTTCCAGCTTTTGAATTATTTCTAGTTCCAGCATAGTCTAAAAGTTACAGACCAAGAAGACTGAACCAAGCAGAGCAGAACATTCTTGTAAGAACATCTACTGTGCCTCAGAGAATTTGTTTGTATATCTGATGGTAACATATTTTGTACTTATTCGGGCCTCAGCACCACAGACTGCTTTTAAAGCAAAGCAAGTCGTAAAACTCAGAAGCTGCCAAGGTTGGCTAGAGCTGTCACCTTGGCACAACAGAAGCCCATCCAGTCCTACCTGCGAGCAGAGAGGCTGTATGGCTGCTCATGTAGCACCAGTCTAAATTCAAGTATGAGTTAGAAACACTTGGTTTTGGTTTTTAATCGTATCAGCTATCAGCAGGGTGAATGGCTTTGCAGCAAAGACTTGTAAGTTGTGTATTCCTGTGCTCTCAAGCATAAATAAACTGCAGGAAGCGCCATAGGTAATTTGCCTCTAAAAACACAATTAGAAAAAAGAAGATAAAAGTTTGATGATTTTCTAGGGCTCAACCCTGTAGTAATTATTACAGCAATATTGTCATTAAAATCAGTGGGGGTTTTGCCTCATTGAATAAGGTCTACAGGAGGAAGATAATACTATAAGAAGAGGTAAAGCATATATGAAGAGAACTAATTTGTTCTCAAGGAAGTCAAGCAAGTCAAACAGTTATCTCACCAGTGACTTTTGATAATCTACAAAAATTGAGTTTAAGACATTTGTGACAGAATGCCCCCACGGCAGCAGCAAGTGTAGAGTAAAATCCTTTGGTTTCACAGAATTACAGAATGGGTGAAGTTGGAAGGCACCTCAGGAGGTCATCTTGTCCAAGCCCCCTGCTCAAGAAGGGTCACCCTCAGCAGGCTGCCCAGGACCCTATCCCGATGGCTTTTGAACAATCTCCAAGGATGGAGACTCCACCACCTCTCGGGGCAACCTCTGCCAGTGCTCGGTCACCCTCACAGTAAAAAAGTGTTTCCTGATGTTCAGAGGGAACCTCCTGTGTCTCAGTTTGTGCCCACTGCCTCTGGTCCTGGCACTGGGCACCACAGAAAAGAGCCTGGCTCCATCCTCTTTGCACCCTCCCTGCAGGTATTCATACACATGGAACAATCCTTCCTGAGCCTTCTCTTCTCCAGGCTGAACAGTCCCAGCTCGTTCAGCCTTTCCTCGTAGGAGAGATGCTCCAGAGAGATGCTATGGTTTGATTTGGGCATTCTGGTTTTGCTTTTTTTACTGCTTTTATATGACTTCTGATTTGGCCTATCAGTAGGGAGTGGTGCAGAGGTGCAATATCTGCTAGGTCAGCATGAGTTCTACCCATCTGGTAGAGGTAATGACTTCAATGCAAGGACGTGTGTGTTAGATCCTTTACTGTTCTCTTAAATTCCCTTAGACCCTATTCATATACAGGTATGTCTCTGGTGAGGTAATTTTTGTGTCAAAGAACTGGAGGAAAAGGCAGCAAAGGTTAAATTACCGTATTGGTGGACCAAATGTGATAGACTAAAAGAGAGCCATAGCCACGTTCCCATCCAGCACATTTTTCTTCTAGCTCTTACAACTCTCGAGGGTCATTATGTATTCCCCCACTTTAAGATTGCCTACTTAAATCCCTTCACCCAGCCTATCCCAACAGTACAGTCCAGTTTCACTGAACAGATCCAGTATCACTGTATTCCTGCTGTTCTGAACTTTGCTTACTCTTGTCTCTTTATGACCCTTTACATCTGTGTCCAAGCTTCATATTTTTGAGCCTTATTGCCTTCATTTAGAGGAGGAATAGAAAAATGTAGTAATATATCCTGCTGCTTGGTAATCCCACAAAGGAAGACATTTTTTTCTCATAGAGGTAAATGAAATTCAGCAGCAACATGGATGTAGGCTCTGCTCATTCTCAGAAAAAAAAAACAAACCTTCTCCTGGATTTCTTCCACCAGAGGAGATATTGAAAATGAGTCTTTAAGACTGAACTTCAGTCTCACGGACTGACTGGAGTACAGGAAAGGTTTCATTATGCAGGAATATTTGGATAAGGCTTAGTAGATGTTTTTCAGCTACTTCAAACACCAGGTAGTCTTTTATCGTGCACTATATTGTACAAAAGCTAAAAAAGGGGAGAAGTTCTGGGAATCTGGAGTATGGGGAATTCACTTTCCGTCTGGAAGTGGTGGGTGACAGCAAAATTAAAACTTCGTGAAAAAGGTGATACTGAAGCACCGGAAGTTTTTATTAGCTTTCATTAAGCGAGGTGCAAGTAACTATTATAAATGTTGGAGAAGTGCATACTATGAAGCACCCAGAAGGGGCGTTTTTGAACAAAGACACATTATACCAGTAATGCTGCTGTCTTGTAATAGTATTGAAGAAAAGGTCATGTGTTTTTTGATGAAATAAGTGTGGAGTCCTTCATCTCATTCATGAGAGGCTAATTGATGAATCATGGAGTGGAAATCATTGAGGAAGGATTTGAGGATGTTTTCCAGGAAGCAGGACCAGTCTCTCAGAACAGAAAAGTCCAACTACTCCACAGTTGAGATCCTTAGGACATTCATCTTGGCCTGATAGCTCAAAGAGTGGCTGGGTAGATTGATTTTGCTGGGAATCACAGACCAAATAGAGAGTATTATGTGTTGCCTGTTACAGAGGGAAAATGAGACAGTTTCAAAACAATTAATGCATCAAAAGGAAATGTTTTGCACTGTGGGGAGAGTAGCATTTGGGGAGCTGGCCAATGCCAAGCAGATTTTCATGCTGGTTATTTCAGAAGGGTTCTGCCAGGTGTCTTTAGAAAACCATACACATGTTCGTGCACAAACAGAACACTGAAGCTTTCTCTGCAGACTTCCATTTCATTTGTGTCTGATACTTTGGATACTCTGGCTATTTCTCTGGAAAATATAGTGCATTTTTATGGTAGAGGGTTCTACCATCTTATTAGATTAAATTTTTTCTGAGGAAGTAAGGGTAGATCAACATTGTGACTGACTTCAGGCAGCTTTGGGATAAAAAAAGGCTTTGAGCTAAAGTCAGTCAGTGAAATAAATTCTGAATAACAGATTACATAACTGAAAGTGAGCAATGAAAGTATGCATGTGGATTACCGTAAGGTTGGTTCTATGTGCAATTTGATCTTAGTTCAATGTTAGTTTTCAAGGCTCTTGCCGATAGTTTTGGTTTGGAAAGGAAGAAATAGTATCAGGTGCTGTGACTTTAAAAACTCATCATTGCAAGCACAGAGGCCTTTCTGGTTTGTGTCCTTTTTCTTGTACTTTACATTTTCCATCACATCTACGCATATGAGACTGTTGCTGTTACACACAGTCAGCTGGAAGAGGGCATAAAATAAAGCTGAGTTATTGCATTGACACTGAGCGTTGAGTGATCACTGGACACCCACTGGAGAGCTCACACAAAGTTTCAGTAAACCCAGGACTCCAGCTAATAGTCAGAGCACTTCTCCCTCTTGTACACAATAAAAGTACAAATGGCAGTTCAGAAAATGTATAATTATGAATAGCAGAAGAGGAGAGATCACTTCTGAACTCCTACTGCTTTTGGTCAGCAGTTGAAGAAATGAGTTAAACTGAACAGGCACTATAATTTAAGTATCTATTTTGCCCACCACTGTTTGAACATGAGGTGGCAGGAGGGTTAATGTGTTTTAACTTCTCCCAGTTCGCCTATAAGAATACTGCCTACGCTGTCAATTTAATGTAGAAGTAACTGAGCGTTCAACATGGTGACAATTTCCCAGCTCCTGAGTAAGTATTGGATTTTTCCTTCCTTGGTTTCATAAAACAGTTTTAAAGACAAACCTCTTGGTAACTACCTGATTTCAAACATAAAACTAATGTACTCTGTTTGTTAATGACTAGGGTTATAAAAATATTTCATATTCTATCTACCATATGAAAATTAACACTGCATTATACTAACTCTTGGCTTGATGTAAAAATCTGTATTGCTGGCTGTTATGTAAAGTTGGATTTCTATGCTTTCACCTGGTAGAAGGTGCACTGTAAATGGCACATCTAATTAAAAAAAAAAAAAAAAAAAAAAAAAAAAAAGCTTACATGGGCAACAACATGAACAAGCGAATGCTTCAAAATTCAGTTAAGAATGAAAGAAAAAATGTTGCACTAGGGAACGCCTACTGCAAAATAGAGGGACATTTTCTGTGTAATAGTCATATAACTTCTTCGAAGAATTCGGGAGTTGTCATCACACTCATTAGATCATGTTGAGAATGCAGCCTCCTGATTATATGGAAAAATATTATTCTGTTCATTTAAAGGAGTGGGAAAAAGGACGTGATTCATTATTTTTAAAGCAAAGACCTATATAACTGGGTGTCTCAAGGGCACCATTACGCTCATAGAACTTTTTGCTTCTAGAGCTGATATTTCAAGCTGGCTTGTGTCCACACCAGTTGAAAACCACTACCGAGACCTGGTCCTACATTTCTTGGCACACAAAAAATCCTCTTAAGTCAGTGGTAGCTTTGTATGCAGAAGGAATTCATAATAAACCTCTCTTAATTGCTATTCAGTGGCTTTTGTGAAGTGAGAGTTCTCAGTTCAGTTCCCAATGGTGCCTTTGGCAGGGAAAGTAGCCAGCACCACAACAGCTAGTTTTGTCTGGTATCTTAGCTGGGACACAGTGAATGAACAGGTACCTACCCACTCGCTACTAGCTGTAAGCCTGAAATCACAGAGTACTGCCTGTTGCAAATGAAGCTGTACAGGTTTGCCTCTCCATTGTCCCAGCAAGTGAGAAGTGAGAAATAAGAAAAGTTCATTTGTTGAGAATCATTGTATACATTTAAAAAAAAAAAAAAAAAGAAGAAGACTGAGTAAAATAAGAACATAGACTGTAATTTAAAAACTTTACAAAAAATTTTTTCCATTTGGAGTAGAGAAATTCTTCAGCAGCTTCAGCTGATCCATTTCAAAGGTAGGCAGATGTGTTACTCTCCAAACGAACTGTAAAGCACTGGTCACCACTGGACTGCTTAGCAGTCCAACACTGTCTTTTAAATGTCTTTCATAATGATTAATACTAACACAGTACAATGCTAGGACAGTATCCATATGCTTCACTGTTTGGAGTTCTGCTGTGCACAGACAGCTGTTTTTTGGAAGAAACTTTAAAACGCCAGGCAGGTAGCTGGTTTTGCCTGCCTTGCCAGACTGCAGTGTGTCCTTTTGTCCTGTCCTAATGCTGTTTGCAAATACTGCTTTGTGTCACATCGTTGATCCACCATCGGTCTGTGGCACGGTTTATATCATATACATGGCTGCTGTTGGGTGTAGGTGGTTTTGACTTCTTGGGCTTGACCACGGTAGTTCTTTGCCTTTGGTCTGAGTATGAGGAGTCACTCCATTTTGGGGAATGCAATACATGCAAAGGGCTGCATGCCAGTACAGCTTTCTGTAGTGCAAGTACTGCTTCTAGCTGTTCCACCTCTGGCTTTCCAATCTCTTTGCTTTATTTCTCGACCATCACTGAATCTCTCATTTGCTTTTCTCCTCAGTTCCTGACTCTTAAATGTAAGAGAATGCCTGGGTAAGTGTTTCTCGTACAGATATGTATATTCACACAATAATAACAGTACTACCCTAAATCTCATTAGAAAATATTAATGGAAATTTCAAAACTATTGAAAAGTATTTTAATATGCCAGTCTGAGAGCTAAGAGGTAGGGGACATTCTTCATTACTCTGCCAGTTCTAGAAGAAGGGTTCTAGAAATGCTTATGCAAAGACTGATTTATTAAAAACTGCGATGCAGCTTGCCTCACATCAATGCTGTCACTATGCTACTTTTGGAAGAAGGAGCTTGAAAATCTGTTTTATTCAGTGTTTACATGGGCAGAGAGTAAGATACTATGGGACCAGACAAATTAAATTTGAGTTTGATCACTTCATATTGAAAGCTGAAGAAAATGAAAGGAGAAGGGGAAAAATTAGCTTATCTGTTGTTAATTTACTGCTTTGTTGGTTTGAACAATAGCTAATATACCTGTCCAGTGACTTAAGTACTGCATCGGGCCTTTTCTGATACCAAGTGAACACATATCAACAATTCATGCTTTTTCAAATACAGATCTTCTCTAGAAGAAAGCATGAATTATATACTATAGCTGTGCATATGACTTCTCACAAGATGCAAACCCTGGGCTTTCTGTTAAATGTCAACAAAGTTAAATTCTTGCTCTGTATATAAATTGACAGACTTATCTCTCAGAAGCGACTATGAAGGCAGAGAGTATGGTGTATACACTATGATGATGGAAGGAAAGAGGGAGAGGATTAATTCTTTTGCTTAAATAACATCATCAACATCTGGCAGAAATTGGGAAATGACATCTGTCACAGAACACAAGAGCAGAACCATTTCTGAGTAAGTGATATAATGGGAGCTATATCTTGCAGCTGTGGCAGTCTGCTAGCAAGGGAACCTGCTTCAGTGCTCCTTCAGGGCCACATAGACTGTACATAGTACAGCAGAGATCACCAAGTGGAAAATAGCGATAGCATGCTAAAATACATTTGCAGAAGACACGAGATTGAGCACCAGAAATCTACAAAGATGGATTTTTCAGAAGAATGTGTCCCTGTCCAGCACAGTAATTCATCTTCATCTAATAAGATATAGAGCACAGTCAAGTGTGCATAAATCATTCCTTGTTTGTTCTATTTGTACTGTACGTGTATGGGATTAGAGTACTTTGGACACTGTTTATGTCGAAGAGAAGAAATATTGCAGTGTTAAGATAAAGAAAGAAGGAGAATGCCCCTGTGCTACAGGCAAAGCATGCACCTCCACCAACCTGCAGTCAGGAACAAGCTTCAAATGGCAAATATTGTCTGGAAGAGCAAAAATACTATTTCTAGACAAATAATTTAAAAACAATGTGCTGTACTGATTGAGAGGGCCTGGTGGGGGATCGTGCCCCTCAGTGAAAAATACCTGACACAAAAACGTACTGAGGTGTAAGCTCCTCTGCAGGAATCAGAGCTCTTTAGTTCTTCCTCTGGCTCTGGTGCTCACTCATCGTGAAGTTGGGCCTTTTATTTAAACTCAGTATGCCTCAGCTTTCCCACATGCCTTATGGCATTTAATAGATAGGTCCATCTTAAAACCAGTTAAGTATTTTGCCCCTGTACTCCAGTTGGGTGCTAGATTGGGGGAAAAAGTTTATAAGGTAAATGTACCATATTACTCATCTGAGGCATGAGGGAGACTAACAGACTGAATAGCTAAGATTCAGGAAACCTTCAAGCTTTTTCAACATCTCTGTGACCACAGCAAACCAGTGTGTTTTTAAGACTGGAGCTCATTTGACTGACTAGGAGGATTAGGCCCACCCATTGAACAGAATGATAAGCAGAGATGATCAGTAATCAGCCTCCAATATCACAGTGCAGTCAATTCCCTTAACTTCTGCCTAAGATTATTGTATCACAACCCGAGATGCAAAATTACAAACACTTCCAGTGGTTCTACTGTATCTGTTTCTTACATTGTAAAATTACAACTTAAGTCCTGTAGCCTCTGTAGGCTACGTTTCAGTTGGAAGATGTTATATTGATACTATTAAAATTATAAAACTTCCGTATCTGATTTACGTGGAGAGTAAATGAAAGGGAAGAGAGAGGGAGGGAGGGTCAGTCGCCATGGTGAGATTTATCTTGGTGCAGTATCACTGACAGCCTCTGAAGCCAAGGATTGCTAGTCAGATGACTTAGATATTTTAATAGGGACTAACATGCTAAATTTACATTTGTGTAAATTGCCTTATAAAAGTTGACAATGCTTCACTGTATTTTTTTAGAGCATTGCTACTATAGGGTAAATTTTGTCTTCTTCACCTAATAATAGCCTTGCTGAGATCGATATTATTGCAGTTCTGCATAATGTGTGTGGTTTTGTTTTAAACATGTACATCTTATTTTTGTCTGGCTTCTCTGGGGAAAGAAAAAGAGGAAAAAAAGGGGAGAAGAGAGAGGAGAAGCGGGGAACAAGGGGAGGGGGAAAGAATGAAAAAAGCAAGAAGAAAGTCAGGACAAGGAAGGAAAAGGAAAAAAATGGGGGAAAAGGGAATTCTCCCCGTACTTTCTAAGATTGTTACCTATTTGCAGCCCCTTTGAACAGGAAACTCTTAGCTTCAAACCATGGGGACAGTGTGCTGGTAGAAGAGGAATAAAAGGGAGGAGGAACGATTCCTCAAAGAGGCAGAGAGATTCTGAGATGAGGATGTGGCTGCTTTGCTGATGTCCCCTTCACTGGTAGGAGAACATGGTGGCTGCCTCACATGCGGTTCATGTCTGAGCTCTGCCCTACTCACACCAGCAGCAAATGGCTCTGCTTAGCGGACAGAGAAATACACGCGCTCCTTGTGATCGCACTGCAGCAGCACAGGCCTATCTTTGGCAATCTAGCCCTCCTGAAGTGCCTCTTGATGAGAAGAGGCTCTGAGAATTAATCAGGGCTTTCACTGTGGTGGGAGAATAATACTTTAGGAAATACAAGATTTGTACATAGCTTGCTATTTTTGTTTGATTTTGTTCTTTATTCGATAGCGATTCATTTGTTTTCTGGAAGGGACAGACTATCTCCTGTGTAGTGACAGCCCTTTCCACCCCCCTGTGTTGATGGATCATGCAGAGCAACGCAGCCCCGCAGCGGCACATCATCGAAGCCCAGCCTGCACTCAAGCACAGAAGCAGGGGATGCAGCATGCCACCGTGAACGTGCTTCAGCCCGCTGGAGCCATGGGAAGAGGCTTTTACCCCCTGACTCAACCCGAATTAATTCCCTTAGTACAGTACTAGAATTATTTGTATCCTCATTTCAGTGTTGCAAATGGTGTTGATTCCTTGCCCAGGAGCATAAGACTGAGGCGATGCAAGAGAGGGGGGAAGCAGGGGACTCTGTAACTGAGTCCAGGCCTCTGAATCTGAAGTCACACAGAGATTACTAGGCCTCACTGCTACAGAGACTACTCCTATGTGTACAGTCAAGTGTATACTTGATTCATTTGCAGGATCAAGACTTTAAATGTGATCCAGATGATTACAAATCACGTTGGAAGACACAACGTAGTATTACAGAATCGCAGTAACGTTGTCATATAGCACAGATACCAGTTGTGCTCCCCCTGCTGAATTGAAGGATGATAGAACCATTGCTTACTATTAATGTATCTATATCATCTCAAATGTGCATGACACTTCACAGGCAAATAATGGGTAGAGAGCCGTATCTGGATTTTGTGTAAGTCAGCTTAGGTCTCTAGCTCCTTCTGTGCCCTGTCCTGTGACGTTCATGAGCTAGGAGAAGGCACAGTGCACAAGGGGTGTGGCATATACGGGGTAAATAAAATGAAATGGTAAGTCTGACATTTGGGGCTATGCTGAAGCATCATTTTCTAGGCACAGCTCCTAGAAAATTTCCCAGGGAATTACATACAGAATTCATGGCATTATAAAGCATTATAATTCACTGCTATTATATGACGACCAGCTGCTAGCTTAAACCTACTACAATTTCTTCTCCAGAACAACACAAGCTGAAAGGTAGAATTAAATTCCTTGTGACGGGAGCCACCTTTTTCATATATTTGCACAATATCTAGTGCAGTGGGGCACTAATAACAATAGGAAATTTCAGCTTTTAATTTTAATCTTCAGTCTTTCTGGGTCAGCATTTACCTTTAAGGTGACTTAACTTTTTGCATGGAATTACAGTCTCTGGATCTTTGAAAAGAACTGTTTCTCTTGAGTTTTCTGAGTGGAATAAAATACTCTTATTAGCCTCTAACCTTTTTAAAATCCTTCTCCCATATGGTATTCATGTGGCATCACATATTACAATATAGGATAATACCCTGGATAATATGTGCTATCATGAATATCCTTACTTGATGAACAGGGTAATTAAGATCTCTGTGCATGGTGCATGATTACATATGGGCAACCTATTGGCATAATTCGTTATGATTAGTTCAAAATACTAGATGACAAAAATAAGAGTTCTACCAGCATATCTGATATTTTAATCCATTTCATGTTTGGGGAGAACTGAAATATTAATAAGCAGAAAAATAAAGTATTTAAATTAATTCTAGCAGGAAAAAAAACCCAATATTTCCCTCTTTTTTTTTTTTTCTTTACCTGTTGACTTCTGGGACAGATGACAACCTGATACATTTCCCTGGAGGCTAACATCTTGTGTTCCAGAATACAAGCTTTCATTGAAAAATTATGATTTGGAAGGTGATGTTCATATTCATGTGAACAGAATGCAGGTGCTGCTCTTTGCTACTGCCTACAGACAGCCTGAAACAATGTGACAAACAAAGCCCCGCAGCTGTATGAGCTGGTAGCAACTTTAAACGTCAGCGGTGAGGATTTATTGTCATTGTTCTCATTGTTGTTGATCCCAGCACAATAAAAAATATAGGGTCACTGATCGATAAGATCCTCTTAAGTCATCAGGTCCAATCTAGCACTCTGATGAATAACGTCCTGTAGTCACTCAAGCTCCATCTTAAAGTTAGCTACGCTTTTTGACCTCGCTGTTCACAGGATGAGTCTGCTTCACTCCGATGATTTAAAAGCTTCTTCTAGTTTCCAGCCTACCTATGTGCACAGGTTTTACCCAACCATTTTTATGCTAAAAATCTCTTTTGTCTTAAATACGTGTTAGCTATGATTGTGTCTTTATCTCTCCCCGTTGCGTGCAGCAGCTACATCACCTCTTCATCTTGCTTGTCGTACGACAGGCTGCATGTTCCCCTGATCACAGTAACAGCTCTTCTCTCCACCTCTTCCACTTTGAATCTCTTTCCCTGAACTTTAAACAGCATTCCAGGTGAGGACTTACCGCAGCCTTGTGCAATAGCATCAACACTTTCAATGTTCCCACCTCTTCTTTTCCTCTGCAAGTACTGCTTGTGGTATTTTCTAGACACACCACTTTGGCAGCTGACAGACATTCTCTAACTTTGACTAGTACCCACGTCCTTTCTCACCTCAGTGATTTCCAACTCATGAGCTCCCAGTTTATAGCAGACTTTCATGTCATTGATCCTGCAGTGCGTTACCTTGCATTCTGAATAACTTCTCATTCCTGTGCAAACTCCTCTGTTTATTGCTCTTTGTTTGCTGCTTCCAAGAGTGCAGAGAAGCTAGACTGCGCTTTAGGTGTTGCATGTTCAAGGAGCAGAGAAGGCAGGAGGAATTTATTTGTACAGAAAAAGGGAAGAACATGAGGAAGTTGAAGGCAGTGCTGAAGGATGCTGCTTTTCTTTAAAAAAAAATTAGCTAAATTAGACTTGTTCTCCAGAGTTGCTTTTCCTGAAGGAAAGATGAAATTTTGATGATTTTTCCCGCTGACTGTAAATGACATTCTGCTTTGGGAAGAGTTTGGATTATTGCTGGACTGAAGAGCTGGGTATAGAAATTTAATTTTCTTCCCCTTTGCAAATTACAAGATTTTTTTTAGGACTTTTCCTTTGATATTGATGGCAAAAATGAGTTGGCTTTAGGGTAATAGTGCAAGTTCTTCTTAGCCCAGAGTATGTCCTGTTTTATTACATATCCTAAAATCACTTTTTAACAGAAGTTTTAATTACATATTACTTTCTTAAAAAGGGTAAAGATGCTTTAGAGTGTTGACTGTGCTTATAGCAACTTGGTTTCTTTTTAATTCTCTTCCGTCCCCATTATCACTTTCCTGTAACCAATTTCAATATTACTAAGGAGCTTTCACTCAAATTGACATACATTCAAAACAGCTAACTAAAATTAATACATTCTGAATCTATGCTGCTATTTTTTTGAATATTTATTAACTTGAAACCTACGAACTTGATATAATGGGAAGGAAGAGCCTGTCCTCTCTTTTCATAAGCAAATTTCCTGGTAAATTGTGACAGAAAATACTCAGTCCTCCTCATTAATGAATCTGTCTTACACTTCACATGGCATGTGGCTTGAGCAGTAAATGATGGTTTTGCAGCTTAGAACAGAAATACCTACTGATTTTTTGAGCTGCTTGAATTCCAAAGCTGGCCATTTGATCATTGTACAAAGATGACAATTGTCTTGATACCTTGATTCAAATGGAACAAAACATATTTATAACAATAGCTTATGCTAAGCCTAGAGATAAAAATGCCTTTCTGGTGCCAAGTAGTCATCACCCACGGCATGTAATTAGCAACTTGCCTTCCACTGGTTTGAAAGATATTACTACAGTGTATGCAGATAGTAGGATTTTTTAGGATAACGTATTGAAAATGAAATAGAAACTACTGAAAAGAAACAATAAATGTGTTTTCCATCTGAAAGCTAGCAACTTCTTAGAGAAAATGCATAAGCGTGGCTGTTTTTCCATATTGTTTGCTACAGAATAATCTTCAAACACTTCACAAAAGAAGGGTATTGTAATAACATGGAAAAAATGTAGTACAATTATAAACTTGAACAGTGTTGGGTTTTATTTTTTCCTTCTCTGAGATAGCCTCTTAGTTGATTACTTTTTTGACCACATGTGTTTCTTAAATCTTAGGCCACGTTTTTCTCTTCATTACGTAGATGAAACTTGTAAAGAAAGCCTTTTCCAGTTTAGCTAACGGGAGAAATTAGGTCTTTGCATTTTGACATGGAACAGCATTCACTGGCTTCAGACCGTGTCTGTTCTAGTGCAGTGTGATATGGTCTCATAGTCTGAACTCAGCCCTGACTCAAGAACCTCTGACTTCTAACGATAACCTTCACTGAGTCACTGCCCTGATCTTTGGCAATTTCATGGAGTAATATTCTATGTGAAGTATGTGGAGAGCAATACTAATATCAATACCCATGACAAAAATACCCTTTAAGGACTCATTAATTCATATTTGCATAGTATTTGAAAGATAAATATACTAAGCATTGTTAATATTATGTATTTGTTAGATTTGTTTTAAAATCTCGTTTCTGATTAATCCAAAGAGCATTATGAATCTACAGTAACTTAGCCTTTTGGTCAGTAGTACTTGTAATAGCTTTAAAAAAGTAACAATGAAATGACTAATAATAGGCAATTGCCTAGATGCTCCTTGTTTTCAAATACCTAGGTCACTATAATGGCTCCCTGCAAGAAAATGGCAACAAAAATAATACAAATAATAGTGTTTGGTTAAAAGATGTATCTGATCTTTGAAATGGCAGGACTAGATAAAGTTTTTCTTTATTAATTGAAAATGGTTGTTATTACATGTAAGTCTCCAACCAATAACCTTTCCCTGGCTTATGGAATGATGCCCAAGGTAATCAGTCTGTCTACCTGATAGATACAAATTGTGGTGGGAGTTGTAGTAATAACCACTGTAACAAAATTGCCTAAATTTTACACAGATTTCAGCAGGAGTTGGAAAGACCAAAAGTTTGTTTGCAGACTTAGAACCGTGTAACGGTTAGAACTATTTCTTGATAGCCTGAAAGAGATAAGACCACAAGACAAGATAGGATTCATTTTGTTTGAGAAAGATAGAAAGATTGCTGATTGTGCAAAAGGAGGAGGCACTGTATGAAGACTTGAATTTGAACAAAAATGTGAATGAGAAAGAGAGCATTCATGTAGAGAGGCCAGCAGTAAGAAAGGCAAAAAGCTGAGGCTATCACCAGGGAAGGTGGGCTACCTCTTCTTTAAGCTTATCTTTGTTGCAAGAAAACATATTTAAACGTGCTCCAGATAGGAGAGGACTAAAAGGCCAAGGTCAACTGAGATGGAACTGTTGCTGGAAGTTCTTAAACACATTTTTAAATCTTTTTTTCACTGTAGTATTCCAAGAGAAAGAGTGTAATTGGAATTAACCAGCTTGCGTTTAAGTGCACACACATAGGTGCGTGTATGTGTAAGGGCATAAGCAGTCAGCGGTGCTGTCAGAACACAATGTAATTTATATAGATAGGAATTCATTAAGGTACAATTTTCAAAGTAATTAGCTTGAAAATAACCAATTTATCAGAAACAAGACAGATACTCAAAGTAAGGATTCAACACCAGATACTGAATGGCATTTTAGTGCCTAAGTTACATGTTTTGGTAGGAGAGTAAAGGCTTGTGTGTACAAAGCATTTTCTTTTTCCCAAATTTAGTTAATTCACGCTGAAGTGACCAGTGTTCATATAAACTGAAGGCACCCATTAATGGAAATGAGGGATTTTAAATTTGAACGCATGTGGTGTGTCTGTAGAGGGATCTTGACAGACTGGAGAAATGGGCCAAGAAGAACCTCATGCAGTTCAGCAAGGGGAAGTGCAGAGTCCTACACCTGGGGAGGAACAACCGCATGCACCAGGACATGCTGGGGGGCGACCAGCTGGAAAGCAGCTTTGCAGAAAAGGACTGGGGGTCTTGGTGGGCATCAAGTTGAACACAACTCAATAAAGTGCCTTTGCAGGGAGGGCTAACGGCATCCTGGGCTACATTAGGAGGAGGAGGAGTGTTGCCAGCAGGTGGAGGAAGGTGATCCTTGCTCTCTACTCAGCACTGGTGAGGCCACACTTGGAGTGCGGCGTCCAGTTCTGGGCTCCCCAGTACAAGAGAGATGTGGAGCTGCGGGGGGAGAGTCCAGTGAAGGACGACTAAGGTGGTTAAGGGACTGGAGCATCTCTCCTATGAGGCAAGGCTGAGAGGGCTGGGACTGTTCAGCCTGGAGAAGGGAAGGCTCAGGGGAAGTCTCATCAATGTGTACAAATACCTGAAGGGAGGGTGCAAAGACGACAGACCCAGGCTCTTTTCTGTGGTGCCCAGTGCCAGGACCAGAGGCAGTGGGCGCAAACTGAGACACAGGAGGTTCCCTCTGAACATCAGGAAACACTTTTTTACTGTGAGGGTGACCGAGCACTGGCAGAGGTTGCCCCGAGAGGTGGTGGAGTCTCCATCCTTGGAGATTGTTCAAAAGCCATCGGGATAGGGTCCTGGGCAGCCTGCTGAGGGTGACCCTTCTTGAGCAGGGGGCTTGGACAAGATGACCTCCTGAGGTGCCTTCCAACCTCACCCATTCTGCAATCTGTAGCGTTGGTCTCCATCCTAGAATCTTGAATCTTTCACCTGGAATATAGTTGGTTTGGGGCAACAGTCTGAAATGATGCAAGTAGTTTCCTTGGCAAACATTCCCAGGCATGGAACAGAGGACGGTTTGCTTCAATGTCTATTCTTTACTGAATATATGGACACAAGTCAGTACATACCTCTGGGAACTAGGGTTCAGGCCCTGCCTTGCATAACAGCAGCAGCAGCAGCATAGGTGATGCCTTAGTTCATGATACAGACTAGCAGTTGTCTGAACGTGCCTCTGTTTTGCATGCAGTTCAGTAGCCCACCAGGTTCCCTCCCACCTAATTTCTTGTCTGGATTAACTACTAGTTTACGTATTCAGTTCTGGGGTGGTGCACATTAGGTGTGACCTCGGATGTTGTAAACAGCCACAATTATGCCATTTGTGGTAGCACTCTGATAATGCAGCACCACATTACTAGAGTTTGTTTTGTGAGGTACTGGGGGCCAGGCAGAAATCTTGGCCAGAAGCACACTCAGCAGTGTCTTAAGATGTGTTGCTAAAAGAACGGCTAAGACATCATGCCCAGTTCACGCTGCAATGACAGCTCAAGAACAAAAAACAGAAAAGTAGCACCGAGAAAGATCAAAGCTGTTAATATTCCTGCCAGAACCACTCGGTACTACAGCTGCTGACTTGCAGTGCTGACGCCCTCAGCTGTGAGATGTCTAGCACATCTCTGTGAGCATCCAAGTGCTTATGAGGACAAGCGGTATGTAACACTCTTCTGTCCATGTTGACCAGTGATAACTTAAAACCAGTGCCAGCTACTCAGAAAGAACGGTAGGAGGGAAACCATGCACATCTGTGGGTTTGAACTCGCATCCAAGAATTTCGGTTACTTTTGGCTGGCTTCCACCCCATACATCATAGCATGTTGTAGGAAAAATCCTTCATAATAGAGAGGCCCCAAACCAAGACTGTATCAGGATATCCACGCAGTCGAGAAGCTTAACATGGGAGAAAATCACTTTGTATCCCTTTGTGTAGAATATTGAGAGGGCAACAGGATTTCAGATGGACTCTCTGTTCTGTGGATTAATAACTTCACACAGAGTAAGCCCTCGTGTCAACAAGTCCTCTGTCCTACTGGATGGAAGTCCAGCTCATGGGGCCTGGGACCTTGCACTGCTTTTTAGTTTAGGAGATGTTAAAATTTGGAGTGTTCCTTCGGAGTGTGTCATGAGAATAAAAGGGAGAAACAAGAGGAGAAAGCAGTCAATAACAAAATTCCTGAATCAAGAGCTGTAAATTCTGCTGATGTTTGGAAAAGGAATCTTCAGATGACTTTGGCTTTTTTCCTTTAAGTTTCTGTCTTGAGTGACTCATAGAAAGAAAGGTTTGGACAGAAAACCGCCAGTGATGGAGTTCATCTGGTATATTGAATTATCAGCCATTAGGTGAGCTAACAATCGCCATGCAATTGTGAAGTAAATTAGTTAGATCAAGAGGGCACTTGTAAAATTTATTAATTTTATTTCCCATTCGTGAAGGCTAGAAGTCAGCTAAAGCGGTTCAGGCAGGGAATCGTAGCTCCCTAACCCGCAGTAATGGAACAGCCCCATCTCCGGAGTGAAGGATGCCGCCTATCAGTGACAAATGCGGAGGGACTAGCTCTGTTTAAGATGGGGTTAGAAAATTCAATAAAGAAAAGCACTGAGGCTGCAAACACATTACTTGGCATTCTTTCAAGAATTTAACCCCCAATTGTCTTGAGAAAATATAATTGACCGTACGGAATTCCCAGCATTGTGTGCTACACTTAAAACGATTCAGAAATCGGTCAGATCCTAAACCTGTGCCAACAGCAGTAGGTTTGACAAGCGGATTTGAATTAAACTTCCCCTCAGCACTGTTGTAGAAGGGGCTTGCTAAATTTTTTTTTGCAGAGGCAAAAAAAAAAAAAAAAATCATGCTTTGTTTAAAATAGGGGGAAAAACCCCGCAGCGGAGGGAGTTTGCGAGCGGCTGGAGGTCGCACGGAGTTGCCTCGGGCAGGAGCCCCGGCCCCTCGGTCCCCCGCGAAGGAGGCGCCGCAGGTGCCGTGTGCCTGCGGGTGCGGCCACCGCGGCTCGCTGAGGGCAGGAGGAGCCCGAGGGC